>CM067558.1:21722030-21747030 GCA_034509755.1 Anisodus tanguticus | reverse complement strand
TCATCAGACAATGTAGTGCAAGCGACGGGTAGCGCTTGCCATATGAAGAAGGCGACTACAATGGGAGACGAAGGCGATGTGGGCTTGCCATATAGATGTAGCGCTTGCAAGGAAATTTAGACGACGTTAGAAAGATGTAGCGCTAGCTAGGTTAGGGTAGCGCTTGCCATAAAGAAGCTAGCCAGAAAGCAGGTCAGGCAGGCGAGCGATAGTACAAGCAAGCTAACACGCGCGCGAGGTTGAAGGGGTCTTCCGCAACCTTCGGATTATCGCAAGCGCAACCTTTGACACCTTCGTCGACAACCTCTCATTTGTTCGACTACTCGCGAGGCCTGCTGCGTTTAGGTATAAGAAGCCCCACCCGGGAAAAGAGTGTAAAGCAGTACTCATGTGAAATTGTGTCCCTTGTAAACGAAAGAGCTCATGCCATAAATTGCTAATGAAGACCGGGTCTCCATTCACTGACAATTGAGTGTGGCATTCCATGCAATGAAATTATCAATCAATGACGTCTTCGTTGCCAAGGTAGATCTTTTTCTTTGCCTTTCAAGATATTGCGTATAAAGAGAAAGATAACCAGTCCTCTTGGGCGGGCGAGAGTGTTATGTAAAAAGGACCAAGGAGGATCCTATCCTAAAGGAGAAGGAGGAGGAGTATGAGCTAGCTTTACGGGCGGAATCGAATGATTATGAGATAAACAATGAGACAAAGGAGAGCACTTAGACAATTCACTTTGAGTACAGGGAAGTCTGCTGGTAGGAATTCCTCAGGGCGTATTACGGTTTTTCACCGAGGGGGTGGATCGAAGCGATTGCAGCGAAGAATTGATCTGAAATGAAGCACTTCATCTATAGGCATTGTAGAAAGGATAGAATATGCGCCTAATCGTTCTTCTCGAATCGCTCCAGTACGATGGACCGGGGGGGTCCGCCAGAGAAAATGCAAGACAATAGAAGAGTTCGCTCTGCCGCGTAAGATCCTTGAATCAACCACGACTACCATCTGCGGTCCATTTTCGTTCTCTTCCCCGCCCGGGAAGGGGGATCAAAGAAAGGTAGCTTGCTTCTCTCCGGACGGATGGCGACTTATGTAGTGGTCGGCCATCCTACCGAATGCCTTCTTGGTCGAAGAGCCCCTTTTTGACTAGTAAGGACGCAGGAAGCAAAAAAACTTACGCGAAGGACGTTTTCTTCTCGCCCTCTCCTCTCCAAAGGCCAAGGGAGAGATTGCATCCCTTTCCTTCGGTAGCTCTTTTGGTTTCCCAAGGATAGCGGTAGCGGGGCAAAGCCCGCTTTCTTCGCTCCGTGAATGAGAGAGAAAGTCGAGGAAAAAACACGTTCTCTCTTTGCGAGATCCGAAAGTGGAGAATGCATAGCATTCTATGGGTACATAGGATCAAACGTAAAGCGGCGCTCTCTTGGCGAGTTTTAGGCGGCAAGAGACTTTAGGGCTTGTTGGAGCTTCGAGCGTAACGAATCGAAGCCGAAGATGGATCAAGGTAGCTTGCCCGCCAAACCGATAGGCGAAGGGTGAAGGATGGAACATGCAAAGTAGATCGTGCACTGTCGTGTGACCCGTTGGTCCTAAGCAATGTCTTGCGCGAAGCGACCCACTTAGAAAAAGCTCCCCTTTATGTTAGGGGAGCACTAAAATGCAACTTCGATCGGATGCGGGTATCAAATCTCGCCGCCGAGATGTCCGGCGGATTCACGGGCCTTGACGAATGGCCGGCCACCTTTTACGTTAGAAGAGCAAAAGGCCCGGGGCATAGCGGGATGAACCAATGTGAATGAGTCTAAGCTTCGTTTCCCGAACACGATTGGTGCTGACCACACTAGGTGCTACCGTAGTAGCAAGAGAGCCAGGCGGTGACAATTGAGAGGTTGTCACTGAGCATTCCTAGTCACACGGGAAAAGAGGTCAAATGGCAAGGCCATACGACCGTTTGGCTCCTCGCGGACTATAGCTCACATCCAAATATCTGATTGGGGAACGGGGCAACGCCCATGAAGCTCCGGAGGAAAGGGAAGGCCTCGCTGGGCCGTATGCCCATGGGTGCAGGATTCTTCGAAAAAGCGCGGGCCGACTCGAGACCGGGACCTTGGCTTAGTAATGAATGAAGGGAAGCTCTTCCAGCTTTCTCCGCCAGCGGCTTATGTAGTGGTCGGCCTTATAAAGCTCGCTAAGCCTCCCTTCCCTCTCCCCTTCACTTATGTTGTGGAAAATCGTCGTCGGCATTCTATAAGCGACTTGACCGAGTCTACGAAGCTTTGCTTTTCTTGTAGTCGGCCCGTAATACCTCCCTTCATTTGCTTGCCTCCTTTCAGCCCCGAATGCCTAATGCCTATTATTTAGTGCTAGAAGCTAACCGCCATAAGCTCACCCTTCGGGTCTCGCTTCCGGCACGGGAGGCCAAGCATTCGCCGTACGTCTCGGCTGGGAGCCCCGTTCGCCTTTGCTACTTCAGTAGATCTTCACAAATAAAAAGCGCTACTTCAGCCTTAACTACAACTACATTACGCAAGCCCCCCCGATACCTACCTATAGAGTCAAATTCCAATAAAAAAGTACCAGTGACGGCGACTTTCTAGGTTTATGGATTCGATCGGCTAAACTCCATCAAACTCCTCAATCAATATCAACAAGATGTCGTGACCGCTTAGGCTTGGTTTACTTTGGTTTGAATGTAAACTAAAATAAGCGGCGTTTATTCAAACAAAGGGAACCGAAGGTGTCCTTGTTTAGTAGTACGAAAGTAGTTCTACTATTAAGATGTTTAATAAACAACAACAATATGTTGTGTTGTAGCTGTAGAACAGAATGCCGTTCGCCTTTACTTTGACTTTCTGAGAAGGACTTAAGTAGCTAAGTTTCCAAAGGTGAACACCCCCCTGTCCTTTATAGTATAGTCGTAAAGGGCTTCTCAAAAAGTAAGGAAGAAGGCATTCGAAAGGCCGACCACTATCTCATAGGCATTCGGTGGTAAACCGACGACTACACGGCTCTATACCAAGTCATGAGCGATAGCGAAGCCAAGCCGCCGTCTATAGGCGAAGGGACGAAAGCCCGACGAAGGCCTATGCTACGGTAAGCAAAAAAGTAGGTTGAGGTTACGAAGTCACTTAGCCGTATACTATACAAAGGGAAATGTGTCGGTACGGAGTCACGTCAGCTGTGGATATAGACTAGGCTATAAGGTACGGAGTCTTAAACTATGGACCGAAACTACACTAAGGAACAAGGAAGCTTGACTGAGAAAAGAAGTCAAGGAATGAAGCTGCTTCTCTAATAGCCCCGTTGAATAGGCGGGCGAAGGCTTTTTGAAAAAGTGTTTTTTGTCTTGTAAATGCATTTTTTTCTATTTAGAGAGAGGGGGCTTTAGGCCACTCGACTGTAAGGAGAGGGGGCTTTAAGCCACTCGCTTGACTATAAGGAAGGAGAGGGGGTGGAAAGCTACTTGCTTGATTGTAAGGAAAGAGAGGGGGCGGAAAGTTCTTAGGAAGAGCCGTACGAGACAGCTCACGTACGGTTCGGGAGCCGAGCCCCTGCGTAGGGGCTTAGGTCAACACTTATATAATAGCCAGTCATCAATAGGAGGCGGGCAAGATGGTGATGAATTGCGATTGGTCTAAACCTTCGACTAGCGACTTATTACGGCCTGCCCAGAATGCATATACAGACTAAGACCTTATTCACACAGTGAAGAAAGACCGAGTGGAAGGGGCAGTCAGTTGGCTGCTTCTTTGCCATGCGCTTTGCTTCGCTTTATTTTCTAGAAGAAAGAGACCAAATGAGAGTGAAAGGCATGGGCAAGCGATAGAAAGGATAGTCCCTCGCGCGAACTACTACTACTAGAAAATGGTGAGACCATTAGTGAAAGAAGGACCAAGGAGGATCCTATCCTAAAGGAGAAGGAGGAGTCAGTTTTCTTTGAAGATCGAGGAACGTAGTGTCGGACAATTATGCCATTCGAAAGAAGTCTTCTACAGAAGAAAAGCCTGTTACGAGTAAGTGGAGAGGAAAGATCTCCAGAGATTCTTATCTCATTCCATTCCAGTGGCTCAACCAGTAACCAATGGTGAAAACTCAAAAATCCATGGTTTCCCGGTAGAACCCTATTTCCCCAAAGTTGTTTCGGAACCGAAAAAAAGAACCGGTTTTTCGCACAGCTTGCTCATAGTACAGGTCCCACTTGTATATCGTATTTGGCCGAAGAAGCATCAGACAGGTTGGAGTTCTTACCTTCTTGGGACTCCATGGACCAAGATCTGCTTTTATTATATGGTCAATACCGATCTACTTTAGTAGATCATATGGATGTAGAAAAAGCTTCACATTTGGATGAAATAGAAACATCTCTTTTCCATTTCTATTTGCCCAGTTCAAATCTTTGTTTCGTGTGTTCCTGGGAGGAATTCGATCTCGGAATACCACCTAAATAACTACGGCCAGAGAGTTAAATAGGTCGGGAAGAAAGAGTCTGAGGTCGGGTTGAACGACATAGATCTTGGTTGGTTCCACCACCACTAGAGATTGGACATATATATAATCTTTCTTCTAAAAAAGGGATTCTTATATATATATTTTGAAAATAGTTGCAAGACCAAGTGCAAAAAACCGAAAGCCCTTCTTTTATTGTTCTTCCTCCCAGATACATGGCTTACATACCCGGCTCAACATTCTTGGAAAACAATCGAATCGAGGGTTCGGAGGAGAATTGGCCATTCAATCTTGTGAACTAATCGAGACCGAAATTGGAAAAAGAGATACGAACGGAGAGGAATAACCAATCGATGAAAGAATATGAAACCATTCTGTTTCAATAGAGGTACGAGAAACGGTTGGGGGCAATGAAGTAGGTGAAGTGGTTGGATTTTGCGAGCTGTTCCAACCACCGCTATCTTGGATGTGATTCCAAGAGCCGAACGAGAATGAATACCACACAGAAGAGTCAAGACCAGGCTACCTAATGGAATGTTTAACCGATCCATTCCGGATCGACCGAATTGGTACGGAAGTTATAACATGGGAAAACCACGAAAAACACGACTTATTTGAATAACCCGGTGACCTACCAATTGTAGAAGTAGGATTTTTGGCAAGCAATAAGCACTTAAATAATACAATTCAAGTGTACCATCTTCTTTCTCATTTCAAGGAAAAGGTGCGGAAGGAAAAGGAAACAACGGAGGGATCCGAATCGGACCTAAATGGGAATGACATGAAAAGTCTTTTTCAAAACCTAGCATTAAGGGCGTTACGACGATATACGAGAGGAATAGAGAAAAACTCGTGATTGGTGTGGAGGGGAAGATCTGTTTATGATATAGTTCAAGAAAGAGTCGTCTCATTTCCTTACTTCTTTCTAATTCATTCACTTCAAGACGGTTCGAATGCCGCGTAACATCATCTTCAACCAACCTCCACCGTACTTTCGGTGCGACCACTAAAGAATTGCTTATACACTAAAGAGCTGCTTATATACGTTTACTAAAAGACCGACTTTCATTCATTATCATTAGTCCAAAGCATGAAACTAAGAAAGAGAGATGTGCCTAAGGTGGCATGTAAGCAACCGTGCACGCTAAGAGAAGAGGAGAGATATTCGCAATTACTACCACAAGAAAGCCGCCCCTATCTTCTAAAGGGGCCCGTCACTTCGTTCGTACCTTCTTGGCTTAGGCTTCTAACCGAACAACATGGCCTTGCCGCCCGCCACTAGCGAAGCTAAGCGCTTGAAAAGCGCCCTAAGAAAGGTTGCTTCGTCGCCCTTTCGTGCAATAGTCCACCGTAGCGGAAGAGAGGGTTACCGTACATACAAGAGTCTTCCAGTTCTTATGGAAGCTCTTTCTTACGATCAATCAAGTAGTACAAGAATTGTATCTTATTTTATAGCCCGGCGCGGCGGGTCGCCTTTTAAATTAAGTAGATAGAAGAAAGTATTAAATAGATAAGGAGTAGGTGAGTGAGTGAGTCCTCACTGACCTGAGTGATTTTGATCACCTAGCAGGCCTTTTATTTGGTAGGTAACATCGCCAAAGCGTATCATCAGATTTGACTACGAAGGAAGGAACTCGAAGTGAAAGGGCACCATCTTGTGCAAGGCAACGATAGTTGGCCCTCTATCATCTTCTATCTAGTAGACTTGGTAAAAGGGCCCCGACTTATTTCCAGAATGTGAGTTCGACCGCGGCTTCCCCCTTTTTTTGGGGGGGGGGATCAAGTTCCTTGCCAACTGCCACCTATCGACCCCGATCTCTTTTCATTTGTTTTGGATATTACCAAACCTAGCCTAGCCTTCATAAATCACACTAAAGCAGACACCCAACTATGGAAAATTCTCCTTAAGGGTGGGTTAGGTTAGTCAATCCGGCCCGAGACGTGTTCGTTGACAAAACCGCCGTAGGAATTCCTACTTTTCAATAGAGCAGAAGCGAACTAATCAACGAGAAAGAGGCCCTACTCACTACAAACGAATACACCACAAGATTGAACTGCACTCATGACTCTCCCGCATCAAGTTGACCGCCCCCCCTACGTAGTGATTCTATCAATCATGTACGTAGGTAGGACCCTCAATTCTGATTGGTATATCATGAAAAAAGAAAGCCATTTGCACCAGGCGCACTGCGCTTTCCCTTGCCCAGATGTTCGCCTTTCTAAGTCAAGTAATGGTGACCCACCGAAGACCGGAGCTTCGTAACATGTTGACGAAGGCCCCGAACCGAGGGTTCGGTCGGTAGAAGGGACGACTTTGTCTCCCCGGAAGAAGAATAGCCCCGCTCTCTAGCCGACCGATCCCGTTGATCATATAAGCGGGAGAGAACGTGTCACATTAGAGGTGAACGATCAGAGGTGTCCTCTAATCACCACGACGAGGCTGGTCCCTCTTTTAGTAGACTCGGCTATGAATATTCATGAAGAAATGAATGCCGGGCTTTTTCTTTCACTGCTAACCCCATTTTCAACATGTTGAAACTTTCTGTTTCGTCGAGCCCCGAGCTTGTGGTCCTCCTTTGAGTGTGGGTTCAATTGAATGAATCTGTCAAGTCAAGGAAAACGTACGTAGCAGCAAGGATGGTGCATCGCCTATTTATCGTTCTCACTCGGGAGCCAAATCGAACACGCCTGCTACTCATCGTAATGGACCTTCGACCAGGCATTCTACCTTTGTCGAATCGGAACCAACACCACCGCATTGCGCTCGAACGGTTGAGCGGCCGCCGGCTAGCAACTTCCGTGCACAGATATAGATTCATTCTTCGTACCTGGTCCAGCCTCAAAACCCTTCGCGGGTTGGTTAGAAGTCAGTCTTGTTTGGTAAGACGGAATTGGATAAAGAAAAGAGAGTGCTCGACCGGAACTACGGCCAACAAAGACCATAATTACATAGATAAATGCTCATCCCCCTCTCCTTAAGGCTTTAAGGTGAACCGTATGGCGGCTGGAAAGAAAGACGACCTCACCTTCTCTGGTGTCAATGAGAGCAATTTGAGTATCCCCCGTTGACCTTCTTTTGTAGATAGAATCTTCAATGAGTGGAAATAAGCAACCTTACTAAGAAAGGTGGTTGTTGAGTAAGGCCGGCTTTCGAGCCCAAGCCCCTTGTATAGGTTGGGCGCTTGAGCGCATCTTTCTCATATCGATCAAGGCTTTCCTTGAGTTTGAAATAAGGGGCAAGAAGCAAGGGCGTAGCAGCTGCGCGAAAGCCATTGCGCCTTAGCGCATCCCTTTTCTTGCAGGAGTGCTAACGCGCGACCTTACGTTTTCTTCCGCTTGCTCTGTAGTACGAGCCTCATACAAAGCCGCGCTCCTTTAATATGATGAGAAGAAGGGGGGCCGGCCTCTTTTCCGTACCAATCCTTATTTACTACTACATCTTTTTGGGGGTGTATAGCTCAGTTGGTAGAGCATTGGGCTTTTAACCTAATGGTCGCAGGTTCAAGTCCTACTATACCCAAACCTACCTTACACTCTACTATGAATAAGGATGCATAGTAGCCTTCAAAGATGACTCTTTGGCCTTTAGACTCGCTTCGGCGACTTCGCCCTTATTGTGACAAGGGGATGAGACGCCCGCGCAAAGACCTAAGTTAAGGTGGGTGAAAACCCCCCAGATGTACTCAAAAGAGGAACTGGGTCACCAAAAGTCACGATCAGAATCAAATTTGGGAGTTCGCCGCGGGGGCAGCATAGACCCAACGGAGGTGCCGGTTCAAGTCCGGCTCGTGACTAAGTCTAAGTCAAGTTGACGATCATTGTCAAATGGGAGCTACGTATAATCGAAATCCGAACCACCTTTCGTCTTAGAACGAGAAATCTCACGGCGTTGGCGTTATTGAACTACGGAATTTTTGTGCCCTAGCAATCAATGCTTTCTTTCGCCTCACCGCTCGGCTTGGTCGCCTTCACTACTTGCTAAAAGCTGGATCGACTCTATCCATTTGGGACTCCAAGACTGAAGGAGAATTGCTTGTGAACGAAGCGGCTCCTCGGTTAAGATTAGTAGTTCAGTTCAAATCAATGATTTCCTACTTCATCTTTCTTTCAATACCGAACTTGTGAACTCTATTTGCGTAGTTGGGATTAGTGATTGAGCCTTCCCTAGCTTCACCAATCCTTGGAATCATTGGCATTTCCAACCGGAATGGAACAAGCCAACCCAAGTCTTTCTTTTCGCCTCACACGGCACGTGAACTATTTCTTCACTTGACGAACGAAGCACTACTGAATTAAGGCTTTCGTCTTACCGGGCAGAAGTCGAATTGACAGAGTAGTGCCGAAGAAAGCCATACGAGGTTGACTGCCGTTGAAACCGATCCTGCTCTTTCATAGGATTTCAAGAGATCAAGTACGAGAATGGCACTACTTTTTTTCACACTTGAAAGCTGTTCTTACGCGTAGGAATGAGTTCGTGACCCGAGCAAGACCGGGAATCACACTTCACCATGACTTCTTTCCGGGCCTTCTCTTCTTTCGCTTTGCTAGTGCCCGACTTGACTACGAGAGAGATTCAACATGTAAAATTAGGCCGATCGACTCCTTCTTCTTGACAAGTACTTCGTCTGCTCCATTTCACTTTCTAGTTAGTTGATTCGAAGTGGGAGCAGTCAACGGTGAGAAAGGTAGGTAGCCTCGTGACTCCCACCGGGAAGAACTCGGATCCGCTCTTTCTATTGAAAAAATCTCATGGATGATTCGGGGATGAAACCCCGTGATGTGGATCACCACCTATCCGTTAAAGAAGCCCCTATTGAGCATGGATTCCCCGGCTTCTTTCTTCGCCGACTCTTGGCACGAGAGCCCTATATCCCTTCCCCGGGCGTGGAAGAACTAAGTGTTGAACCTGTCGGCCTCTATCCGTGGGTGGGCAGATGAAATGCGTTAACTGGGAGACTTGTGATATATGACAGGAAGAACAGAGCCGAGCTTCTACCAAAAGAGATGATTTACCTTACTTGTGATAGAACGAGATTCGACCTGTTAATGCCTTTTCCTTTTGTATGCAATTCCCAGAGAAATGGTTGAATAATGGGAGGACTGAAGTGGGGAAAAGATTGGATTCACACACTCAAGGAAAGATGCAGAGAAGAGCTAATCCACTTCTACTCCTATTCCACCCGAGCCCGACCTTCCTAACAAGCCCTTATCGGCCATCCTAGCTAACTAGCTGGCTTTAGATATGTGCTAATCGACCTTCTGATGAAAGCATTGAAGAAGACTCTTTCAGACTCGTTCGTATCCTATACCCATGGTCTACTTCACTATTCCACAACTATTATGCTTTTATGCGTTCCCTCCCTTTACTGGTTATCATACCAATTAGCAGAGCGAGGGGAGTGAAATAACTAATGTTATGTCTTCCTTTCGATGAGATCAGAAAGCTGAGATGAGATGAGATGAGAATAGTAGCGTCAGAGAAAGCTAAAGAAAGAAGAGAAGTAGACTTGCGTACGGCCGTACGGGAAGGAAATAAGAAGAGAGCAGGACAAGACTATAGAAAGATGGTAAGGAATAATAAAAACACAGTAAAACCAAGAGCTCTTACTTGAAGACCAGCCAAGAAGTCAACTGCTTACTTTCTTTCTTTCCTTAAGTCGACGATTCCCCGCAAAACTAGAAGTCGATCCCGCACCACCAGTGGCATCGTAGACAGAAGACCTATGCATCAGTCTACTGTCATGATCACATATTAGCTCGATTTTCTTGCTTATAGTCAAGTTGAAGGCGAAGCCGCCTATTTCTTAGGGCAAAGGGCGATCCATCCTCCTAACTCCTTCCACTTCTCCCAGGGACAGGAAAGGAACTACGGCTTGACCTTCTGGGAAGAAGTCCGTGCGACTCCTCCTTCGAGGGCGCCTAGATAGTGAAAGGTTATCCCTTTGCAAGGCTGGAAGCCAAGCAAAGTCACGAAGCTGGCTGACTACGCTCGAGCAGAACTCGGACCGGAGGTGGTGGCTGAACTCGCCGCGAGAGTTCAGGAGCTCTAAGCTACTTGCTTGACTATAAGGAAGGAGAGGAGCGGAAAGCCACTTGCTTGACTATAAGGTTGGAAAGGAGCGAGCAAGACTATCTTGGTGAATGAAATAAGAACCGGATGCTCACCGCAGCATAGTGCTTTGCCCATGCTTCTATCCGCCGCCGAAGCGCTCAAGGGATTCGTGCTTGAATGTCGAGATCAGGGGACTCTATCCAATCCATGCGGCAAATCTGTTTGTGGTGGAAAAAAGTCAACAATAAAGAAAAAAGAAATAAATAGAATATAGGAAATCATTAAATTTGTTTGCTCCGATACAAGATATCGGCCCTGAAGCAAGATATGGTGGGTGGCAGCAACTTTCACTTGTTAGGAGTAGGGGCTGAAAAGAGCTCTTTGTATAGGTTGGGTTTTCTAGGCTCTGATGCTTACCTTCTTATTATATTATTAAAAGGGGAAGGTTTAATAAAGGAGCTGAAAGCCACTTGCTTGACTAAAAAGTTGGAGAGGAGCTCTAAGCAACTCGCTTGACTATAAGGAAAGAGAGGCGCGGGGAGCCACTTGCTTGACTATAAGGAAGGAGAGGAGCTTGAAAGCCCTTTTCTTTGGATTGTTGGTCCGCAGCCCCGCCCTATAGAATGAATAAGGAGAGGCTTATCGATGACCGAACCACTCTTATACTACTCCTTACCTCACCCCCTTGTCACAACAAGGGAAAGCCGAAGAAGGGGGCCTGTTGGAAACCCTCGCCTTCGGCTCCATACCGAAAACGCCGGCCATGAAGGGATATCACGACTATCTTTTCGGTAATACCGGGCTTTATATGATCCCGATCGTGATCGGTATATTTGAATATTCGGATCCTTATATGCTTTTTTTTGTTATACTAGCGGCGGCGGATCTATTAGTAAACGGCGCAGCCGCTATCGTTCACCCGACCGGATGTCAATCGACGGATGGATAGGCGTAGTAGAAAAGAAAGGGTCAATTACGGGGAGGAAGGCGGAGGAAAAAAGATGAGAGAGCAAGACCCGGGAGGCTCGCGGCTACCACGACCGTAAGCACTCCGCTCGTTCGTAAGCCCCTTTAGAGATAGGGGCGAGCCGGGAGCTTACTTCAAGTATTTATGACTCGGTGGCAATACGTGACGGGTGAATGACATGATTCTCGAGGAGTTACACGACGGCCATGTGATGATGCATCAAATAGATGCAAGGGTGGATGACTCGGTAGGTCCTTGTATGGGTGATTATGTTCCCCGAGGGAGAGCTTTAGAGGAAATAGGAGTGGACATCTATATGGGCTTCATGTGATTCGAAGCCAACCACTATGTATTGCAAGAAAGTCCTATGTGTACCTATGTATACCTAATGAAAGCCTTAAAGAGCCTCTTAACACTTACTGCCTAAACCAAGCAAGATTCCGAGAATCAATCCATTACCAAGCAAGATACGATACGGCTCGGCCAAAAAGGTGAGCGCCTAGCGCGAGCCTTATTGAAAAGGGCCTAGCTAACGAGCAATCTTTCTAAAGCAAGAAGCAAGGCGCGAACCTTGCACGAAAGCCCTTGCTTCTTTGGGCATATCCCTTTTCTTGCTCGTTAGCGCTTGACTAATAAGATAGAAAGAGCCTTTCTTGCTTGTTTAGTAAAGTCAAGCTTTGGCGGTAGGGTTGGGGTGGCTTGCGGGGCACGAGTGCCCTTACTAGTTTTGGGGCTTTGATTGGCAAAAGCGAGCTTTTCGCCTTCTAGCCTGCAGTTGCCGGATTAGCCTTCGGACTTTCCTTACCTGCCTTTATTGAGAAAAAAGAGATCTAAAGGTTGGACATCCATCGCTGCCGTGATGATGCGGTTGAGTGTTCATTCGATCCAACACCCTCCTTCCAATCAAATCTATTCTAAGGTGTCCGGAGCGGGGGAAAGAAAGGAGGGATTGATCGAGCAACTTGAACAGATCCATAACCCGCTTCCATCTGTCCCGAATGAGGGAATGTTGGCGGGTATAGTCGAACCGAACTCGCTTGATTCTAAGGTGGGTGATAAGCGGTTGTATCCGTATCAAGCCTACCATCTCTTCTCACGAAAGACTTTCCATCCCGTCTCGAAAGTTTTGCAATATAAGTAGCCGCCCCAGAAAAACCCCCTTACTCTCTCTCTATAAAAAAAAGCCCTTTCCCCTTTCTTTAATAATATAAGGTAAGCTTTGAAAAGTAACACGCTCCCGACAGACAATTAATCCATAATATCATCCATCATTGGCATTATTGGAAATAAATCACCCAACTCTTATTCAAAGCCCATCTACACACTCCATTTGCTTCCTTTTGAGCTAGTCAAGCGAGGCGTTGAACACGGACCGAGACTCTCCCGCCCCTTTGACAAACAATTCCCGCACTTGACGTTGGATCTCCTCATTTTCAAATTGGGATAAGCAAGAAGCCACTTTGCAGGGTAGACTCGCTCCTACCTGCAACTAAATCTGCTTCTATATCCTCCTCTTATCTTAGGGGGTAATCAAGGTGGTACTTGTGGATTCAGGGGCGGAATCAAGTCGGAAGAGTGTTGCGAAAGATAAAGATCTGCACTTCCCTTTTACAACATAGGAGGGAGGGGGCCTCGTTCCTAAAAAGCCTTTCCGATTGCCTCTGCGCCCCTATCTCTTAAAGCTACGGCATCCCACCGATCCCCGAATCGGCTCTGCTAGTTGGCTTTGTTGCTATCAAGGCATAGCATTCTATGGACTCTTTCCCACGTCCAGAAATGGTATGCCAACAAAGACCCTTTCTCCTTAGCCAACCAAAGTCTTCGATGGCAATAAGCGCCTTTCCCGTGAAAAGTAAAGCGGTGTTCTCTCTACGCAGGTAGAACCCTACTCGGAAGACCTTAGTAATACGAGTAGGATATGTAATACGCCCATAAGGACGACGTCACACCAGACGTCCTGCTTTAACTTCTCGAGCTCCAACTTAGCAGAAGGGGCACCTTCTCCCCCCTTACTCAACATAAGGCCCGCCGCTCATGCCCTTTTTGATCCGATTTGATAGGGCTCGGATGAGGCCTTTACTTAAAAGGGCTTCGGCCCCAACCGATCTACCATCTCCGTGGATGCTATGTTATCCAAACTCCAAGCATCAATGATTATCTTTGTGCGGCCAATTCCGACATAGATTTTGAATACGCCTTCCGTCTTCTCCTCCTTCTGCCGACGTTGGCTCACGTTGCCACACAATCTAACGACAGCGAAACTGTCTCCTCTCCTAAGCTTGAGAACCCCCGCTATGTTTCGACTTGAACTTACCTTTAGAGCTTCCCGGGCTCTAGGCTCGACAACGTTCACTATTCCATCTTCGGTGGTCTATTTCGCACTCCCCTAGCGCATTTGTCCGTCCGAACATTGGAACAAGATAATGAGAAAAATGCCTCACTCCTCCACATTCATAACGGTTACCGGATCCCCTCGCCGAGCCTTTTCTTATCTCCTCTGCAGCAAGATCTGCTGGCCTCGCGCTCCAAACTGATGGCGTCTCGACATTCTGCTGGCGCTCTCCCCCTTTATTATGTAAAAAGGCTCACACCACCAGGAACGCCGCTAGAAAGGGGGGAAGCCTCTCTTCCTAGTCAGGAGAAGGAACTCAAAAAGATAATAGAGCGCCTGCCTAAAATTGAGCTAAGGGAGATAATCGGCAAACCCCAACTAAACCAACCAGTAGAGGCCCTCTCTGCAGAGGAAAGAACTGCTTTATTCAATCTAGCCTCCCGACATTTGGAGAAAAAGAAAGAGATTATCGATCTTATTTCTTCTATGTATCCAGAGAAGAAATAGGAGGATTCACAACGAATTCGTGAAAAGTTATTTCTAACCACTGGGGATAGAGAATTAGCATTGACTAAATTAACAAAAATCATTGTTGATTTAACCACAAAACCCAAGAAAAACTGCTCTTGGGCCCATGAATTGAACCATCGATTAGAAAATTGGAACTGGAAAGAATGAAATCCATGACTTTCCTTTCCACGTATTCACTACATAAGAAGACCTTTCCCTTTGTACTTTGGCATCCTCCTCCTTGATCCCACTTTCTTTCTACTGGTTGGCTGTCTTCCCTTGGGATTCATTCCGTGGTGCGAAATCGATCATTGGAAAAACAATTATTTAGTTATGCCATTTTGGGCTTAGCTCTAACCGAAGCTATTGCATCGTTTGCCCCAATGATGGCCTTTTTGATCTCATTCGTATTCCAAGTCCCTTAGTAATCGTTTACGGTAGATGGGTAAGCTGGCGGGGACCCCAGCTTAGATTAGAGTAACTGCCCCAGCAGGTCAGTGAGGTTCCTGCTATGGTGAAGTGAAAGATCTTTCACTATAGTGGGAAGAAGACAGGTGGGAGCGAGCGAAGCGAGAGCAAAGCAAGCTCTAGTGGTGGGTTGTCTTCGCAGTCCCATTTCATCGACATAGTCAGAAGCAATGGATGTTGTAAACGCACAAGTGAAAGACAAATGAGTTTAGCTTGAAGAGGAAAGGAGTTTTCGTTCTGATCTGCTCCGGGGGTTGCTTCGGTTAGTTAGAGGGGTGGTCAGTCAATCTTTTCGATTGACGCTCTGGAGAAGCGAACTTCAATCACAAAGATTTCACTACACTACTTATTCTCATTTCGAGCCAGTTCCTGTGGAAGGGGTAGGGCTCCAGTTGCAGTGGCAGTTGAAATTGAAGTGGGGTCCTTCTACAAGGGAGTTTTCCTCCAAGGGATATGGATCGGGCGGGCTAGGCTCGAAGGTTCTAGGGTAGCAAGTGAGTTTTCAATCTTTTCTATTTCTTTCAGGTTTTACACCTCTTGGAAACCGCAGCAAAGTAAACTTCCATCGGATCGAATAGAGATGTGATATAAAGTAAGAGATATGTTTAAAGAAAATCTCTTTTCTGATTTGCTTCCCTAAATCAATCTTGTTACTGGTTCCGTTGAAAGGCTTGATAGTGGAGTGATTTCATCCCAAGGACTAGAAATCTGTAACCTTTATCCCAATGGATGCAACCTAATTCAATTACCCTCCCACTGTAAACTATTCCTACCTAGAGATAGAACCTATGGGAGAAAGAATGGTTAATTGAAGGACTGCAATGGCTACTAGACCAAAGACGCCCTCCACTGCTACGACATCGAAAGCAACTTCAACTCGCTCGAAGGCAAGTCAAGAAGGAGCGGAGAGTTTCAAATTCAAATCAAAACCTGGCATCCGACGATTCTTTTATAGCCGGCTTTCTTTTTTGCCATGCCAAAGGGAGTTAGAATGCGCTTTGGTTCACAGGTTGGGTGGTCTATCCCTATCTAGGTAGGCTTTTCGGCATTGATTAGGTACGAGCGAGAGTCTGATTAAGATTCTGCTGGAACTGCGCTCTCTATTAAGAGCAGAGAAGACTTCGAACTTCAGAGATAAAAAGAATAGCGTAGTCAAAGTAGGCCAAGTCGGTATCCTTTTCTTCCACTCTTGGGAGAAGGGAAGACTCAAGTTCACAGGCATCCTATCAGGAATTGGAAAAGACTACTCGAGAAAGCGTCCTTGGAAGGGGGAATATCTGAAAAAGTGTTAGCGGGGAGCCCATCCCTCTCGTTCTTCCAGAAGACATAAGGGGGAATACACGACGGACGGAAAGTGGGGAAACATCCTTTTTCTGTCTTCTCTCCACAGAGGAAGGAAAGCACCGCCAAGCCAACAAGAAAGCAGAAACTGCATGAGGTAAGACTAAGGGCCTTGTGCGCCCTGCAAGAGATTACCGGGGGTCTCGGTACCAGGGGGCGCGGGAACAAGAAACTCCAGTAAATAAAAGAAAGACAATAGGAGTCCTCTCAATAGCCGAGGGCCCACTTTCCTATATGCGCTTAGGGATGGGGAAAAGCTTGATTCTCATAGATTAGACAATACACATGTGCAAACAAGAAAATCAAACTATCTTCTTATTGATACTATATATTTCTCCTTTCCCCTATAGATCCACCTTTCTTCAAAATAAAGATATAGCAACTAAAAGAAAGCTAAATCGAATTAGAATAGGATAAAGAACGCACGAAGGATCAGAGAGAAAGAGGATTCCAAAAGCAAAAAGCCTAGAAGACTAGATTGTCGACTCGGAGGTAGCGGTAAGATCTCTGTCTCGAGAGAAGGCATGAGGGTTTTCTAAAAGTCTCCTCTCATTACTTATGGATAAAGCTCTTAAGCTTTTACGAACCGAAAGATCTTCCCATTCTAAATAAGAATGAGAGTCTTTCAACTAGATGTGCTCCTTTGGTGGGTTTGAGAGAGAGAGCGTGAGATAGTTGGTCTAATAACTAGTCCAACTTCCTTGTATCTGAAAGCGATGACAGGATGTTAGGTCTAGTAAGGAGACTTTTTGGATAATTTACTTCCACGAATAGACTGTTAGGCAAAGAAGAATAGGTTGGGATTGATCCCACCTTTTAAAGAGTGGCTTTGTTCGTCAATACAACTTATCGAATTATCAAGTGAAGCGCCTTTCGTAAGGAGCTTGAATCGTTCGTTTACTCTAAGTCCTATTACCGACGCGATGGATTGCTATTTGAAAACACTTTCAATACAAAAAGAGCTCATTCCTGCGCACCAGCTGAAGAAAGGAGCTTTGGAAGCTTACCTTATTATTATATTATATTCAAAAAAAGGGGAAAGGGTTCCAAACCTATCTGACTAATAAGAAGAAAGGGGCGTTCAGCCACTTGACTCGTTGGAGAGGGGCAAGCCAAAACCTACTCCTAAGAAGTTGCTTTGGATCGAAGTAGTACATTATACATCCGCCCGCCAACGGCGGAGGGGTTCGATTCCCCTTATACGCGATGTGGCGAAAAAGACTAATTCAACGATATATGCCATGCCTGCATTAAGATTTAAAACATGTCGTCTACTTTCAGGAAATGTTTGGAATAGAGAACTTACAATAATACAACGCCGTATTCTCCGAAGATTGAGGAACAAGAAGAGATCTATTAAGAGAAAGATTTATTCTAGAGAAAATCTTAACGATTACATCCAATCACAAACTACACGAAAGTTGTCCCTTTTTTATGGAGATTTACCCATCACAGAGATGCACGAGAGGAAGAGAACGAACTTCATATATCCCTTTTCTACTCAATCCGAAACAAGAACGGACGTTATCCCGGTTCGTCTCCATTTTTGTGAAACTATTCCTCAAGCAAGGCAGCCGATAAGTCATCGAAGGGTTTGTGTGAATAATGGAATGGTAAACATTACTCATTTTAAACTCTCCCACGGTGATATAATATCTTTTCAAGAAAATGATGCGAGAACCCGCGGTGAAGAAATAAAGAGATCCTTCTATATCGAAATCTCAGTTGAAAAAATAATAGGCAAATTCCTGGATCACCCATGGAGAAGAACCAAAACAGAATGGTTTCGCCTACTCAAAACTAAGAGGGGATGCCGCCTACTACTAAAATCCCGGTATTTGCAACAGTTGCGTTCTTCTATGCAAGAAGAAGACTTAGAAAGAACAAAGAAGTTTGGATCCGAAAAAGTATGCTTAGGCAGTTCTTTCGCCGAGCACAATGAGAATGAAGAGGAATTTGTATCATTTCAAATCCCTATTCTTATCGAAGAGAAGGAACGAGAAAAACCGAAATATTCCTACTCGAACAAGAAGTCCTATAGTTTACAACTCTTCTTTATATAGTAATTCGACCTATTGCTCCGCATCCCCCCATCAGTTTACTAAAAAGATCAAAATCAAAAGGATCGAACTACCTACTCATTATTCGGAGGTGAATCATAGAACACCAAAAGCTGTGGTATATTATGGACCTAACATAGGTCACATACCTCACGACATAAGATTGAAAGATCCAAACCTTCTTCTTCGGAGTGGAAAGGGACGTGGCCAAATCATATAAAGATCGGCGTAGTCGCTCATAGGGACATATCTATCCGGATAGAGGATAGTTTAGGCCGATTCATAGATAGATCTCTCTCCATATAGATAGGTATCTCTGTGGATAGAGATAAAGATAGGGATCCATCTAGATCTTGATTCACTATTTCCCTATTTTTTCTTGATTCTGATTGATTGCCTTTTTTTGACGACAAGTTTGAGTTTGAAATCTTAATGCAGGCAAGGAAACATCCTTTTTCCATTATTACTTGCTGGGGCGGAGCGTAGACGAGCGAGCGAGCCAAGGAAAGAGGGAAGCCCATCATAGAGCGATCCACTAGAAGTAGAAGACCGCCGGCACGAGAGAAGGCGGCCTCTCTCGAGAAAGATGGCCCAATTTCTCTTCTTTCTTTTTGATTTCAGCTTTTTTTTTTTTTTTCGGGGTCCGAAGGCTAAAAGGTGGGGGAGAAGGAAGCCGAACCTCTAATCGACCGGACACATAAAGAATTCTCGGCGTCGAGAGAGATTTGAGATTCCGTAAGTAACTCGGTGAGTGCTTTCTAAGAAGGGCTTGGAAGAAGAAAATGAAATAGGAACAACCGCGCTGGTCGTAATAGATCGACTTTCATGCTAGTTCTTGCTCTAGCATGAGAGTTCCATTTCAGGAAAGGACGACGTACTATGATACTTTTGTTTTGTCGAGCCCCGCTTTGGTCTCTCGGTTTGATGGTTGTACGTGCTAAAAATCCGATACATTCCGTTTTGTTTCTCATCCCAGTCTTTCGCAATACTTCAGGTTTACTTCTTTTGTTAGGTCTTGACTTCTTCGCTATGATCTTCCCAGTTGTTTATATAGGAGCTATAGCCGTTTCATTCCTATTCGTTGTTATGATGTTCCATATTCAAATAGCGGAGATTCACGAAGAAGTATTGCGCTACTTACCAGTGAGTGGTATTATTGGACTGATCTTTCGGTGGGAGATGTTCTTTATTTTAGATAATGAAAGCATTCCATTACTACCAACCCAAAGAAATACGACCTCTCTGAGATATACGGTTTATGCCGGAAAGGTACGAAGTTGGACTAATTTGGAAACATTGGGAAATTTACTTTATACCTACTATTTCGTGTGGTTTTTGGTTTCTAGTCTTATTTTATTAGTAGCCATGATTGGGGCTATAGTACTGACTATACATAGGACTACTAAGGTGAAAAGACAGGATGTATTTCGACGAAATGCTCTGGATTCTAGGAGGACTATAATGAGGAGGACGACAGACCCACTCACGATCTACTAAAGGGAAAGTCGCGTCGATATTGGTTCAAATCCAATTCGTGAGATGGCAGTGATCTTTAACCGGTCATGGCCATAATGTGCTGTTTTTTTTCCTCGGACTCATTAGAACCTTCTTTTTCCTCGCGAAAAATGGTTCCTGTAAAGCAAACTAAGAGCGGGGAAGGAACTAGGGCGGGCATAAGCTCACCAATTAGGATGCAAGATTGACGCATCTTTTTTTTTCAAATGATCAGGGCTTTTCCTTTTTGGCTGGGAGGGTAAACACTAGACAAGGGCACCTGCTCTCCAATTTCTATTCTTTGTTATACGTACCGAACTTATCCGTTCCAAAGGCGAGAGTCATTCTTTCGATTCAAAAGTAGAGCGATAATCCAAATTTTAGGAGTATACCGGGGCCATTCTTCTAAGAAATAAGAAAAGTAGGGCAATAGTTGACTCTTCACACTTACCCCATCTCAGCTTTCATTGAAAATCTCATCAATAAAATGATCAAAAACCACCTGGTCGAGTTTTCTTCTCCCTTTCTTTTGGTGTTTAGGATGTTCAGTTGATATAAGAATAGAAGGGAAAGGGCAGAATAAGAACCATCGGATGCAGTCTTCCGCTCCCGGCCAAGCAAAAAAATCTTCCTTACCAAGCGAAGACCCCAAGCCAGGAATAGAAAGAAGGTCCGCTCAGAATAGGGCTTTTGTAACGTAATCGAGTATGCGGAAGACTTTGAATTAGACGATGGTCCTAAAGCCGGGTCCTTTTCCTCTTATTTTTGTCGAAAAAAGCCTGTAGCACTGGACTTGCTTAGCTTCTAAAAGCTATGAGGTTAGGATTGAGACTAAGATCCCCGGTCTCGCTACGCCCTTGCTTCTTAGCGCTCCGTGGGAAAAGAAAGAGAGAAGAGCGGATTCTCTAGCACCGATTCTTGAATCAATCACGGCGTAATGCCTTACCACCCTCGCATGGAGTTCGATCCGCCTATGAACTCTTCTTCATACGCTTACTATCTTAACTCTCTCACCGGAATGGCAAACCCTAGAAAAGAGTTCACATCCACAACGGCTTCGTCCCAAAGCTTCGATGGAGATGCCAGTGCCTATTCAAGGCTTTTCCTCTTTCCTTAGGCGGGAGAGAAAAGAGATATTCGGCTTTCAAGCTTAGAAGAAAGAATCTTTATCCCCCTTCTACCTTACTATAAGCAATTTATCCATTCCTACCAAAGCCGTCCATCCCAGATTTAACCGAACCTAAGGACTTTCTGAACAGCCTTGATTGAGGGAGAAAGCCCTTTCTAGGGCAGGAGTTTACACGGAATAGTTGGGATAACTTTGGCTAAAAAAAAGACTCGAAAAAGGTCTTATATTTACCCTCAGAGAACTGAAACTCCCTTTAGGGAGAGAATAGGCTACTTTCTTCTCGTTCGATCCAAGTAGTCTAGGGCAGTAGATTCGGTATCTAAATGAATTCGTCACGCTTCCTTCATTGCTTTATTCATGCCTGGACTTCCCCAAAAAAGCCATTGAAAGAATAAGAAGATTTTCGGATATTTTATTTTGAATATCGATAGACGCGCTGCCAATTCTTGTTTGAAACTCCCGCATACTTCTTTCATAGCTTTCAACCGATTGAAGACGGCTTGATCAGGATAAAAAATGCTCTTCACCTTACCTGTAATTTGATTATTATTTGAAGCGGAACTGGAAGAGATGAAAATTCTACCTTCGTCTGTTCAATCGGTCGGTAGGTGAGCTTTGCTTCCGCGGCTTACCGTCCGTCACGGGACCATTTCAAATCCACACGGAGTGCCTCTACCTTGCGGTAGAGAGCTTTT
This sequence comes from Anisodus tanguticus, assembly GCA_034509755.1. Taxonomy (NCBI): domain Eukaryota; kingdom Viridiplantae; phylum Streptophyta; class Magnoliopsida; order Solanales; family Solanaceae; genus Anisodus; species Anisodus tanguticus. The sequence goes on along the minus strand of CM067558.1, from coordinate 21,725,542 downwards.
AGAACTCACAGGCTAGGGGCACGGGGCCGGAAAGCGACTGCGGAACACCATCCCTTCCGAAAGAGCGGGATTTCAGGATCGAATTGACATCTCGATTACAGACGCTATTTTGAAGTCACAGAGTCCGCGCTAATTTAGTTTTCCAAAGAGTGTCAAATGGCTTGTCCACTTCTCACGTAGGAAAGAACCTCCCCCGCACAGACAAAAAGGCTCTTTCAGCCTACAAACTTTTAAGGGCCTCTACGATTGATGAATAGAAGACCTACTTACGAAGATGGATCAATCTATTGAATGCAAGAAAGTAGCTCCGAAGTTTTCCTCAGAACTTGAGCCAGCTCGTCTTTTTTTACTCTAGATCCCACCCCGTTTAACTAGCAGCCAAGAAAGCAGCGCCTCCTAAACGCTGCAGAGGAAAAGATCTGGTAGCATCCTCAGCTTCTATATGAATAGGTGTACTGCACTTCTTTTAGTAAGAGCTTTACCAAGAGTGGTCCCCGCCTCTCGGGAATAGGTAGTACTGGGCTCGCCCCTCGGAACAAAGAAAAAGGGAGTGAAAGCTCGTATTCCAGCTATAATGGATCTATATCCAATCGGCCAATCCGGCAAAGTAATCTATCACCCTGTTGGATCTGAAGCTACGGCTTGCTTCAGAGGTTAGATATCTTTGACGAGCGTACGAGCGCTTAGCTACTGCGCCACATGACCTGGTTGTCCCCTGGCGCTGTCGTCGATGTTCAGGCTTGTTGACAGAAATTTCAAGGAACTTTCATCAACTTGCATGTGTTAAGCATAACACTACGTTTGTTTACAAATCGGCTAAAAAACCACCTTTTTGGCTTAGTTTAAAGGTCGATTCTCGAAAATGCTTATTTAAGCTATTACTTTAGAAGCTGACCTTCAAAAGATCGGGAATAGAATAGTGGACGCCAAAAAAAGTAGGGTTTTGTGATTGGAAAGTACGTCGAATTTTTGTTTGCAATGCGATATAAAGTCTAGTCTTTATAGCTTTAAGGCAAAGAGCTTCTTTTCAATCAACAGAAGGAAGTATGAAAAGCATACTCTTTCTTTTCCTCTACACCCGTATTTCGGGTTGACCCTTGGAACCACTACAAACGGGAAAGCAGCTAACAACTCAAGGGCTATCAGATAATAAGCAGTGAAGCTAATGCCGTTAGTGGCAACGTCGAAAGAGCGTATTTGCCGATTTACTTTTCTGTGCTTTAGTCGACAGGTTGGTGTCCTCGGACAGCTTTCCTGATACAGAGTTGGAGGTTAGGCGAGTTAGATGGTTTTCCGCCCTTAGCCACACCTCTGATTTCTCATTAACTGCCTTTCGCTTCGGCGGCTGCGTTTTTCATTTTCTACGGGTTTAGTCGACGGGTTTCTGCACAGGTGGCTGCCTCGGATGAGATCCTTTGCCTTTGATTGCCTTACCCTTCCACTCTATAGTTCCCCTCTCACCCGACTTAATATCAGGATTTCTTACCAGAAAAGAATCGGCTATTGAGTAGGCACTCGTAGCAGCAAGATAGGTTGTCTTTGCTCTGTCCCTGAGTCATGTCCTAAGAGAATGATATACTGACCTATTCATAGCCTTAGCAGTAGCTTCATCGACTACCAAAAGGCCAGAGCAGGATCCGAAGCGGTGTCTATTTCATCATACCAGTTTCATTTCAGAGCAGTAGAAGGCCCATTGGTCACGCTTCTCTACGCTTCCTTTCAATATGCAAAATGGGGCGCGAAACCTTCATTGCTTTGTCGGGATGTTTGTCCTTGGCATACACCTTCTTGCGCTTAGAATGACTGATCTGAGTATGCCTTTGTCTAGTCGATAGTCTGGTAGTGCGCGTCTCTCTGTATCGGATGTTCCTATTTCGTCAGTCGTCTTTCTCTGAGAGTTGAGTTCGCGGAGACTGAACTTAAGGTCCTGAAGCAGGATAGCCTAATTGCGGTGGACGATGTGGTCGCTTTAGTTTCATGTCCGCCTTGCTTGCCATAGCCTTTATATGATATGGATCGGGTTTGCCCACTGCTTCATTTGCAGGTGCTGGTACATCTATGTTGTCAGTTTCTTGATTCTTACAAGAATCCGTTTTTCGATCCGATTTCTCACTTGAATGAGTCAACCATCATTTCTTCTCCTACGAGATTTCTATGCTCCCTGTACCCTTTTCACAGGATCTTTCTTTTGTCCCCAGGGGTCGATCAAACTAGAAATATCAGAAGTCGATTCGTCGAGTCGAGACAGGTCGGGACTGGGTTTTGCACTCTTTCCACTGGTTTTACCGGTTAGACGACTGGTGGCGGGATTTATCCTCTCTCTCTTTGAGTCTCGTAGCCCCTTGGTTGTTAATCGATCACCCCTTACTCGGTCTTTGGTTAGGGGTCGGGTTTGCAGATCAGCATATACACGAAAAAAGGATCGAGCGACCTAAGGGTAGAGCTAGAGTCCGGAGCTACCGAAGGAATCAACCTATTTTATTTGCTGGCTTACTTCTTTTGAGTAAGGATTGTTTAACGCTCACTTGATAGAGTGAGGAAGGGCTATGATTTGCTGGGGGAAGAGCTGTCAGAATCTCGACTCTGAGGGACGGCAATGAAGGCGCTCTGTGCTCTGTCCGACTATCGAAGGTCTAAGCTCTGGGAGAGGACTATAGCGAAACCTTTGCTTTATGCCTATAGACTCTGATGAGAGAGGCTATGACGGGCTATCGAATCTAGCTAGCTATGATCTCGCTCGATCAGCTCTAGTGTCAAAGCTGACTCAAGAGTTGTTTGACCGCTTAGCTGAGGGCTCTATGCTTTTCTGAGAGGGGCCGTACGTTAATGATTGCATCCTCTGTACCTCTTTATTTTTGGGCAGAAGCTATTTGCACTTCTGTGTTTTTGATAAACCGGTTGCCTACTATCGGATGGCGTTCTCCTTTTGAAGTGAAGCTCTTTTGGTCGTATACCAGATTACAAGGCCCTACGACCATTCGGGTGTACGTGCTATCCCCACCTAGCGCACCCTATACCGCTCACAAGCTGGAACCTCGTTCTCGTCAATGTGTATTTTTGGGTTATAGCCCCAACCATAAAAAGAAAGGGTCTCGCTGTTTCGATCCCTCTTCAGGCCGTGTTTTCATCTCCAGGCATGTGATCTTTGATGAATTCTCATTTCCATTTGCTACTATCCAGTCTCCAGGTTCTACTAATGGCACTTCTTATGATGATATGGTTTTCATCCCTGTGGTGCGTACTGAGGAGCGTGTCACCCCTGTGACTCCTCCGCCGGCAGCTCCTACTATGGAATTTTTATCACCACTTCCTTTTAGTTTCCCTGCTCCAGTTCAGATTACTCATGCCACTAAAGCAACGATTTCGGCTGCTTCTAGCATTGCCGGTGATTGGATTACTATTCCTACTATTGCTGTAGAAACAGCCCCTGCCACGAGACACCTAATCGAAGAAGCGCCTTCCTATCCTCTTTTTTATTGATAATTCAACATCCAGTTCATAGAGAACTGCCT
>CM067558.1:21212030-21717030 GCA_034509755.1 Anisodus tanguticus | reverse complement strand
TGACCATTCCTCATGCTTGAACAGGCTATGGGGGATCTGGATCTAGCCTTGCGATTGGGGCCGCCGAGCCCAACAAAAGAGGCTCTCGAAAGAGAGATTTCGACCTTTCTTTCTTCCTTTGGAAATAGGGAAGTTAGAAGGGATGTCTTGGAAGGGATAATAAGGAAACTCGACTTGAACAGCGCGTCCCCAGAAAAGCTTTTTTATGAGGATCCGACAACTTATGCGGGAACTTTCCAACGGACCGGTTCTTGCTTCCATAGCTAAGAAGGCTTTATTGAAAGCTTTAAAAGAGTGGGAGAAAGGGGACGCATGAGCGTTGGATAATGGAAAAAAGGTAGAATTGCTCGGGACCTAGTGATCGATTCTTTTTCTTTTATATAGGTAGGTTTGGGCAGCGACTCTACTCCTTGAAGTGAAGAATCGAAAGTAGTCATTCGTTAGACAAGGCCCACGGGCTGTGCATCTCTGGTGTTCTGCTCGTGGGGAGAGGGATGCGGGAAAGTGGGATCCTCTCACCTGTGCTCACTTCCGTTTTAGAAGTCAGATTGGATTTCCAATTGGTGCTCAACAGAAGGGTTCTAAACATCTTCAAGGCGATGCAGATTTAACGCTACGCCCTTCCCTTAGCGCCTCCCTCTAGGCGGGGCTCACAACCAAAGGATGCATGGGGTGAAGTTGCCACCATGAACTAAGGATTGGAAGGGTTGAGGATAGAGTTTCTTTTTCATTTCCAGGGTAGTTGGCAAGAGCTATAGCGACTTACGATGCGGTTGATTCGGAAACATATGCCGGGGCGGTTGGGTGAGGAGTCGGATCGGGCCAACGGTCCTACTCCGCTTTATACTAAGAGAGTGTGGTTGGGCTTTATACTAAGAGCTCCGTTATAGGGCTAGTACGGCGAGCGACTTCGAATTCTGCTGTGCCGGTGCACAAAGCAAGCACACAAGGACTGCGTAAATCTTTGGTCTGTCTATCATTGCCCATGTTAGGGGTGACTCCTTTTTTAGGCAAGAAGACCACTAGTTGAATTATTAAACTATTTTGACTAAGCGAAAAAACGGTACTACTCTTCTTCCTCCACTACGATATTGACTAACCTTTGTTGATAGGATAGCGAGGGAAAGTTGAGAGTATATCCGGAGAAAGAAAAAAACCTTTTCGGGATGAGACTACGAACCCTAATGGAGCCAATGAGAAAGCGATTTGCGAGCCGGTGTAGCCTTGCTCCGCACGAGTTAAATTTGGGCCTTATATTGATATTCTTTTCAATTCATTTTGAAATTTCTTCGGTCCGGGGTACCGCACAATCCGTTTAGATCTATTTCAGTTGCTAATGAAATGGAATACGGGGAACTCTCCGTCTAAGTGGTTAATCCGGCGAGTCAATTCTCAATGTGATGCATCCGTGAAATGGGACGGAGATCTGCCCGAACTTAGTCCGGTCCTATTAAAGATGGGGGCGAATCAAGCAACTCTTATAGATAGATGGGATAGGAAGGAAGAACCACGATAGCATTTGCGGTGTTGCTTCTTTACGATCGATATACAAGCGAGTTGGGCGCGAAGCTTTCTTCGTGAAAAAGCTCGTCCATGTCAATATAGAATTTGTCTTTCATTCGCTTTTACTTCTTTTTTGGAAATCTATCATTTTCGAAATTTATTCATTGTCTTTAGTATGATCGGTTTCACACCTCGCGGTGCTTACACCTCTCGCCTATCGGAACACCAACCCAATCTTGAAAGCTGAAGTGGGTTTGGGGAATGGAAAAACAAGAACATCTTCTTTACCACCAAAAATGGTAACATAAGACCCTTCTTCACTCATGCTTGTCATCTGCTCGTGAATACCATCCGGTCAAGTCTTTGTTCTTTTATTCAACAATATGGGTGCTAACCGATTCCCCATGTTATATGCGAGGTCAATAAAATTCTCCAGAGAGTGAGTTTCGATCATAATGACCACCTAAAGTTGGATTTCCATTTGTAGTTTTTAGTTTGGGGTGCCAATAGTAGCATAGTTGCTTAGTCGTCCTTCCTCTTACGTATTACAATATAGGTGCTTTTCATGCTGCCTTTAGCGGAAAACAGACAACATGGACAAATAAGGGATAGGCAAGAATCTATTCTTGAACTCTAGAGAACAAAGCGGAAAGAGGTACATCGGAGCGATAGGGAAATCTTATAGAGGGGTGGTCTTACTACGACAAGTGAAGCCGGGGTTCCCTTTGTTCGGTGTCCGGGGAAGAGAAAGGAATCTATTCGGGAAGCGCTTACCAGCCCCTTTACCGATACCAAGGGGAAGCAGGAATTAGACCAATAGGGCAGCGCTGCTACGCCTGTCGTAACAACAACAAAAGTCCATACCGGAATTTCATTACCTTATTCCTTAAACCCTAAAACGGAGACATTGGTACAACGGGAGGCTCGAGAGACCTCGAGCGTAATATACACTACCATCGGAGAGACTTTAGCCACATCAACACCCGAATGAGGCGATCAAGAAAGTCGTGGGCCTCGTAGTACCCGCATACGACAGCTCGTGGAGCTTTTCGGGTCGAAAACCTGTTCGACGTCGAACCGATCTCAAAACCCTAATATCACCCTCGAAGAGAAAGGACTTTCTCTATATCTATATCTATGCAACTAGTTCTTTCACTTGCTTCCAAATCCATCCATCTTACTTACTCAAAAGCTTTTCATATGATACTCAAAATCTTGCTTCTAGCTTTGGGCACCTCGACATAAACGAAATAGCGTATATACAAGGCTAGCCTTTTCTCTCAAGCGTCTTGGTATTGGATCCCCTTCTTGTTAACATGAACATGAATTAGATTCTATTCGAATTCTTTATTCTTAAGAGAATCCCCCACCCGAACCATTCTTAAGACCACCAAGCTCTCTCGAATGAATTCGACTCTTTACGCTTTCGAGCTACACCGGGGGAAAAATCTTTTCCCACTAAGACGTGCATCTTTATGGCTATATCGTCCCGAAGACGGATGCGACGGGAAGAAGTGGCATTTGGAAGTGTTGCTTGACTTAACATTTAGGTTTCGGCATAACAAAGCTTGCACCTTGTCTTTTCGCACTTAGGCGCACGGCGTGCCATTGGTAATGATTATACTACGGTGCCACAAATTCGCAAGTCGATCCTAAGTAATTGTTGTTGTTCATTGGATTCCGGAGGAACTACTTCGTTAGGATTGGGGAATTGCTGCGATTCTTCCCGAATAGCCGGATTCTCCCATCGAGAGTCACTTTGAAAGTATTACCTAAACTCTTCCGACCGAATATGATAAAGCCTATAAAACATAGAGTTACTATCATTTCTTCATTATAAATTGAGATCTTCTTCGAACTTGATGCACAAATAGATAGAATAGCAACAAATAGCATCTTTCTAGCCTGCATATTCGTGGAACTCAATCTCATTTAGAAAGCACGATCTCTATCTTTCAAAGCAATCGAACGGGAAGTGGTTTAAGAATAAGAAAGGACCGACGAATCGGATGCGCTCGCCCGGCGAGAAAGGCCACGACCCCGCCAACCAAGTATCAAAAAGAAAGAAGAGAAAGAAAGGAGAAGAGAACTTCATATTTTGGTAACTCTCTAGGATTCATCTTTAACCTTGAATGCTATTAATAGATTCTATAGCAATAGTCCCTCGGACTCGGAAAGTAATAACGAAAATAGCTAACCCAATAGCAGATTCGCAGTTGCCACCGTTGGAACCAATGAAGCAAATGATTGACCCATCATATCATCCGAAGAAACAGAAAATACCAAAAAGTTCGAATTCACAGCTAATAACATTGATTCAATTGGCATTGACATAATAGGTAAATTTCGTCTATTAAGGAGGAATCCCCGAATACCTGAAATAGAGATAATCATAGAAAATGTGAAATATTTGATAGGATCCATTTCGGGAACGTAGAATGTAAGAGAAATTCAAATGTGAAACAATACGTCGGCTCTTCTACTTGAAATATCCTTCAATTATGGAAGAAATATGATTTTGGATACTCATACTTCTGCACCATCGTGCTTGCGCCGAGTGTTGTGCTCGTGTCAACCAAGTCTTTAAGTGCCGTAAATGCGCCACGGGGACATTGGGTTTGTTGGCATTAGAGGCAGCTTTGCTTTGGCGAAGCGGTCGATAATTATTTCGACCATCTCACTTGGTGACGGAAGTTCCCTCAAGTCGCGGTGCCACAACCTTTTAACTAGGTGTGCCTTCTCCGACTCAATCGGAGGGCTAACTGTTCGGCCAAGCGATCTTTTTGTTCTTGAATCTGTCCAATTCAAGTCGATCCAAGGCTCTTTCGATCTCGGACCGATCCCCCGGCTCTTCTTCGGCCGCGGGAAGGCTTGGTTCGTCGAAGAGCTAACACCCCTTCCGGCGTCTCCGCCGTAAAGAGGAATGCCCTCCATTAAAGAAAGCACCAATCGAGAAATGGAATGTTGCAAGCAAAGAAGAAGTTCATAAGAAAGGGAGCAAAAAAAGAAAACATAGGCGGGAAAGAGCTAGAACGACCCGAAAGCACTAATGATTCCGGAAACAAATTTGGAATGTTTCAAATTTGGCATTACTTCTTTCTAATTCATTCACATCAAGGCGGTTACGAACGCCGCGTAACATCATCTTCAACCAACCTCCACCGTACTTTCGTCTTTCACTTCTTTACAACATCCATTGCTTCTGACTATGTCGATGAAATGGGACCGCGAAGACAACCCACCACTAGAGCTTACTTTTCTCTCGCTCCCACCTGTCTTCTTCCCACTATAGTGAAGTGAAAGATCTTTCACTTCACCATAGCAGGAACCTCGCTGACCTTCTGGGGCAGTTACTTTAATCTAAGCTGGGGTCCCCGCCAGCTTACCTATCTACCGTAAACGATTACTAAGGGACTTGGAATACGAATGAGATCAAAAAGGCCATCATTTGGGGCAAACGATGCAATAGCTTCGGTTAGAGCAAAGCCCAAAATGGCATAACCAAATAATTGTTTTGCCAATGATAGATTTCGCGCCACGGAATGAATCCCAAGGGAAGACAGCCAACCAGTAGAAAGAAAGTAGGATCAATGAGGAGGATGCCAAAGTACAAAGGGAAAGGTCTTCTTATGTAGTGAATACCTGGAAAGGAAAGTCATGGATTTCATTCTTTCCAGTTCCAATTTTCTAATCGATGGTTCAATTCATGGGCCCAAGAGCAGTTTTTCTTGGGTTTTATGGTTAAATCAACAATGATTTTTGTTAATTTAGTCAATGCTAATTCTCTATCCCTGGTGGTTAGAAAGAACTTTTCACGAATTCGTTGTGAATCCTCCCATTTCTTCTCTGGATACATAGAAGAAATAAGATCGATAATCTCTTTCTTTTTCTCCAAATGTCGGGAGGCTAGATTGAATAAAGCAGTTCTTTCCTCTACAGAAAGGGCCTCTACTGGTTGGTTTAGTTGGGGTTTGCCGATTATCTCCCTTAGCTCATTTTTAGGCAGACGCTCTATTATCTTTTTGAGTTCCTTCTCCTGACTAGGACGAGAGGCTTCCCCCCTTTCTAGCGGCATTCCTGGTGGTGTGAGCCTTTTTACATAATAAAGGGGGAGAGCGCCAGGAGAACATCGAGACGCCATCAGTTTGGAGCGCGAGGCCGGCGGAGCTTGCTGCGAGAGGAGATAAGAAAAGGCTCGGCGAGAGGGATGCGGTAAGCGTTATGAATGTGGAGGAGTGGGGCATTTTTCTCGTTCTTGTTCCAATGTTCGGACGGACGAATGCTTGCTAGGGGAGTGTAGAAGAGACCGGTGAAGATGGAAGAGTGAACGTTGTCGAGCCTAGAGCCGGGGAAGCTCTAAAGGTAAGTTCAAGTCGGAAACATAGCGGGGGTTCTCAAGCTTAGGAGAGGAGACAGCCATTGTCGTTAGATTGTGTGGCAACGTGAGACAACGTCGAGTAGAAAGGAGGAGAAGACGGAAGGTCGTATTCAAAATCTATGTCGGAATTGGCCAAAGTGCAAAGATAATCATTGATGCGGGAGTTTGGATAACATAGCGTCCACGAGAGATGGTAGATCGGTTGTGGCGAAGCCCTTTTAAGTAAGGGCCTCATCCGAGCCCTATCGAATCGATTAAAAAGGGCATGAGCGACGGGCCCTATGTTGAGTAAGGGGGAGAAGGTGCCCCTTCGCTAAGTTGGAGCTAGGGAAGTTAAAGCGGGATGTCCGGTGTGACGTCGTCCTTATGGGCGTATTACATATCCTACTCGTATTACCAAGGTCTTCCGAGTAGGGTTCTACTGCGTAGAGAGAACACCGCTTTACTTTTCACGGGAAAGGCGGTTATTGCCATCGAGAAGACTTTGGTGGCTAAGGAGAAAGGGTCTTTGTTGGCATACCATTTCGGACGTGGGAAAGAGTCCATAGAATGCTATGCCTTGATAGCAACAAAGCCAACTAGCAGAGCCGATTCGGGGATCGGTGGGATGCCGTAGCTTTAAGAGATAGGGGCGGAGGCAATCGGAAAGGCTTTTTAGGAATGAGGCCCCCTCCCTCCTATGTTGTAAAAGGGAAGTGCAGATCTTTATCTTTCTGTAACACTCTTCCGACTTGATGTCGCCCCTGAATCCACAAGTACCGGCTTGATTACCCCCTAAGATAAGAGGAGGATATAGAAGTAGATTTAGTTGCAGATAGGAGCGAGTTTACCCTGCAAAGCGGCTTCTCGCTTATCCCAATTTGAAAATGAGGAGATCCGACGTCAAGTGCAGGAATTGCTGTTAAAGGGGCGGGAGAGTCTCAGTCCATGTTCAACGCTTGCTTGACTAGCTCAAAAGGAAGCAGCTGGAGTGTGTAGATGGGCTTTGAATAAGAGTTGGGTGATTTATTTCCAATAATGCCAACCATGGATGATATTATGGATTAATTGCATGTCGGGAGCGTGTTACTTTTCAAAGCTTACCTTATATTATTAAAGAAAGGGGAAAGGCCTTTTTTTTATAGAAAGAGAGTAAGGGGGTTTTTCTGGGGCGGCCACTTATATTGCAAAACTTTCAGAGACGGGATGGAAAGTCTTTCGTGAGAAGAGATGATAGGCTTGATACGGATACATCTGCTTATCACCCACCTTAGAATCAAGCGAGTTCGGTTCGACTATACCCGCCAACATTCCCTCATTCAAGACAGATGGAAGCGAGGTTATGGATGCTGTTCAAGTTGGTCGATCAATCCCTCCTTTCTTTCCCCGCCTCCGGACACCTTAGAATAGATTTGATTGGAAGGAGGGTGTTGGATCGAATGAACACTCAACCGCGTCATCACGGCAGCGATGGATGTCCAACCTTTAGATCTCTTATTTCTCAATAAAGACGAGTAAGGAAAGTTCGAAGGCTAATCCGGCAACTGCAGGCTAGAAGGCGAAAATCGCTTTTGCCAATCAAAACTAGTAAGGGCACTCGTGCCCCAGCAAGCCACCCTAACCCTACCGCCAAAGCTTGACTTTACTAAACAAGCAAGAAAGGCTCTTTCTATCTTATTAGGCAAGCGCTAACGAGCAAGAAAAGGGATATGCCCTAAGAAGCAAGGGCTTTCGTGCGAAATTTCTTTGCGCCCTTGCTTCTTGTTTTAGAAAGATTGCTCGTTAGCTAGGCCCTTTTCAATAAGGCTCGCGCTAGGCGCTCACCTTTTTTGGTGAGCCGTATCGTATCTTCTTTGGTAATGGATTGATTACGGAATCTTGCTTGGTTTAGGCGGGTAAGTGTTAAGAGGCTCTTTAAGGCATTCATTAGATATACATAGGTACGCATAGGACTTTCTTGCAATACATAGTGGTTGGCTTCGAATCACATGAAGCCCATATAGATGTCCACTCCTATTTCCTCTAAAGCTCTCCCTGTGGGGAACACAATCGTCCATACAAGGACCTATCGAGTCATCCACCCTTGCATCTATTTGATGCATCATCACATGGCCGTCGTGTAACTCTTCGAGAATCATGTCATTCGCCCGTCACGTATTGCCACCAGAGTCATAAATACTTGAAGTAAGCTCCTGGCTCGCCCCTATCTCTAAAGGGGCTTACGAACGAGCGGAGTGCTTACGGCCGTGGTAGCTACGAGCCTCCTGGGTCTTGCTCTCTCATCTTTTTTCCTCCGCCTTTCTCTTGTAATTGACCCTTTCTTTTCTACTACGCCTATCCATCCGTCAGATTGACATCCAGTCGGGTGAGCGATAGCGTCTCCGTTTACTAATAGATCCGCCGCCGCTAGTATAACAAAAAAAAGCACATAAGGATCCAGAATATTCAAATATACCGATCATCGATCGGGATCATATAAAGCCGGTATTACCGAAAGGATAGTCGTGATATCCCTTCATGGCCGGCGTTTTCGTATGGAGCCGAAGGCGAGGGTTTCCACGAGGCCCCCTTCTCGGCTTTCCCTTGTTGTGACAAGGGGGTGAGGTAAGGAGTAGTATAAGAGTGGTTCGGTCATCGATAAGCCTCTCCTTATTCATTCTATAAGGCGGGGTTGTGGACCAACAATCCAGCAAAAGGGCTTTCAAGCTCCTCTCCTTCCTTATAGTCAAGCAAGTAGCTCCCCGCGCCTCTCTTTCCTTATAGTCAAGCGAGTTGCTTAGAGCTCCTCTCCAACTTTATAGTCAAGCAAGTGGCTTTCAGCTCCTTTATTAAACCTTCCCCTTTTAATAATATAATAAGAAGGTAAGCATCAAAGCCCAGAAAACCCAACCTATACAAAGAGCTCTTTTCAGCCCCTACTCCTAACAAGTGAAAGTTGCTGGCACCCACCATATCTTGCTTCGGGGCCGATCTCTTGTATCGGAGCAAACAAATTCAATGATTTTCTATATTCTATTTATTTCTTTTTTCCATCATAAACAGATTTGCCCCATGGATTGGATAGAGTCCCCTGATCTCGACATTCAAGCACGAATCCCTTGAGCGCTTCGGCGGCGGATAGCAGCATGGGCAAAGCACTCTGCTGCGGCGAGCAGCTGGTTCTTATTGCATTCACCAAGATAGTCTTGCTCACTCCTTTCCAACCTTATAGTCAAGCAAGTGGCTTTCCGCTCCTCTCCTTCCTTATAGTCAAGCAAGTAGCTTAGAGCTCCTAAACTCTGCGGCGAGTTCAGCCACCACCTCCGGGTCCGAGCTCGCTCGAGCATAGTCGGACCGACTTCATGACTTTTCTTAGCTTACAGCCTTGCAAAGGGATAACCTTTCACTATCTAGGCGCCCTCGAAGGAGGGGTCCCACAGACTTCTTCCCCGAAGGTCAAGTCGTAGTTCCTTTCCTGTCCCTGGGAGAAGTGAAAGGAGTTAGGAGGATGGAGCGCCCTTTGCCCTAAGAAATAGGCGGCTTCGCCTTCAACTTGACTATAAGCAAGAAAATCGAGCTAATATGTGATCATGACATGATGAGGCGATGCATAGGTCTTCTATCTATGATACCACTAGTGGTGCGGGATCGACTTCTAGTTTTGCGGGGAATCGTCGACTTAAGGAAAGAAAGAAAGTAAGCGATCGACTTCTTGGCTGGTCTTCAAGTAAGAGCTCTTGGTTTTCTTGTGTTTTTATTGTTCCTTACCATCTTTCTATAGTCCTGTCTGCTCTCTTCTTATTTCCTTCCCGTACGGCCGTACGCAAGTCTACTTCTCATCTTTCTTTAGCTTCCTCTCGACGCTATCGTTCTCATCTCATCTCGGCTTTCGATCTCATATAAAGGAAGACATCACATTAGTTATTTCACTCCCCTCGCTCTGCTAATTGGTATGATAACCAAAGTAAAGGGAGGGAACGCATAAAAGCATGATAGTTGTGGAATAGTGAAGTAGACCATGGGTATGGGATACGAACGAGTCTGAAAGAGTCTTCTTCAATGCTTTCATCAGAAGGTCGATTAGCACATATATAAAGCCAGCTAGTTAGCTAGGATGGCCGGTAAGGGCTTGTTAGGAAGGTCGGGCTCGGGTGGAATAGGAGTAGAAGTGGATTAGCTCTTCTCTGCATCTCTCCTTGAGTGTGTGAATCCAATCTTTTCCCCACTTCAGTCCGCCCATTATTCAACCATTTCTCGGGAATTGCATACAAAAGGAAAAGGTATTAACGGGTCGAATCTCGTTCTATCCCAAGTAAGGTAAATCATCTCTTTTGGTAGAAGCTCGGCTCCGTTCTTCCTGTCATTTATCACAAGTCTCCCGGTTAACGCATTTCATCCGCCCACCCACGGATAGAGGCCGGACGGGTTCAACACTTAGTTCTTCCACGCCGGGGAAGGGATATAGGGCTCTCGTGCCAAGAGTCGGCGAAGAAAGAAGCTGGGGGAATCCATGCTCAATAGGGGCTTCTTTAACGGATAGGTGGTGATCCACAAAGCACGGGGTTTCATCCCCGAATCATCCATGAGATTTTTTCAATAGAAAGAGCGGATCCGAGTTCTTCCCGGTGGGAGTCACGAGGCTACCTACCTTTCTCACCGTTGATTGCTCCCACTTCGAATCAACTAACTAGAAAGTGAAATGGAGCGAGACGAAGTCTGTCAAGAAGAAGGAGTCGATCGGCCTCCTTTTACATGTTGAATCTCTCTCGTAGTCAAGTCGGGCGGCTAGCAAAGCGAAAGAAGAGAAGGCCCAGAAAGAAGTCAAGGTGAAGTGTGATTCCTGGTCTTGCTCGGGTCACCAACTCATTCCTACGCGTAAGAACAGTTTTAAGTGTGAAAAAAAGTAGTGCCATTCTCGTACTTGATCTCTTGAAATCCTATGAAAGAGCAGGATCGGTTTCCAATGGCAGTCAACCTCGTATGGCTTTCTTCGGCACTACTCTGTCAATTCTGACTTCTGCCAGGTAAGACGAAAGCCTTAATTCTGTAGTGCTTCATTCGTCAAGTGAAGAAATAGTTCATATGCCAGGTGTGGCGAAAAGAAAGACTTGGGTTGGCTTGTTCCATTCCAGTTGGAAATGCCAATGATTCCAAGGATTGGTGAAGCTAGGGAAGGCTCAATCACTAATCCCAACTACGCAAATAGAGTTCACAAGTTCGGTATTGAAAGAAAGATGAAGTAGGAAATCATTGATTTGAACTGAACTACTAATCTTAACCGAGGATCCGCTTCGTTCACAAGCAATTCTCCTTCAGTCTTGGAGTCCCGAACGGATAGAGTCGATCCAGCTTTTAGCAAGTAGTGAAGGCGCCAAGCCGCAGCGGTGAGGCGAAAGAAAGCATTGATTGCTAGGGCACAAAAATTCCATAGTTTAATAATGCCAACGCCGTGAGAGTTCTCGTTCTAAGACGAAAGGTGGTTCGGATTTCGATTATCCATAGCTCCCCTTTGACAATGATCGTCAACTTGACTTAGACTTAGTCACGAGCCGGACTTGAATCGGCACCTCCGTTGGGTCTATGCTGCCCCCGCGGCGAACTCCCAAATTTGATTTTGATCGTGACTTTTGGTGACCCAGTTCCTCTTTTGAGTACATCTCGGGGGTTTTCACCCACCTTAACTTAGGTCCTTGCGTGGGCGTCTCATCCCCTTGTCACAACAAGGGCGAAGTCGCCGAAGCGAGTCTAAAGGCCAAAGAGTCATCTTTGAAGGCTACTATGCATCCTTATTCATAGTAGAGTGTAAGGTAGGTTTGGGTATAGCAGGACTTGAACCTGCGACCATTAGGTTAAAAGCCCAATGCTCTACCAACTGAGCTATACACCCCCAAAAAGATGTAGTAGTAAATAAGGATTGGTACTGAAAAGAGGACGGCCCCCCTTCTTCTCATCATATTAAAGGAGCACGGCTCGCGAGGCGAGGCTCGTGCGCGAGCAAGCGGAAGAAAACGTAAGGTCGCGCGTTAGCGCTCCTGCAAGAAAAGAGATGTGCTAAGGCGCAATAGCTTTCGCGCAGCTGCTACGCCCTTGCTTCTTGCCCCTTATTTCAAACTCAAGGAAAGCCTTGATCGATATGAGAAAGATGCGCTCAAGCGCCCTACCTATACAAGGGGCTTGGGCTCGAAAGCCGGCCTTACTCAACAAGCACCTTTCTTAGTAAGGTTGCTTGTTTCCACTCATTGAAGATTCTATCTACAAAAGAAGGTCAACGGGGGATACTCAAATTGCTCTCACTGACACCAGAGAAGGTGAGGTCGTCTTTCTTTCCAGCCGCCATACGGTTCGCCTTAAGGAGAGGGGGAGGAGCAGTTATCTATGTAAATACGGTCTTTGTTGGCCCTTGTTCCGGTCGAGCACACTCTTTTCTTTGTCCAATTCCGTCTTACCAAACAAGACTGACTTCTTACCAACCCGCGAAGGGTTTTGAGGCTGGACCAGTACGAAGAATGAATCTATATCCGTGCATGGAAGTTGCGGCCGCGGGTCGCTCAACCTGTTCGAGCGCAATGCGGTGGTGTTGGTTCCAATTCGACAAAAGTAGAATGCCGGTCGAAGGTCCGCTAAGACAGTAGGTAGCAGGCGTGTTCGTTTTGGCTCCCTAGTGAGAACGATAAATAGGAGATGCACCATCCTTGCTGCTATGTACATTTTCCTTGACTTGACAGATTCATTCAATTGAACCCATACTCAAAGAAGGACCACATGCTCGGGGCTCGACGATACATAAAGTTTCAACATGTTGAAAATGGGGTTAGCAGTGAAAGAAAGAGCCCAGCATTCATTTCTTCATGAATATTCATAGCTGAGTCTACTAAAAGAGGGACCAGCCTCATCGTGGTGATTAGAGGACACCTCTGATCGTTCACCTCTAATGTGACACGTTCCCTCTCAGTTATATGATCAACGGGATCAGTCGGCTAGAGAGCGGGGCTATTCTTCTTCCGGGGAGATAAAGTCGTCCCTTCTAGTGACCGAACCCTCAGTTCAGGGGCCTTCGTCAACATGTTACGAAGCTCCAGTCTTCGGTGGGTCACCATTACTTGACTTAGAAAGGCGAACATGCGGGCAAGGGAAAGCGCGGTGCGCCTGGTGCAAATGGCTTTCTTTTTTCATGATATACCAATCGAATGGAGGGTCCTACCTACGTACATGATTGATAGAATCACTACGTAGGGGGCGGTCAACTTGATGCGGGAGAGGCATGAGTGCAGTTCAATCTTGTGGTGTATTCGTTTGTAGTGAGTAGGGCCTCTTTCTCGTTGATCAGTTCGCCTCCACTCTATTAAAAAGTAGGAATTCCTACGGCGGTTTTGTCAACGAACGCGTCTCGGGCCGGATTGACTAACCTAACCCACCCTTAAGGAGGCTTTTCCATAGTTGGGTGTCCGCTTTAGTGTGATTTACGAAGGCTAGGCTAGGTTTGGTAATATCCAAAACAAATGAAAAGAGATCGGGGTCGATAGGTGGCAGTTGGCAAGGAACTTAATCCCCCCCCCCCAAAAAAAGGGGGAAGCCGCGGTCGAACTCACATTCGGAAATAAGTCGGGGCCCTTTTACCAAGTCTACCGGATAGAAGATGATAGAGGGCCAACTATCGTTGCCTTGCACAAGACGGTTCCCTTTCACTTTGAGTTCCTTCCTTCGTAGTCAAATCGATGATACGCTTTGGCGATGTTACCTACCAAATAAAAGGCCCGCTAGGTGATCAAAATCGCTCGGGTCGGTGAGGACTCACTCACTCACCTACTCCTTATCTATTTAATACTTTCTTCTATCTACTTAATTTAAAAGGCGACCCGCCGCGCCGGGCTATAAAATAAGATACAGTTCTTGTACTACTTGATTGATGGTAAGAAAGAGCTTCCGTAAGAACTGGAAGACTCTTGTATGTACGGTAACCCTCTCTTTCGCTATCGGTGGACTGTTGCACGGAAAAGGCGACGAAGCAACCTTTCTTAGCGCGCTTTTCAAGCGCTTAGCTTCGCTAGTGGCGGGCGGCAAGGCCATGTTGTTCGGTTGGAAGCCTAAGCCAAGAAGGTACGAACGAAGTGACGGGCCCCTTTAGAAGATAGGGGGCGTCTTTCTTGTGGTAGTAATTGCGAACATCTCTCCTCTTCTCTTAGCGTGCACAGTTTGCTTACATGCCGCCTTAGGCACATCTCTCTTTCTTAGTTTCACGCTGGACTAATTATAATGAATGAAAGTCAGTCTTTTAGTAAACGTATATAAGCAGCTCTTTAGTGTATAAGCAATTCTTTAATGGTCGCACCGAAAGTACGGTGGAGGTTGGTTGAAGATGATGTTACGCGGCGTTCAGAACCAGTCTTGAAGTGAATGAATTAGAAAGAAGTAAGGAAATGAGACGACTCTTTCTTGAACTATATCATAAACAGATCTTCCCCTCCACACCAATCACGAGTTTTTCTCTATTCCTCTCGTATATCGTTGTAACGCCTTTAATGCTAGGTTTTGAAAAAGACTTTTCATGTCATCCCATTTAGGTCCGATTCGGATCCCTCCGTTGTTTCCTTTTCCTTCCGCACCTTTTCCTCGAAATGAGAAAGAAGATGGTACACTTGAATTGTATTATTTAAGTGCTTATTGCTTGCCAAAAATCCTACTTCTACAATTGGTAGGTCACCGGGTTATTCAAATAAGTCGTGTTTTCCGTGGTTTTCCCATGTTACAACTTCCGTACCAATTCGGTCGATCCGGAATGGATCGGTTAAACATTCCATTAGGTAGCCTGGTCTTGACTCTTCTGTGTGGTATTCATTCTCGCAGCAGTGGTTGGAACAGCTCGCAAAATCCAACCACTTCACCTACTTCATTGCCCCCAACCGTTTCTCGTACCTCTATTGAAAAAGAATGGTTTCATGTTCTTTCATCGATTGGTTATTCCTCTCCGTTCGTATATCTTTTTCCAATTTCGGTCTCGATTAGTTCACAAGATTGAATGTCCAATTCTCCTCCGAACCCTCGATTCGATTGTTTTCCAAGAATGTTGAGCCGGGTATGTAAGCCATGTATCTGGGAGGAAGAACAATAAAAGAAGGGCTTTCGGTTTTTTGCACTTGGTCTTGCAGCTATTTTCAAAATATATATATAAGAATCCCTTTTTTAGAAGAAATATTATATATATATATGTCCAATCTCTAGTGGTGGTGGAACCAACCAAGATCTATGTCGTCCAACCCGACCTCAGACTCTTTCTTCCCGACCTATTTGACTCTGGCCGTAGTTATTTAGGTGGTATTCCGAGATCGAATTCCTCCCGGGGAACACACGAAACAAAGATATGAACTGGGTAAATAGAAATGGAAAAGAGATGTTTATATTTCATCCAAATGTGAAGCTTTTTCTACATCCATATGATCTACTAAAGTAGATCGGTATTGACCATATAATAAAAGCAGATCTTGGTCCATGGAGTCCCAAGAAGGTAAGAACTCCAACTTTGTCGATGCTTCTTCGGCCAAATACGATATACAAGTGGGACCTGCACTATGAGCAAGCGTGCGAAAAACCGCTTCTTTTTTCCGGTTCGAAACAACTTGGGCGAAATAGGGTTCTACCGAGAAACCATGGATTTTTGAGTTTTCGCCATTGGTTCTTGGTTGAGCCTTTGGAATAGAATGAGATAAGAATCTCTCGGAGATCTTTCCTCTCCACTTACTTGTAACGAGGCTTTTCTTCGTAGAAGACTTCTTCCGAATGGCATAATTGTCCGACACTACGTTCCTCGATCTTCAAAGAAAACCGACTCCTCCTACTCCTCCTTCTCCTTTAGGATAGGATCCTCCTTGGTCCTTCTTTCACTAATGGTCTCACCATTTTCTAGTAGTTGTAGTTCGCGCGAGGGACTATCCTTTCTATCGCTTGCCCTTGCCTTTCACTCTCATTTGGTCTCTTTCTTCTAGAAAATAAAGCGAAGCAAAGCGCATGGCAAAGAAAGCGACCATTGTGCCCCCTTCCACTCGGCCTTTCTTCGTGTGTGAATAAGGTCTTAGTCTGTATGGGCATTCAGGGGCAGGCCGCAATAAGTCGCTAGTCGAAGGTTTAGACCAATCGCAATTCATCACCATCTTGCCCGCCTCCAAATTGATGACTGGCTATTATATAAGTGTTGACCTAAGCCCCTGCGCAGGGGCTCGGCTCCCGAACCATACGTGAGCTGTCTCGTACGGCTCTTCCTAAGAACTTTCCGCCCCCTCTCTTTCCTTACAATCAAGCAAGTAGCTTTCCACCCCTCTCCTTCCTTATAGTCAAGCGAGTGGCTTAAAGCCCCCTCTCCTTACAGTCGAGTGGCCTAAAGCCCCCTCTCCTTACAGTCGAGTGGCCTAAAGCCCCCTCTCTCTAAATAGAAAAACATGCATTTACAAGACAAAAAACACTTTTTCAAAAAGCCTTCGCCCGCCTATTCAACGGGGCTATTAGAGAAGCAGCTTCATTCCTTGACTTCTTTTCTCTGTCAAGCTTCCTTGTTCCTTAGTGTAGTCTCGGTCCATAGTTTAAGACTCCGTTCCTTATAGCCTAGTCTATATCCACAACTGACATGACTCCGTACCGATGCCTTTCCCTTTGTATAGTATACGGCTAAGTGACTTCGTAACCTCAACCTACTTTTTTGCTTACTGTAGCATAGGCCTTCGTCGGGCTTTCATCCCTTCGCCTATAGATGATGGCTTGGCTTCGCTATCGCTCATGACTTGGTATAGAGCCGTGTAGTCGTCGGTTTTACCACCAGAATGCCTATGAGATAGTGGTCGGCCTTTCGAATGCCTTCTTCCTTACTTTTCTGAGAAGCCCTTTACGACTATACTATAAAGGACGGGGGGGTGTTCACCTTTGGAAACTTAGCTACTTAAGTCCTTCTCAGAAAGTCAAAGTAAAGGCGAACGGCATTCCGTTCTACAGCTACAACACAACATATTGTTGTTGTTTATTAAACATCTTAATAGTAGAACTACTTTCGTACTACTAAACAAGGAAACCTTCGGTTCCCTTTGTTTGAATAAACGCCGCTTATTTTAGTTTACATTCAAACCAAAGTAAACCAAGCCTAAGCGGTCACGACATCTTGATGATATTGATTGAGGAGTTTGATGGAGTTTAGCTGACTGAATCCATAAACCTAGAAAGTCGCCGTCACTGGTACTTTTTTATTGGAATTTGACTCTATAGGTAGGTATCGGCGGGGCTTGTGTAATGTAGTTGTAGTTAAGGGTGAAGTAGCGCTTTTTATTTGTGAAGATCTACTGAAGTACCAAAGGCGAACGGGGCTCCCAGGCCGAGACGTCTGGCGAGAATGCTTGGCCTCCTGTCTTTGGAAGCGCGACCCGAAGGGTGAGCTTATGGCGGTTAGCTTCTAGCACTAAATAATAGGCATTAGGCATTCTGGGCTGAAAGGAGGCAAGCAAATGAAGGGAGGCATTACGGGCCGACTACAAGAAAAGCAAAGTTTCGTAGACTCGGTCAAGTCGCTTATAGAATGCCGACGATGATTTTCCATAACATAAGTGAAGGGGAGAGGGAAGGGAGGCTTAGCGAGCTTTATAAGGCCGACCACTACATAAGCCGCTGGCGGAGAAAGCTGGAAGAGCTTCCCTTCATTCATTACTAAGCCAAGGTCCCAGGTCTCCGAGTCAGCCCGCGCTTTTTCGAAGAATCCTGCACCCATGGGCATACGGCCTGGCAGGCCTTCCCTTTCCGCCGGAGCTTCATGGGTGTTGCCCCGTTCCCCAATCAGATATTTAGATGTGAGCTATACTTCGCGAGGAGCCAAACGGGCGTATGGCCTTGCCATTTGACCTCTTTTCCCGTGTGACAAGGAATGCTCAGTGACAACCTCTCAATTGTCACCGCCTGGCTCTCTTGCTACCACGGTAGCACCTAGTGTGGTCAGCACCAATCGTGTTCGGAAAATGAAGCTTAGACTCATTCACATTGGTTCATCCTGCTATACCCTGGGCCTTTTGCTCTTCTAACGTAAAAGGTGGCCGGCCATTCGTCAAGGCCCAGGAATCCGCCGGACATCTCAGCGGCGGGATTTGATACCCGCATCCGATCGAAGTTGCATTTTAGTGCTCCCCTAACATAAAGGGGAGCTTTTTCTAAGTGGGTCGCTTCGCGCAAGACATTGCTTAGGACCAACGGGTCACACGACAGGTGCACGATCTACTTTGCACGTTCCATCCTTCAGCCCTTTGCCTATCGGTTTGGCAGGCAAGCTACCTTGATCCATCTTCGGCTTCGATTCGTTACGCTCGAAGCACCAACAAGCCCTAAAGTCTCTTGCCGCCTAAAACTCGCCAAGAGAGCGGCGCTTTACGTTTGATCCTATGTACCCATAGAATGCTATGCGTTCTCCACTTTCGGATCTCGCAAAGAGAGAACTTGTTTTTTCCTCCTCGACTTTCTCTCTCATTCACGAAGCGAAGAAAGCGGGCTTTGCCCCGGCTATCGCTATCCTTGGGAAACCAAAAGAGCTACCGAAGGAAAGGGATGCGGTCTCTCCCTTGGCCTTTGGAGAGGAGAGGGAGAGAAGAAAACGTCCTTCGCGTAAGTTTTTTGCTTCTGCGTCCTTACTAGTCAAAAAGTGGCTCTTCGACCAAGAAGGCATTCGGTAGGAAGGCCGACCACTACATAAGTCGCCATCCGTCCGGGAGAGAAGCAAGTTACCTTTCTTTGATCCCCCTTCCCGGGCGGGGAAGAGAACGAAAATGGACCGAGATGGTAGTCGTGGTTGATTCGAGGATCTTACGCGGCGGAGCGAACTCTTCTATCGTCTTGCATTTTCTCTGCGGCGGACCCCCCCCGGTCCATCGTACTTTGGAGCGATTCGAGAAGAACGATTAGGCGTATATTCTATCCTTTCTACAATGCCTATAGACGAAGTGCTTCATTTCGAGATCAATTCTTCGCCGCAATCGCTTCGATCCACCCCCTCGGTGAAAAACTGTAATACGCCCTGAGGAATTCCTACCAGCAGACTTCCCTGTACTCAAAGTGAATTGTCTAAGTGCTCTCCTTTGTCTCATTGTTTATCTCATAATCATTCGATTCCGCCCCTAAAGCTAGCTCCTACTCCTACTCCTTCTCATTTAGGATAGGATCCTCCTTGGTCCTTTTTACATAACACTCTCGCCCGCCCAAGAGGAGTGGCTATCTTTCTCTTTATACGCAATATCTTGAAAGGCAAAAAAAAGGATCTACCTTGGCAACGAAGATGTCATTGACTGATAGTTTCATTGCATGGAATGCCACACTCAATTGTCAGCGACTGGGGACCCGGTCTTCATTAGCAATTTATGGCATGAGCTCTTTCGTTTACAAGGGACACAATTTCACATGAGTACTGCTTTACACTCTTTTCCCGGGTGGGGCTTCTTATACCTAAACGCAGCAGGCCCCGTGAATAGTCGAACAAATGAGAGGTTGTCGACGAAGGGGTCAAAGGTTGCGCTTACGATAATCCGAAGGTTGCGCAAGACCCCTTCAACCTCGCCCGCGTGTTAGCTTGCTTGTACTATCACTCGCCTGCCCGACCTCGCTTTACGGCTAGCTTCTTTATGGCAAGCGCTACCCTAACCTAGCTAGCGCTACATCTTTCTAACGTCGTCTGAATTGCCTTGCAAGCACTACATCTATATGGCAAGCCCACGTCGCCTTCGTCTCCCATTGTAGTCGCCTTCTTCATATGGCAAACGCTACCCGTCGCTTGCACTACATTGTCCGACGATAACCTTGCTCGACCGCTTCGCTCCGACCGAGCTCACCGTCGTACCGACTTCTATATCCCATTATCCATAGATCTCCTTCCTTATCGTTGCCGGTCTAAGCGAGAAGGTTGCTAAGTCGATGTACGGTGAACACATTCGTAATGAGTATGGGTCTAGTAGGTGTACTAGTAAGAAAGCACGGTGCGAGTTTAGCGTCGAAAAGGCAAGTAGTGGATCTTTATTATCGAATGATATGGGAGACGAGTCTCAAAGCATCAACAGAAGAAAAGGACCGACCGATCGCCGTTCAAGCGAGATCCCGAAGGCTCGAACTTTTTGCTAGCTTTGAAACATGGGCCGAAGGAAAGAGGAAGACCAAACAAAGTCGCGGTCAAAGCAAAGAAAAAGATGCCAAAAAAGATTCACTTTAGCTTCTAGCTCGCTTAGCTTAGTGTAGGTTGCTTGCAAGACTTTCGATAGCGGCTCGGCCGAACGGAATCACCGATCTAGATAGAAGGGTCGTTCACTCCCTATTCTTTGAGAGGTTGCTTGCGACGGTAGCATTAGCTAGGCAATCAAGGCAGGTCAAACAGAGTCAGTCCTAGAGTGAAGATCATCGGATGGAAAAATGGATTGAGCTGGCTAATCACTTGATGACCCGGTGGAGAATGTGAACAGAGAGTCGCTCCCATAAACGAATGAATGGGACTCCTGGTCCCGATCGAACCACGATTCCGACAACCCGGGGAATCGGCGAGAGAAGAGATGAGTCGGATCGGAATCGCCCAAAAGTCCCGACTTTTTCGAGGCGGGGCTTCGACCCGTATCTGGCCAACTCCTTGAACCTTTGGGTGCGGCATATTCATGGACTGGCAAAGCAAACTCTCAATTTGATCGGGAGAGCCTAGAGAGCTCTCTATCTTTCCCCAAATTCAGACTAGCGCGGTTCTTTTTCTCGACCAATTTGAATTCCATTTCATTTTGGATTTGTTGTTAAGTAGAGTAGTAAGTAGCTAGGCGGATTTCGGCGCATCTTTGCATTGAGAATCTCCAAAGAAATTAGAAGCGCTTATGATAGCGTATGATTATTCCCATTTGTGACCGACGGTTGCTTGCAAGAGGTGGCGATCGGCAGTGTTCCAAAGCGCCATAACGACGTGCGTTAGAGCGTTATGGTTGCCAATCAAGATATCCTTCGTCTCATGGAGAGTGTGGCATTGCAAACTTCCTTTGGATGACATTCTGACAAGACATGGATATACAATGCCCTCAAGGTCTTGGTGTTGTAATCGACCAAGAGTGGAAACCATGCGAGTAACTTTTTCGAAGAGTCAATGTCTTTGATAAGGTATGGCGTACTTTTCCTTGGGTGCGGGTCATACACATGGTGTTAGCTTACGAGCATGTATTTCAAAGGTGGTGGAAACACCCCTGCAAATGTATATCGAAGACCTTATATCAAGCATTACCCTGTGTAGTTGTGCGGGGGAGCTATGGAAGAGGAGAAAGAAAAGAAGGTATGGTGGTAATATCTCTTTGAACGGGCTAATTTCTCGGGTTTCAAAGCAACTCGCACAATTTTGGTGTACGGGTTTCCTAAGATGAAAAGATTGTCTTCTAATTGGCCTGAATTGGTTAGTGAGTTAGAGGGCTACATCCCCAGGCTACATTATAGAAGAGTATGTTGGGAATTCCCTAGTGGACAATGGATTAAATGTAACACGAGATGGTGCATCAAGAGGTAATCCGGGTAAGAGTGGTCTTTGTTGTGGTGTTTAGAGATCTTGTTGGTGATTTTTTGTGTGTTGCTACCCAATTTTTGGTTGTTCAAACTAATATGTATTCAGAGATAATGGCTATTCGGTTATTTGCTGAAATCGTGTGCATAAAGGCTTCACAAATGTGGTGATTGAGACTGATTCAACCATTGCTAGACCGATCATGATACAAGAGGTGTCGCACCCTGGGCATGTTGATACAATAGTCGGGAAAATTATTACATTGTTGAGGGATAAAGAAATTCGATTTTCTCATGTGTACGGGGAAGGAAATGTTGTGGCGAGATAGCCTAGCTAATTATGCCATTGATGAGGAGATTTACGGCACTTTTGAGGAGTTCCACCATTTGCTGCTGCACAAGCTAGAAAGCTTATCAATGTTGATAAAGCTCGATTCCTTCGTTTAGAGTCGAGTCCATCCATGGAGATTCTAGTCTTGATCCTCAAGTGTGTGTACACGCAAATAGAAGAAGATGAACAGGTGGTTAGTCGATTCACATTCAAAAGTTAGGGCCTTATTTAAACAAAGTATATATATACTTTTGACCCCCAACCTAGAGTAGCTAGGTGGGGAAGTCAAATTAATCCTTGTTCATACATAGGCTTCTGCGGTACGAAATGGGCCACTTCAAATAGGTTCATTACTCCGGCCCGAGAATACGATTAATCCGGCATGGGCTACATGAGCCCCTAGTAGTTTACTAGATAAATTGATTTGTCGGGCATTCCCGGCCCACCAAGCGAAAGCGATGGTTTCTTGGTCACGACCAGCTAAGGCTAAAGTTCCATTAAAGAGCCTTTTCACGTGGTAGAACCTCCTCGGGAATATAAGGTTTTCATGAGGTCGATCTTGAGCCGCCATCCAAGCGTGAATACCTTCATTTAAGAGAATATTTTTGGTGTAGAAAGTCTCGGATTCGGGATTTTCATTGCGCGAATTTCCGAGAAATGAAGTCATAGGCACGTAGGTTCGGGGCTAGACCGACTACTCCAAGAGAACTCATCCATAAACCGGTTACTGGTACAAATAACATAAAGAAATGTAACCAACGTTTATTGGAAAAAGCAACCCCAAAGATTTGGGACCAAAAGCGGTTAGCGGTGACCCTTGAATAAGTTTCTTCGGCTTGAGTTGTGTTAAAAGCACGGAATGTATTTGCACCATCACCGTCTTCAAATAAAGTCTTTTTAGCACCATGAATGGCGCATAGCAAAGCAGCGCCCAATACACCGGCAACTCCCATCATATGAAAGGGGTTCAAGGTCCAATTATGAAACCCTTGAAAAAAGATGATGAATCGAAATATAGTGCTACACCAAAACTAGGTGCAAAGAACCAAAGATCGACCTAGTGGATAAATCGAAATACGAAAGAAAAAAAGCAATTGAACCAGAAAATGTGATTGCATTATAAGGTCTCAATTGAACAGATCGAGCAAGCTCGAATTGACGTAACATGAAACCTATTAGGCCAAAAGCTCCATGGAGAGCAACAAAAGTCCATAGACCCCCCAATTGACACCAACGAGTAAAATCTCCTTGTGCTTCAGGACCCCCTATAGTAAAGTAAGCAACAACTCTTTTCAAGTATTCTAATAAGAGATATTTTCATCAAGCTTACTAGAATATTTGAACCTCGACAAAATGACACTTTCATCTTATTATAGCTAAAGAATCACCACATGGGGAACTGCCTTTTTCGCATTCAATTCGCATGTTACAAAGAGTCCTTTTTTTTTAATATCGTATCGTATATAGCGTAGTTAGTATATATAACGTACTTTTTTTTTGAATTTATTTAATTTTTTAAAGAATGAAAGTAATCGTTGATAAAAAGAACGAGGGGAAGAATCGACGAGGCGAGTGTTCTCGAAGAGAAAATCCTAATGAAAAAAGCGTGAGGAGAATTCAAGATTCAAATGTTAGAAGGTGCAAAATCAATCGGTGCAGGAGCTGCTACAATTGCTTCAGCGGGAGCTGCTATCGGTATTGGAAACGTCCTTAGTTCCTCGATTCATTCCATGGCGCGAAATCCATCATTAGCAAAACAATTATTTGGTTATGCCATTTTGGGCTTTGCTCTAACCGAAGCTATTGCATCGTTTGCCCCAATGATGGCCTTTTTGATCTCATTCGTATTCCAAGTCCCTTAGTAATCGTTTACGGTAGATGGGTATCTTTGGCGGGGACCCCGGCTTAGATTAGAGTAACTACCCCGAGAAGGTCGGCGAGGTTCTGCTATGGTGAAGTGAAAGATCTTTCACTTCACTATAGTGGGAAGAAGACAGTGGGAGCGAGAGCAAAGCAAGCTCTAGTGGTGGGTTGTCTTTGCGGTCCCATTTCATCGACATAGTCGAAGCAATGGATGTTGTAAAGAAGTGAAAGACGAAAGTACGGTGGAGGTTGGTTGAAGATGATGTTACGCGGCGTTCGAACCGGTCTTGAAGTGAATGAATTAGAAATAAGTAATGCCAAATTTTAAACATTCCAAATTTGTTTCTGGAATCATTAGGGCTTTCGGGGCTGTTCTAGCTCTTTCCTGCCTACGTTTTCTTTTTGCTCCCTTTCTTATGAACTTCTTCTTTGCTTGCAACATTCCATTTCTTGATTGGTTGCTTTCTTTAATGGAGGGCATTCCTCTTTACGGCGGAGCATCTGGAAGGGGTGTTAGCTCTTCGACAGAACCAAGCCTTCCCGCGGCTGAAGAAGAGCCAGGGGATCGGTCCGAGATCGAAAGAGCCTTGGATCGACTTGAATTGGACAGGATTCAAGAACAAAGAGATCGCTTGGCTAAACAGATTAGCCCCCTGATTGAGTCGGAGAAGGCACGCCTAGTTAAAAGGTTGTGGCACCGCGACTTGAGGGAACTTCCGTCACCAAGTGAGATAGTCGAAATAATTATCGACCGCTTCGCCAGCAAAGCTACCTATAATGCCAACAAACCCAATGTCCCCAGGGCGCATTTACGGCACTTAAAGACTTGGTTGACACGAGCACAACACTCGGCGAAGCACGATGGTGCAGGAAGTATGAGTATCCAAAATCATATTTCTTCCATAATTGAAGGATATTTTAAGTAGAAGAGCTGACGTATTGTTTCACATTTGAATTTCTCTTACATTCTACGTTCCCGAAATGGATCCTATCAAATATTTCACATTTTCTATGATTATCTCTATTTCGGTATTCGGGGAATCCTCCTTAATAGACGAAATATTCCTATTATGTCAATGCCAATTGAATCAATGTTATTATTTGTGAATTCAAACTTTTTGGTATTTTCTGTTTCTTCGGATGATATGATGGGTCAATCATTTGCTTCATTGGTTCCAACGGTGGCGGTGCGAAATCTGCTATTGGGTTAGCTATTTTCGTTATTACTTTCCGAGTCCGAGGGACTATTCTTTGTAGAATCTATTAATAGCATTCAAGGTTAAAGATGACTCCTAGAGAGTTACCAAAATATGAAGTTCTCTTCTCCTTTCTTTCTCTTCTTTCTTTATGATACTTGGTTGGCGGGGTCGGGGCCTTTCTCGCTGGGCGAGCGCATCGATTCGTCGGTCCTTTCTTATTCTTAAACCACTTCTGTTCGGTTGCTAAAAGATAGAGATCAGGATTTCTAAATGAGATTGAGTTCCACGAATATGCAGGCTAGAAAGATGCTATTTGCTCCTATTCTATCTATTTGTGCATCAATTTCGAAGAAGATCTCAATTTATAATGAAGAAATAATAGTAGCTCTATATTTTATAGGCTTTATCATATTCAGTCGGAAGAGTTTAGGTAATACTTTCAAAGTGACTCTCGACGGGAGAATCCAGGCTATTCAGGAAGAATCGCAGCAATTCCCCAATCCTAACGAAGTAGTTCCTCCGGAATCCAATGAACAACAATGATTACTTAGGATCAGCTTGCGAATTTGTGGCACCGTAGTATAATCATTACCAATGGCACGTTGTGCGCCTAAGTGCGAAAAGATAGTGCAAGCTTTGTTATGCCGAAACCTAAATGTTAAGTCAGCAACACTTCCAAATGCCACTTCTTCCCGTCGCATCCGTCTTCAGGACGATATAGCCATAAAGATGCACGTCTTAGTGGGAAAAGATTTTGCCCCGGTGTAGCTCGAAAGCGAGAAAGAGTCGAATTCATTCGAGAGAGCTTGGTGGTCTTAAGAATGGTTCGGGTGGGGGATTCTCTTAAGAATAAAGAATTCGAATAGAATCTAATTCATATTCATGTTAATAGAAGAGTGGATCCAATACCAAGATGCTTGAGAGAAAAGGCTAGTCTTGTATATACGCTATTTCTGTTTATGTCAGAGGTGCCCAAAGCTAGAAGCAAGATTTCGAGTATCATATGAAAAGCTTTTGAGTAAGTAAGATGGATGGATTTGGAAGCAAGTGAAAGAACTAGTTGTATAGATATAGATATAGAGAAAGTCCTTTCTCTTCAGAGGGTGATATTAGGGTTTTGAGATCGGTTCTGACGTCGAACAGGTTTTCGACCCGAAAAGCTCCACAGAGCTGTCGTATGCGGGTACTACGAGGCCCACGACTTTCTTGATAGCCTCATTCGGGTGTTGATGTGGCTAAAGTCTCTCCGATGGTAGCGTATATTACGCTCGAGGTCTCTCGAGCCTCCCGTTGTACCAATGTCTCCATTTTAGGGTTTAAGGAATAAGGTAATGAAATTCCGGTATGGATGTTTATATCGAATCAGATAATTCCAGAAAAAGTAGTTCTTATATTCGGGAATCGGTGGTGAGAGAAATTTGAGTATGAAAATATGGAAATTACGTCGTTTAGCCAAGTTAGAGGAAGTTTTGACTGATAAGGTGAACGAGTAGTGATTTGGCATACTTCGTGTCGCAGAGGCTTTCGTGATGTTATATTAAGAATTCCTTGGTTATCATCGGCTTTCATACTCTCTTTCTTCTTACGAGGATGAATGATTGTTTAATTGGTATCTGATGTAATAACCAACCGGGTTGGGTCGTTATTGCACTTTTGACCCATTTATCCTTGTTGACCCTTCCCTGAGTCCCATTAGTATGATGTTGACCTACGAGGATGGGCGACACGGTTCCTGAGGTAGTCAGGAGAGTTTTATGATGACTTATGTGAAGTAGAGCCTTAAAGTGAAAACTGGTGGAATGATAGTTGTCTTTTAGGTAAACAGACCTTTTTTGGAGTTTCGTCGATTCTGTGAGGTCCGGAGGGTCATTTATGACTTGGTCAAATAATTGATTCAGTTCCGAGGCCTTCGGGAGTGTTTTTATCTATCGGTTGGAAAATTTGTTTTAGGTTGTTGGGGGTTGCCCTTAAGAAATAGACCTCTGATGGAAATTCTGAGACCACGAGTAAGTCTATGGCGTGTTTTTTCATGTGTGTCCATATCTGGTTTGTGTCGGGGAGGTCTAGGGTCATTGTCGGATTT
The DNA here is from genome assembly GCA_034509755.1 of Anisodus tanguticus. NCBI lineage: Eukaryota > Viridiplantae > Streptophyta > Magnoliopsida > Solanales > Solanaceae > Anisodus > Anisodus tanguticus. The sequence continues at coordinate 21,690,196 of CM067558.1, read as the reverse complement.
CGGGTTGGAAATGTGAAAGCATATATCTATTGATTTCTGATGTTACTCGCTGGGGCAGGCCTCTATGCGGCCCAATGGATTGGGACCATCGGAGAGGTCGAGTGACCACTAGCGTGGGCTCCACTATAGCAGATGAGGGGAAATCAGAATCTCTTTTTAGGTGTTAAATTAGTTCATTCTCTCCCCATTCTAAAAATATTTCTCCAAAGCACTCTTAGGGTGATTTCAAGCATTCTTAGGTGGATTCTTCTCGGGGTAAGCTTCTTAAGCCTTGTATTACTTTCCTATACCTTTCTTAAGTTGATTTAATGGAGTGGAAAACCTAGAAACTAGTAGAGAAGATGAGTTCTACCTAGATATTGTACAATTGATTATTCGGCCTAAAATGTGAGAAACATTGATGGGTTTTGCTAATCTAAGCTTGAATTTCACTAATTAGTAATTATTACGCTTGAATCTTCCAGTTATGTTGATGAATTTGAATATTGGAAAATTAGGTTCATACCCAAATTGGGGGTTTTCACTTGAATCTAGAAATTGGCCTAGTCACGAGTTATTGTAGTAATTAATTAGTACGATCGAACTTCTAGAATGTTGAATTGCATATTTCACTTTCGAAATGACCGTTTTACCCTTTGGGCCCATTTCTCCCTTCTTTGTTTAATTGATTTTGATTCGAAAGATAGTATAAAAATATGGGTATTGTTCTTCCTTGTTTCTAACTTACAACTCAATTATGGTTATACTTTGAGTATTCGGAGGCTCTCTGGAAAGGCAAGGCTCTAGTGTTATCATTTGTGGCTCCCACTCGGCATCTAGGTAGGTTACGACTTATCTTCTGGTTAGACTTCGGTTAGCCAAGCATATGTAGAATTAGATACTGTCGGAGAAAGAATGTTACGCCTTTGGGTATGTAGTTGGGCTGGATTACGTAGTTTTGGTAGTGTTGACTAGTTTGTGGCCTTGTCGCCATATTTGCTATTTTTGTTACTTGTGTTTGCATTCCTCTCTCTCTCTTGATATCTCACTTATCAATGAAATTGGAAGGATAATGAATATGACTGCAAATTGTGCAGTGTACTTTATGACAAGCGTAATTGATATCATGCATGTCATGCATTCCTTTTTATATGATGATTTTTACAAACCGTGATTGCAAATGACGATAAGTTAGAGAGTCTAGCCTCCAAGATCTTTGATCGAGACCATAAAAGAGAGATGAGTGTCTTATGCCCGAGGTATTTGATGGAGAGCGTAAAAGAGAGATGAGTGTCTGATGCCCGAGGTCTTTTTTGGGATCTTATGAGTGTCCGATGCCCGAAGTCTTTTTCAGTTAGATCTGGGGAGTGGTATATAGACTTCACGGGTCCCCCATAGGTCATGACTACCGGGACATAGAGATACTATGCTCGAACCATGTGTGTACTGAGGTTACATTTGGCCATTGCATTGCATATTACTTATTACTACATTCATATACCTTGGATTCTGACTTGATTCTCTATACTTGGGTTGTTTAGTGGTTGGACTTTGATAGTATTTGTACTTGATTGCTAGCATGTCTATTCTTCGGTTTCTTTCTTATATATATGTTAGCTAACTGTTGTCTACCTATGATAACTACCAGTCTATAGTGTTTGTACTGATACTACATATGCTACACCCTTTTCGGGGTGTAGAGTTGTTGCAGGAACTTCATTGAAGATCGATTAGCCTTCAGGGATCTCATGGAGTACATCTAGATTTTCTGTTTAATTCTCTTTCTAAGCAGAAGTTGTATTCAGGTTGTGGTTGTAACTTTTATTCAAGTTGTAGACTTAGAAGTTTTTGTATTATTCAGACCATATTCCTTATGTAGTTGTCGTATTCTGCATTATCATATATCTATGTTTTAAGACTTCTATTGTTCTTATTATTTATTTATGTTATTGGATGAATCTGTAAGGGATGGGTTCGCCTACCAGGTGTGAAAAGGGTAGGTGCCCGTGTGTTCCCTGATTTGGGACGTGATATCACATGAATTGGTTCGTCTTGGCTAAGAGGATTTTAAGGGTATACTACTACTGAATGACTATGGAAACCGATTTTAGCTGATTTATTCGAAGATGCCATCAATTCCAAATCCACGGAAATTTGATCCAGGTACCGCCAAATGATTTTAATGTCATGAGCTCACCATGGCCATTTATAGCCTGGGGCATGGAATTTGTTGGGCCCATAGGGCCATCAACATCCAACATCACGAAGTGGGTTGAAGCCATTTCTCACAAGTTGGTAACCAATAAAGTGGTACCCGACTTTGTGCACAACAACATCATATGCTGATTCGGCATCCCAATGTCTATCATAGAAGACAATGGAGTGTACTTGAATCATCTGATGAAGGACATTATGCGAACAATTCCGTATCACTCATCAAAATTCGACACTTACGGGTCACAGATGAACGGAGTTGTAGAGGCAGCCAATAAGAACATCAAGAGGATACTGAGAAAAATAACCCACAATTACAAGTGTTGGCATGAATAGCTGCCATAGGCATTGCTAGGATACCGAACGACCACTCAGACCTCAACTGGAGCAACGTCATACTTCCTTGTCTGTGACACTGAAGCAGTGATACCAGCCGAGGTAGAGATACCCTCACTCAGAATCATACAAACTGGAAAAGATATGAGCAATTAGCTCTGATCGACGAAAAAAGAATGGTCGCTATGTCACAGTCAGTTATATCAACATAGAATGGCACGCGCCTTCAACAAATGGGTAAAGCTCGGATTTTTCAAATAGGACAATTGGTACTCAAGCGCGTGTTTCCGCACCAAGATGAGTATAAAGTAAAGTTGACACCCGACTAGCAAGGGCCCTACATCATGTGCAAGGTGCTATCAGGATGAGCTATCATATTCACAAAGAAGGATGGCCAATAGTGGTCCATAGAGCTCAATTTAGATGCCATCAAAAGATACTACGAGTGAAGATACGCCTCTCAGTTGTAATCGTTTTATACTTGTAATCGCATTTCCTTTACTTGTAATCAAAATTTTCTTTTGCTTGTAATCACACTTCTTTGCTTGTAATTGCATTAGAAAAATCCCATTTCCTAAACGAACTACGCAAGGAACTGATTCCCAAAAAAGGGATACGTAGACATCCATTTAGAACACAATCGCATTATTATCAAACCCCCATTTCCTTGTAAGAACTACGCAATGACCTAATTCCCAAAATGGGATATGTAGGCGTCCATTCGGACACGGTCGCACTATTACAAAAATCATCCAACTCTATTTTTGAACTACGTTTCATCCTGATTCCCGAGATGGGATACATAGGCACTCTTCGAGCTCGGTCACACCAAATGAAAAACCAAAGAAACTCTTAGGAAGCCTCAGAGATATCAAGAGTTCGAAAGATCGCCTCACAAAGTATAAATTGGGGTAGAATTTTTTAGAGGTTCTCAAAAATTCCACCAACAACTCAGCTCAAAGGATCAGCCGGTCCAAGGTCATAAACTGGGGCAGAATTTTTGAAAGGGACTCAAAAATTCCACCAACGACACTGGCACAAGGGTTAGCCAGTCTAAAACCCGCAACTAGGGCAAAAATTTTTAGAGGGACTCAAAAATTCCTTCAAACACAAATCGGCATGAGAGTCAGTCAATCCAAACCTGCAACGGGGGCAAATTTTTGAGAGGGTCTCTAAATTTTCACCAAAGACAGAAAAAGAGCAGAAGCAGAGCACCAAAGACGATCGAAGAACCTCGCTCAAAGCATTTATGTCATGACACGAGTTAACAATATTTTAGATATATAAAATGTTTTAATCGAAATTCTATTTTCTAAAATATTTTCAAATGTTTCTATTCAAAATAATTTCTCTCATTACACCGAGACTGAAAGAGGGGTCGAAATCAAAGAAACAGAGAAGCAACACTAGCAGGAGTCGGCGACACAGATCGGCCCCATAGGAAACTAACAATCTTTCTCTGATTACAGGTCATCCTAAATGTATTCAGGAGGACATTGGGTTTTTCTACTAACTTATTTGTTCATGATTGAAACATGTACAATAGAAAGACACTCTAACATCAAAATACGACTGCCAGGCCCTGAGAGCCACTGACAAAGCTGAGACACAACACCAGACCTAAGAGCCACAGTTAGAGGAAAATGCCACATGAGCATGAAGTAAAAAGGTGCAACCTGACTCTGAGAGTCCAGATGCATGACGAAGAAAAAATAATCCAACCATGAGAACCACATTAATGAGTCAGAATGATATAAATTCGGTCAAAAGGTTGTAGTCTTCATTCAAAAGTTAGAGTGATGTAATTCTGGTAAAAAAGGTTGCAGTATTCACTCCAAGCGTTAGGTGATATAATTGTAGTAAAAAAGGCTGCAGTATTAACTTCGAAGTTAGAATGATGTAAATCTAGTCAGAGGGCCGCAATCTTCCTTCCCAAAGCCAGAGTGACATAATTCCAGTCAAGAGGCCGCAGTATTCACCCTAAAGTCTGAATGATATAAATCTGATTAAAAGCCGAAGTCTTCATTTTCAAGAGTCAAATTGCATGCTGAGAGGGCCATTCATACAAACATTGCTGAGTGGGTCAATCATACAAATATTGCTGAGAGGGTCATTTATACAAACGGCATGCTAAGTGGGTCATTCATACAAATTGCATGCCGAGAGGTCCATTCATACAAATTGCATGCTGAGAGGGTCATTCATACAAATTTCATGCCGAGAGGGCCATTCATATAAACAGCATGCTGAGAGGGACATTCATACAAATTGCATGCCGAGAGGGCCATTCATACAAACTGCATACCGAGAGGGCTTGCTATAAGCTATAAAAGTCGCTATTTTATAATAATGTAATAGTGCTATTATAAATTATAATTATAGAACTTAATCAGTTAGATTGGGTATTTTTTCCTATCTTTTAGGCACAACCCTACCTAGTTGGCCATGGTTTTCTTATTTCCTTGACCCAACTCAAAATTGTTTTCATCTCGTTCATCACTTAATTCCAAATTACCCTAATTCTCTCTTTGACGTGTATTATAAAGGAAGCAGATCCCCTCTAGTGGGCATCTTCTCCAGTTCCTCCAGTCCTATCTTATATTTGTTATACATGTCTAATTTGCAATTCAATGAATAAGATTCATTTATGAACTAAAACATCTTAACCATGGTCAACATTCTTCTAACATACCCTCAGTCCATTTCACTGTCAGCAAGAGTAAGATCTCTCTTCTCCTCTGCCGACGAACCATGATTCTCCGCCCAGAATTTCACTCGTAAAATTATATTTGACTATCATAATGTGTTGTGATTTATTATTAATGTTTTAAATAAAAGTTAGCCCTACCAATTTCAACCGGAACAAATGTATGAACAATGAGAGAGGGCTAGTCCAAATTTGTTGAAATTATATGGATCTGGCTTATTTAAGGTGAAACTAGTCCTATATATTATACACTGAAAGAAATAATCCTTGATTATTTTCATTAATGAAGAGGTATATATACATGATATACAATATCTAATTATGAAAAATAAATCTACATTTTCCTAATACAAGACTAATACAATTTCCTAACGCAATACTGCTACCATAATTACACTTGTACAAGAATTCTACAAATATGCTTAATTATATACAAAATCCTCCTAATTGATATACACGGTCAACACCGTGTATATCGTGTCTTTCACACCCCCGCAGTCATAGCGGGCGGTTGTTGTACGCTGAAACTGTCCTTAAAATCTTCAAACAGAACTAAGGGAATCCTTAGTAAAAATGTCAACAATTTGGTACCGTGAAGGGACATACAAGACACGTACTTGTCCACAAGCTACCTTTTCGCGAATAAAGTGAATATCCATCTCGATATGTTTAGTGCACAGATATTGGACCAGATTCCTAGAGAGATAGAGTGCACTAACATTATCACAGTAGACCAAGGTAGCTTTCTGATTAGGAAAGTGAAGCTCTAATAGAAAATTACGCAGCCAGCAGGACTCAGACACCACATTGGCTACCCCTCGACACTCGGCCTCTGCACTGGATCGCGATAAAGTAGTCTGACATTTTGCCAACCAAGAGACCAAGTTATCACCAAGAAATATACAATAGCCAGATGTCGAACGTCTGGTATCTTGACATCCACCCCAATCAGCATATGTATAAGACACAAGATTCGAGACGGAGAATGGATATAAATGCAAACCATAATCAAGAGTGCCCTGTATGTAACGTATAATACGTTTAAGAGCATGCATGTGCTCGTCCCTCGGATCATGCCTAAATAAACACATCTGCTGCACTACATTAGTAATATCGGGCCTCGTGAAAGTAAGATACTGAAGAGCCCCTACAAGACTACGATAGTGGGAGCGATCCTCATAAGGTGTGCTAGAGTTAGCACTCAGCTTCGGTTTTGTATCAACCAGAGTAGGAGAGGACTTACAGGATGACATGTCAGCTCTCTCAATAATCTTAACCGTATACTTCCTCTGTGATAAAAATAGACCACATGCGTGACGTGTGACAGCTATACCCCAAAAATAACTCAAGGGTCCTAAGTCTTTCATGGAAAATTCAGAATTGAGAAGAGACATGATAGACTTGCGCAGTTTATTAGAAGAGGCAACCAATATAATATCATCCACATATAACAGAATGTATGCCAGAGAAGTACCACGACGATAGATGAACAAAGAATGATCAGACCTGCTGTGAGAAAGCTCAATAGTAGACACATAATCTGCAAACCTCTTATACCACGCCCGTAGGGCCTGTTTAAGTCTATACAAGGACTTTTTGAGCAAACATGATTAGGATGATCGGGGTCTCTGAAACTCAAGGGCTGATGCATGCATACTATCTCCTTGAGATCACCGTGTAAGAAAGAATTTTTCACATCTAGCTGATGAATGAGCCATGCTTTCGAGAGAGCCAGATTAAGAACAATGCGAATGGTTGCCGGTTTGACCATCAGACTAAATGTCTCTCCACAATTAACGCCAACCTGTTGAGTTTTGCCATCACCTACAAGGCGGACCTTATGCCTCTCAAAATAACCATCAGATTTTTCCTTATGAGTAAAAATCCACATAGAATGAATAACATTGACACCAGGAGGACAGGGCATCAACTCCCACGTTTTATTTTCAATAAGAGCATTAAATTTATCATCCATGGCCATTTTCCAATTTGGGTCATGAAGGGCAGACACTGGGTTACGTGGCAAGGGAGATTTAGTGACATTAGAATTGAAATTAAAATGTCTTTTAGGTTTAAAAATTCCCCGTTGGCTACGAGTAATGGGACCTAGACTCGGAGTACAACTGGACTGGTTGGGGTCGGTGTAGGACCGTCTCGGGAATGAACTTAAGATGGGGAATTTGGGCCAGCAGGCAGTGGGCCTGCTGGTCGAGAAACAGACGCTGGACTCGGGATTATTGGGCCAGCAGGCAGTGGGCCTGCTGGCAGATTTGGGTCACGGGACTGTTTGGTTAAATGATGGTTTTTGTACTGTGAGAGTCCATCATCCAAAAAATTATAAGAATGAGATACAGAATTATTCAATTTAGCAAACGGAAAATTGGTTTCATAAAAATAACATGACGACTAATTATCATTTTATTAGAAGATAAATCAAAATGTTTGTAACCACGATGATTAGATGGAAACCCAAAAACACACAAGCGGTAGAACGGGCTTGAAGTTTTTTAATTGTAGTGGACGGAAAAAGTGGATAGCACAAACACACAAATACCCTAAGATGAGAATACCAAGGGTCTTTATTATAAAGAATTTTTAGGGGAGATTAATATGCTAATCCTTTGCTAGGAAGTATGTTAAGGAGGTAAATAGCCATTTGTAATGCATGATGCCTAAAAGAAGGGGGTAATGAAGCATGCGCTAGTAAAGTTCGGACAATATTATTAATGATACAATTTTTTCGTTTGGCTTTCCCATTTTGTGAGGATGTATGAGGATAAGAAAATCGAAAAGATATGCCATTAGTGTCACATAATTCCCAAAATGGCCCATTATCAAATTCCCTTCTATTATCACATTAAATATTTTTAATTTTCCGTTCAAATTGGGTATAGATGAATGCTCTAAATGATATAAATGTGCAATAAAATTGAGACTTTTCAGACAACGGAAAGGTCTATAAAAATTAGAATAATCATCCAAAAATAACACATAATAACGATGGCCCAAAGAGCTAAAAAAGGATGATGTCCACAAATCACTATCAATAATATCAAATTGCATTAAAGTACTAGAATTAGAGGCTACAAACAGTAATCTAACATGTTTCACAAGCGGACAAGAAGGACAAATATTAGTACCACATGTACTATTACACTCAATAAAATTTTTATTTTTAAGAGAGGAAACAACAAACGCTCCCGGATGATCCAAGCGCGCATGCCACAAGGAAGATGCTAAAGTGGCAAACGTTGACGGTGTGGCATGATTAGTGGTAATGGTGGTGGTGGAGGTGATTGGATAGAGCTCGCCCCGACTATTACATTTCATTTGAGATATCCCCGTCGTGAAATCCTTCGCAAAAAATCCAAAAGGGTCAAAGTCAACAGACACTCAATTATTAGTTATGAATTTTCGAACATACACCAAATTTTTAGTTAAGTGATGAGCATGAAGGACATTTTTCAAGGCTAAAGGTGGGTGCGGGGGAGATAAATTTGTGTGGCCATAACCACGAATAGGAATTGAATTGCCATTGCCAACAATAATGCCATGATTTTTGCTCAAATTGAAATAAGATGAGACATTACCTAGCGCGGACGTCATATGAGAAGTGGCCTCAGTGTCCATGTACCAATTTACGTCCAGAGGATTTAATCCAAGTGTATGCATCGCGGCCTCGATATCCGTGGGGGTTGGAACTGTCGTTGGGCCGGCAACAACGAAGGCCTACAAGGGTCGAGGCCCAAGCAGGCCAGCCTGCTTCCAGTTACCAAGTATTGGCCCAGTTGGCCTCTGCTACTGGAAGTTGGGCCTGGCCCAAGTCGAAGGTGTCAGGTAGGGTGGCATGGGCCACTGCGCATTGGCCCATGGCATGGCCTAAGGCCACTACTCCACGGCCCAGACCTGCTGCCATGTGTTCAGTGGCCCGGTGCCTTGCCTGCCGCCACCACCCATCGGTCTACCGCCGTCGCCACCACCGCCGCGATCGCCATTGTTGTTATGAATTTGGCCAGAATTGTCCGAGAATGAGTGAGGGTCATCAGACGTGGTTACCATCATGGCGGAATTGGTACCGGTTGCTGCCTTTTTAGCTAATTCGACTTCTTCCAAAGTGAGCATGGAACGTGCTTAGTAGAACGACGGGAGAAGATTGCTTTGATGAAGAAAAGTTCCAACACCATTATAAGCCTCAGATAGGCCTGCAATCATTTATGTAAAAAGCAGGTCCGATTACACGTATTCCTAATCCTAAATAGAATGTAATGATTTAGGGATCCATATGTAAACATAGTATATATTTAGATAGGCCCGAATGACCCCTTCTCATAATGAGAATGTATATAACCCTATTCCGGCCTGGTCCGGTATGGAATGAACTTATAATCATGAAATCGACTCGATCATCAAATTATAAGTTCATAACCCTAGCCCATTCCCATTTTGGGCAGATATTTCATCGAATCATGGAATAAAGAGATTCTACTTGTCTCCTGAACTAAATTCTTGGAGTAAAAACAATTTTCTGCTTGATCCCGCTTACTAGATTTCTCGTTTGTTAAGTTCCTGTCTTGGTGGGTGCGAGATAAGGACGCAAAGCAGGGGAAGAGATATGGATTGCACTGAAAGCAATGCCCTTCGTACCTAAGTGCCACAGGTTGAATATGCAAGAGTTAGGATAGATCTTTACTACTTTTAAGAGTAAATGAAAAAGCAAGGTTTTTTTGGTACTGGGCTCGCCTGCCTAGACTATCCTCTATCCGGATAGATATGTCCCTATGAGCGACTATGTCGATCTTTATATGTTTTGGCCACGTCCCTTTCCGCTCTGAAGAAGAAGGTTTGGATCTTTCAATCTTATGTCGTGAGGTATGTGAACTATGTTAGGTCCTTAATATACCACAACTTTTGGTGTTCTATGATTCACCTCCGAATAATGAGTAGGTAGTTCGATCCTTTTGATTTTGATCTTTTTAGTAAACTGATGGGGGGATGCGGGGCAATAGGTTGAATTACTATTTGAAGAACAAGACGATCATTCGTGACGGGCGCGCCAACATTCTTGATTTGATCCGACAACTCCTTGAGCCTTCTATAATAGGCTGAGACATTCGGAAAATCCTCAATGTTGATGTGAGAGAATTCCTACTTAAGGGTCATGGCACGAGAATTTTTGTTATCCTGGAATATATCACGCAACCTATTCCAAGTGTCCATTGCCGTGGCATCGGGTTCAATAATAGTCTGCAAGAGGTCCGTAGAGAAAGTGGAATAAATCAACTGGAGTATCGTAGCATCAAGAGTTACCCACAACTCTATTTCATTATCGATGGTAGGCACCTTCTCCTTGCCTGTTGCCTAGGGAATGATGTGATGAAGGACTCGAGAGACCGTGTGTGAACTTTAAATAGTTCTGCACAATAACGATAGGTATGTTGTTCTTGATGTTGGAGACTGCTAGGGAATGATGAAATGTGTTCTTTGTGGTAGACATGATGAAAGAACAAAAGGAGAATGAGGGATTTGGAAGAAAAATTGAAAGGACGTCGACGGTAGGTGATTGACGGCCGACGAGTTAGGGCGGCGGAAGGGAGAAGTGTTTTTTTTTTGTAATCGGAAAGAAATTGCCCTATACTGCTGATACCATGAAACTAATAATAACTTGATTATTTTCATTAATGAAGATGTATATATATATATGATATACAATGTCTAATTATGAAAAATAAATCCACCTTTTCCTAATACAAGACTAATATTTATTCTAATGCAATACTACTACCATAATTATATTTGTACAAGAATTCTACAAATATGGTTAATTATATACAAAATCCCCCTCATTTTCGTACACTGCAAACATAAAATAGAGCGTTTTGAAGTAGTTCCTCTTCCAAATCATCACTTCATTTGCCTAAAGTGGAATCTAAGAGGACAATATTTTTTAGTTTTTTTACTTGGAACAGAATTCAATTGATGTTAACTTCCTTTTGCCTTTGGGTTTGATCAATTACAGTATTGAAACAACAAAGAGAGCTTAATGACGGTATTCCGACAGGCTTCCAAGTTCGGCAAAGTACAACGGTGTGTACTGTTTGGCAGAATGTACTCCGTAAAGACTCTTTTTAACTATGGTTAGAATATGGTGGTTAGTAAAATAGATCAGGTCAATTGAATTGTAAAGTGGACACGTGTTAAAAAATCAAAGTAGAGCTGGAGGAACTGGAGAAGATACACACTGGAGGGGAGCCGAGTTCTATTATAAAATGGGATTTTTTACGCCAATGCATAGGTCAAAGTGTCAAACTAACACTTTTACATCTCGAATTGCTTGCTGAAAAATGTGTTGTCTCTTTCAATATTACTTTTTAAAATACTTCGAGTATATGAGAAACAAGTATGTACAGCCTTGGAAAATATACTAGTTTCATGATGCGTGTGTTCCACTTGTATATCGAGTTGTGTAGTATATAATTTTATAAAATAAAATCAATATAACTAAAGTAAAACCTCAACATATCAGGTTATTCGTAGAATTCAAATTTTAAGTAACATCATAAAAGCCTTCATTTTTCTAAACTAACCTATATATATATATCATCTCACTAGAAATCTCAATTATCAACACTTTATTTAGTTAATGTTAATATTCATTTTGTTATATTAACATTGACATCACAATCTAACAAATATTTTTGAAACATCAAAAAGTACATATAACACGGATAAGTCATTTCTCCATCATAATTCTAAAATATTTTAGATAAACAAACTACTTTTTCTCCATGAAATAGGAAAAGACCTTTTTAATGCATCTCATCTTCCTTTGTAATCAACATTCTCTATGTTATAGTTGCCACACATTTAACTATTATTAATAATGTTTATAGTTTATAACTTTCTTTAAAAGAAGAATACCAATTATTTGTAATCTTTGCATTAAATCTATAATATTAATTTTATGCATACTAGCTATCAAAATTTATATCAGAAAACCGATTTTATTAGTCCAAAAGATGATCAATAAAAGAGAATATTAACTAATTGATCAGCACTTTTTATTAATGCCAAGAAAGCCTTAGTAAGTTTCCAACAAAAACGTAGTCAAATAAATCATCTATTCAATTTTACCATAAAATTGCACCACAAAACAAATCGGAAAATTTATTTTACCTACAGTCCAACTAAATGTAGGGAATATGTATAATATGGAGTCCCTTTTCACATAAACTGACAAATAAATAAAAGGTTATTTTTCAAAATAAAATATACAACACGAAAATTTCTCATGGAGCCTTGAATATGAGAGTCTAATGATAATATTTCGTGATAAAACCAAGAAATGAAACTACAAAATTCAGAAACTATTTAAAAAGAAGGATTAATTTGAAAAACCTCTCGGGAAAAATGTGAGTAATTTGCATTTATTAGTTTTAGGAGGAAAGTAGTGAACATAACCTTTTACAATTTGTTAAGCAAAAAAAATCTTTTATAATTTGAATAAAAGAAATGATCATGCAAATGTTTCTTGTTTGTTATTTTCAGATCGCTTCTATATAAAAATAATAATTCTTGCAAATTGTAAGAAACTATAAAATAAATTGATTTTAGGAAACATATTGTTTTGCGAATAGAGTGAAGGACTTCAATGCATTATATATCTGAATAATCTTTTTAAAAATTTAATGAATATTGTTTAGGTCGGGATTAGAAAATAGCTTGAGATTCAATTTAAAATAAATTTACTCTGATGTTCATGTTATTGACCATCTCAATCAAAATGTAGGATCTTTTCACATTTATACAAAAAAGGGAACAAAAATTTGAAATCAATTGTGGATTATAAACAAATTACTACTAAATGCCACTAAGACCCTCTTTGATAAAACTTCTAAAACTTGTTATATAATTCGAGATGTATTTTTTTTAAATAACTTTTTACTATGGAAAAATTAGTTAGTAGTTGCCAATTCACTTAAGAAATATTTTCATTTGCCAATAGGAAGCATTGATTCGACTTCACCATCAATTTGCACTCGCGGTTGATTTCTCATTGGCTAATCTTCTTTCTCCCTTTTCAACCAACATATAATTCTCGTTGATTTTTTCAAGTCTCTACACATTTTGGTATGACTTGCATAATAACTGAAATATTACTACAGTAAAATTGGTGTAGAAAAAAAATGAGGATAATCCAAACTTTTAAAGTTGCGCAAGAAAATTTTAATGTAAAATATGAAGAAATATAGGCAAGGCTTCCAGAAAATTAATTATGTTTAGAATAGTTATTTCTCCATATTGTGCAAAAGGTATATTTTTCCATGATACAATACCTATTTAAGAAATTAAAATTACACGATTTGAACTCTTCTACCATATATAAGAGTTCAATCAACCAGTTGGTGGAATGAGTCAATGAATTTTTTTAAACAACAGTGAAAGTAAGACTTGACAAAGTGATTTTTGGAAAATGATGAATTCACGGTGATCTTAAATAGCTTTTTGCTTGTTATGACCAATAATTTCGTTAATCATATTTCAAAGGCCTATTTCAAAAGAGAAGTAAGGAGCAAGCAAATAGACACAACTTCCTAAAAAGACACCTACACATTACAACAATAACATACCCAGTAAAATTTCACAACGTGCGGTCTGAGGAGGGTAGAGTGTACGCAGACCTTACCTCTACCTTGTTAGGTAGAGCAGTTCTTTTCGAGAAACCCTCGGCTCAAGACAGAGCATAAGCACAAGCAAAGCAAAAGCAAAAGCAAAGCAAGAGTAAAGCAAGCAAGAGAAACAGTCAGAAAAAATTTAAAACAGTATAAAAATGCTGATATCAAAAGCGAATAAGCTATGATAGCGCATTCCGAAAAAGACACCTACACATTGATTGTTTTAAATGTAAATTTTATTATGAAATAATATTATATATATATTACGATTTAGAAGGATATTTTAGTAATTTAACTTTTGGCCAAAGGACTTCCCACTTTTAATATAATATAGATAGATATAAATATATATATATATATATATATATATATATATATATATAAATATATATATAAATATAGATAGATATATACAGACACACACTATTTATACAGTGGATATAAATCACCTAAAAGCAAAGAATCTTATCCATTCTCTACAATTATAAACAACATTATATATATATATTATTGTGTGTGTATGTATATGCACATTGTATAAACAATGTATATATTTTATATAGCAATGTATATACATTATATAACAATGTATAATCATCGAAATTTGGTAGAAAAAAAACTTGCACGAGGAGGAAGAGGAGGAGGAGAATGAGGAGGAAGAGGAGAAGCCATAGAAACAAGAGGGGAAGAAGCAAAGAAGGAGGAGGAGGAAAAGGAGGAAGAAGCGAGGAGGAGGAGAAGAGGAGGAAGAAGCGAGGAAGTGGAGAAGAAGAAGAAGTATAAGGAGAAGGAGAAGAAGGAAGAGGGGGAGGAGAAGAATAAGGAGAAGGAACTGAAGCAGAAGGAGAAGACAGAGGAGAAGCAGGAGAAGTGGAAGGAGAAGGAGAAGGAGGAGAAGAAGAAAAGGAAGGAGAAGAAGAAGGAGGAGGAGGATGAGGAGGAGGAGGAGGAGGAGGAGGAGGAGGGAGGAGGGGAGATAAGTAGAAGGAGAAGAAGCAAAAGGAGAAATGCGAAAAATGAGAGGAAGAAGAAGAATGTTGAGATGTTGTGATCTCAATAATGGTTCAAGAGCTTATGAAGATTTGATGATCGACAAACTAACAGATAGGTCCTTACAGATCTCCAAAAGGAACAGGTACAACAAGCAACATTGAAGATGAACTAGTCCTTTAGACAAAAAATTGGAGACTGTTTGAAAAAGCTATTTCACGCAGATTTGGAGAATTAGTATTAAAGACTTAATCCAATTCCACAGGGAACTGAAGCTCAAGATATGAAAACATTACCACAAATTGAACACATGGAATTATCTTGGAATTAGGAGAAATTGGTCGTATATGTGTGGAGTTTAAATCCCAAGTCAAACAAGGATTAGTTTTAACCAAACCAATTAAACGAAATCTTGGTAGGATTTAGAGAAATATAAGCATCTATTTTACTCCTATAAATATAGCACCACGTGAATCTTTGGAGATTAATCACAACCAAAGAGAGAGACGACGGAGTGAGAGCAGAGTCTACACAAAGAGTTTCGTATTGCCAAATCACGGATAAAAATGATAACTAATGAAAATATTCATGGGAAAACACCAAAATAGAAGTTAGATACGTACGCACATTTAATAACAAGAACAACATCGTAAAAATCATCTCAATCTGAGCTCTAGAATTCAAAATATGCTAAAAATACAAAAAATGTCTAATCTGTCCATTTAAATATTATCCAGGAAAAACTCCTTCTTCTCCTTCGCGGGAGACCTTTGCGTTCGCGAAGAATAACTTTTCATGTTGATCGATCAACCCCAAAATTCTTTCTTTTCATTCATGGGACCCCCCTCGCATTCGTGAAGAACAAAGACCTGCACCAGAAACTAGCAATTTTTCCCGATACTCAAATGGGCATGACTCCCTCATACGATCTCGAGATTCGACAATTATTTTTTGCTTTGATTATGTAATTAGGATACTGATATAATGGTTCAATCAAAGAACAATTTAGAGCTCATACTATTTATGCTCAAGGAAACGATATTGAAACATCAAATAAAAGCGCGACACAACTGAAACCTATACAAAGATCGAAATTTCACCAAAACTTGCATACAAGTCCAAAATCATCATATGAACCTGCTAGTGCACTCTAAATACCGACCTAGATTCGGCTTGACCTGATGTTGACCGTGGTCAACTCTAGTCCTTTAACTTAACTAGTTTTTAACCAAGGGTCCAAAATACAAATGAGCCCCTCGATATTCGAATCAACTACTCGGCTAAGTCATATATCATGTTACAGACCTCACAAAATTAACAAAACTCCAATTCGACTTCATTAACATCTGACTTTGACTTTGATCAAACATTACTATTTCTTTAACTTAGAAAACTTTCAAATTTAGATTTTCTTCTAAGATACTCACCCGATTACCTTGCGAACTATGTCAACAATTCTCGCATGCCACAAATACCATTCTAAAGCTACAAGAAGAATCTTTTTGAGAACACGAGTCCAAAAACTCAAAACGATCTGGCGGGTCATTACAATTCTTCATTTCATATAACTATTGTTGCTTCATATGATTTGTCTATCTTGCCTTTTACTGTCATTTTTCTTTCAACATTTTGATACTTCTTATGATCCAAGATTATATAGGAAATAATTTCTCTATCCAAAAAGGTAGGGGTAAGGTCTACGTACATCTTACCCTCCCTAGATCCCACTTGTGAGAATACACTGGACATGTTTTTGTTGTACCTTAGGATCCACTCAGGTATGAACTTTTGAGGTCTAGGTCTTCTAGGAGTCTCTAGCACCTGATGGCCATCTGTGTCCTACTTTCAAGCATGTACGAAAGTAAACAATAATTTATTCATACTTAATATCTTAAGTGAATACCCTATCGGTAGGATCACCAACCTTAATGGAGTCTGGACGGTTCTTAGATACATCCATCTCAATTAATACCCTTGCATAAGATATTCTATCAACCTGAGAGGTACACTCATCTACGTAAAGAGGCACTCCCATACTATGACTTATCCTACTTATAGATTGCACACCCCAATAGCTAAGAGGTAATTGAGAAATTTCACCCACAAGGGAATTGTTTGCAGCACCTCTTTAATTAAATCAATTTCACCAGTCCAGAATTTAACAACGATTGGATTATCATAAAGCATATGGGGACCAAAATAAAGGACTTAATCTCTATCATCAAAAGTACTAAGTTGTATCAAGAAGTACCTATCATTGTGATAGTAAGCCTAGGCTTTGCAATGTAATTCCACTGGGCAACTATAGTTGGAAATGATCCCATAATATAAAGAATTAGCGCAAGACTCCATTTCAGTGTTTCCTGTTGAACTTCCTCTTTACATAACTCAACAATTGTCTTACCACTTTTAATCAGTGGAGAAACATCGTTGAGGGTCATTCTCTTCGCATCTAATCGATTCCCTTAGAACAGGTTCACCCTGTTCCTCTTCTTATTTTCCTCTAGTATTGCTAGTTTAATTCCACCTGCATCTATATGAGGTTCATTAACATTAGGCAAAGGCATCTCAAGTTCAATTAGTTCACAGGTTTTGGGATTGGAAGTTCCCTCACCAGTTGTGTCATGTATTCTTGTTCATGAACCCGAATTCAGAGGCATAAATGGGGTTTTAGTCCCATCCTTATGTTAGTGTTAGGTTTTAATGATGACATAATCTTTGTGTAGGTCAACTAACAAGGCAAAGATAGGCCCAAAGGAAGATTCCATTCCAACTGACTAAGTGAAGCCCAAAGCAAGTGCGTACAAGTATAATATGTTACTTATTTATGGAGACAAATAAATCAAGGGTGGAAAATATCAAATCAAGTACCTACGAGATCTTGGCGCATCAATAAAGTATATCGATTTTACTTCAGCAAGGAATCTAGTACCACGCCTTAACGGAAATAACTACAGACAAACATCTTGAAGATTTAGTAACAACATTCAGAAGGAAAGAAGATCAGTCGGTTAGAAAGCTCTAACTTTATTCTTGGAAATTAGGATTCCTTATTCCTATTTCCAAGGATCAAATCTCTTGGGTTGTCATCTCTTCCAGAGCCAAAAGAATAATTCTACAGCTATAAAGAACGGCTCCAAAGAATGAAAGAAAAAATACTTTCGTCTTAACTTCTCAAGCTCTCTACTTCACTTTTAACAAGCATTGTAATTCTGAGAGATTTATAGTGTATAGAAAAAAGTGAGAAAAGATATAGTATAGTTGGTGAGACATTGTATCAAAGGATTACAAGTGTTTGAGTGTAGAAATAGGAGCTTCATTCAAACCATCTTTGTACCAAACCAAATTTCAAAATAGCTGCAAAGAAAACACTTGCAACCCAAGGGGACTGGATTAGGATTCACATTGAATCTGAATCAGTATAAAAATATCTGGTGTTACTTACTTTCAGCATTTATTTTCTACACTATATATGTTAATAGTAGACTAATTAATGAATAATTATAATTCACCCCCCCTTCTCTTGCACTTTCAATTGGTATCAGAGCAAGGTCTCACATTGTATTTTCTTAACAACAAGTGAGAAAAAGATCATGTCAAACTATGTTACGATTGGAGCTCTATTTCATGAAGGCACTTCCCAAACTAGACGACCTTACTTCAATGGGAAACATTTCTCTCATTGAAAAGTTAGAATGGAAACTTACATCAAGTTATATGATGTTAATATCTTGAAGGTCATCAAGTTGAGAGACATTCTTATGCCCAAAACAAAGACTGATGATAAGAAAAAGGAGGAAGCCACATCAACTGATGAGTTAGCCTCCCTAGTCGACTACATTAATGAATAAATGGAGGTGATACAAATAAATTCAAAGGCTATAAATCTACTATAAAATGCTATAAGTGGAGAAGAATATAAGAAAATCTCCATCTGTGAAACCACTAAAGAAATGTGGGATAAACATGAAGTCACCTATGAAGGTACTGACAAAGTAAAGGAAACTATATTGGACTACTTGTCTATGAATATGAAACCTTCAAGATGAAGGATGGACAAACAATGGAAGACATATTTTCAAGGTTTAACAAAATTCTTGGTGAACTCAAAGCATCACGAAAAGTCTTCTCATATGTGGATAACATAAGGAAGACTCTTAGATGTCTTCCTCCACAATGGCATGCTAAAGTCGTTGCTCTTGAAAGCATTAATCTTTAGACACTTACCTATGATGATTTAAGAGGAGACTTAATCGTATTTGAAAAGATCTATCTAAATAAGCCTGGACAAGATGAAAGCAAAAAAATAGTTGTGGCATTCAAATCTCAAGTTGAGGAGTTCGATGATGACATCAGGGAATAAATTGCTATGATATAGATATGTGGTAGAATCCATGAGAAGATCTAGAAACAACATGAGAAATTCTTCAAACTTAAGAAAAGGTAAATCTCAAGGTGATTAACCAAGAAATGACAGAAAATTCTATGAATGTGGAAAGCACAGTCACATAGCCTCAAGCGTCCGAAATCAAAGAGAAAATCATTTAAAGGACAAAAAAACAAAGAGCATTCAGTAGTTGGAGTGAAGATGAAATCTCAGAAGATGAGAATGAAGAAACTAATAACATATGATTCACGGAGATTGGTGAAACCAGTGAGGTAAGACCCTATCCTTATTCTAAATGTCATGAAACTCAAGGGTTTCTTGATCAAACTCTTAAAGACCTAAATAAAGTTTTTGATAATTACAGAAAATTATTAAAGGAAAAGGAAGATTGGGAAATCAACCTAGAAGTTTGTGAAATTGAAAGGGATCTTCTTCAAGAATGAGTCCATGATTTGCGACTACAACTAAATAGTTTATGCAAATCTACCAGTCATAGTTCTATTAGGTCAAAACAGTCGACTTATCACAACAAGTCAACTGGAAAAAACCCTATAAGTGACAAGTCTGCTTATAGCTACTCATCTGATAAGTCTATTGCCTATTTTAAGACGAATTAGTTGACTAGGTAGAGTAATTCAACTAATAGGAAGTCTACTCAATAAAATTATCCTAGCAAGTCAATAAATCAACATGTCAATAAAGAATACTTTTCCCAAACCTATTTTTATTGTGGAAAAATTGGACATAAATTTTACAACTGCAGATTTTGTTATGAAACTACTCATTGATGGACATGGAAACCGAAATATAATAGTAAGTATGTCAAAACTAACCCTCGAGGACCCAAAAAACCTGAGTACCTAAAAGACAATAATCGCTTTATTTTGCAAAAACACCACAATGAGAAATTAAGAGGTAAGTGATATTTAGATAGTGCGTGTTTGAGTCACATGATCGGTGATAAAAGCTTATTAAAAATAATTGTGGATTTTTATGGAGGACTAGTTAGCTTTGGAGACAACTCTACTGGAACTGTAATTGGTATAGGAAACATTGCCTTTAATAACTCTTGCGGTATCACTAACGTTTATTTGGTGAAGGGTCTTAGATATAACTTGCTTAGCATAAGTCAACTCTGTGATTTCAATCTAGAAGTTAGATTCAGAAAAATAGGATGTATCATTGAAGACCTCTCTGGATAATCTGTGCTACTTGGAAGCGGGAATAAAATATGTACATACTTGATTCAGTAAAGAGTCTTGTAGGACACATTTGTTTAGCATCAATGGGAGAAGATCCGTGGATTTGGCAGAAAAAGCTTGGACATACAAGTATGCGCTTGATAGAAAAACTTGCAAAGCATGAACTAGTCATAAGATTGCCCAAGTTGAAATATACCAAGGATCATGTGTGTGATGCTTGCCAAAAAGGTAAGCAAACAAGAAACTCTTTTAATTCCAAATATATTGTGTCTACTTCTAAACCCTTGCAGCTGCTCCACATGGACCTAGTTGGTCCCATGGAATAACTCTCTTTGTCTCCCATGTTCACTCGATGATATGGAAAAGGCATCCTACCATTTGTATGTGCCTACAATATATTATTATTAAGACTTAGTCCAAAAGAAAAGAAAATTGACTTGGAAAATACATTTCTAAATATATTACTAGTAGAAATACATCACTTAAAAATAAAATCTTCTATTATTGAAGGAAAGAGGACTTTAAGTTTTTTGTGAGAAAGTACAACGTACCTCTTTCCTCCAATACTTTAAAGAACTTTAAGGTTTTTGTGAGAAAGTACAGCATAAAAAGGGATACTACATCTCTTCTATTAGAAGTGATCATGGACGAGAATTTGAAAATAAGGCCTTTGAAGAGTTCTATAACGAACATGGATATACTCACAACTTCTCTTCACCACTCTCTCCCCAGCAAAATGGTGTTGTTGAACGGGAAAACAAAATATTACAAGATATGGCTAGAACAATGATGCTGGAAAACAATCTACCACATCAGTTATGGCCTGATGTTGTAAGAAAAACATGTCATGTTTTAAATAGATGCTTGACTAGACCAATCTTGAAGAAACTCCATATGATCTATGGACAGGAAAAGAGCCTAACATAAGACTTGCCGTTGTACATAGAACTTTGTGCCCTTCCTAGAGCCGACTGACTGTCACAGTGGATCATTACAGAAGGTACGGGTTTGTCCTAATAAGGGACATCCTCTAAGAAGTCGTGAAGCCACTCAGCTTCTTCTCCTGCTTTGTCTAAAGAGATAAACTCCGATTTCATCGTGGATCAGGCGATACAAGTTTGCTTAGAGGATTTCCAAGACACAACCCCACCACCAATTGTAAATATATACCCACTGGTGGACTTGGTATTCTCTATATCAGATATCCAATTTTCATCACTGTACCCCTCTAGTACAGTTGGATATCTCGAATAATGCAACCCATAAGTTAGCATGTATTTCAGGTATCGTAGTACCCGATTCAATGCCTTCCAATGATCATTACTCGGATTACGGGTAAACCTAGCCAATTTGTTGACTATATAAGCAATATCAGGTCTGGTGCAGTTTGTTATGTACATCAAACTCCCAATCACCTGTGCATATTGCTCCTGGCATACGGGTGCACTATGATTTTTATCAAGCTTCTGATTTCTATCCAGTGGTGACTTCATATGAGAACTGTCAAACATCTTGAACTTTCTCAAAACATCCTCGATGTAGTGAGACTGAGATAAGACCACTCCGTCAGACGTCTTAGAGATCTTTATCCCTAAGATGACATCTGTGATACCTATATCCTTCATGTAGAAGCATTGTTTCAACATGTTCTTAGTCTCTAGGATCAAGCTAGGACTTCTCCTTGTGATTAACATGTCATCTACGTACAGGTATATCATGACGAATGAGTCACAGTTACCTTTCGTGTAGACACATTTATCACAATCATTAATGTAGAAACCCTTTGATAGTATAGTACTATCAAATTTTTTGTGTCATTGCTTTGGGGCCTGTTTCAGCCCGTACAGAGATTTGACAAGTTAACAAACTTTCTTCTCTTTCCCTAGAACCACATACCCCTCAGGTTGTTCCATATAAATTTCTTCTTCCAAATCACCATTTAGGAAGGCTGTCTTGACATCCATTTGATGTATCTCAAGGTCACGCAACACTGTGATTGCAATGAATACTCGTATGGACATCATTCTCGACACCGAGGAGTACGTGTCAAAATAGTCAAAGCCTTCTTTCTGTCTATAGCCCTTGGCTACTAACCTGGCTTTGTACTTGTCTATAGACCCATCTGCTTTATACTTCCATTTGAGTATGCATTTATAACCTAACGGTTGATTTTCCGGAGGAAGATCAACCAACTCCCAAGTATGGTTATGCAGTATGGAGTCTATTTCACTCTCAATAGCTTCTTTCCAGAGCGGTGATTCTGGAGTTGACAATGCTTCAGCAATTGTCCTTCGTTCGTCATCAACCATATAAGCTACAAAGTCAAGACCGAAGGATTTATCCTTCCTGGCCCTTTTACTTCGCCTCGGTTCCATCTCTGGAGTCTCCAAGTTCTGAGAATTTGGAACACTAGATTCCGGATATTCAGCCACTTCGAAGTTCACTAGATCTGAACCATCTAGATCCGGGCAGTCAACAACTCCTGGTTCCTGAGATCTTTGTTCATAACTTCGTTTGCTAAAGGTTATGTCTTTTTTCTTTCTAGGAAAAGTATCCTCAAAGAATTGAGCATTCCTTGATTTCATGATTGCACCCCCATGGATATCTAGAATATCTGACTTATGCACTAAGAAACGATAAGCACTACTGTCATTTCCATATCCGATGAAAATGCAATCTACAGTCTTAGGCCCAATCTTAACATGCTTTGGCTTGGGCACTTCGACCTTTGCCAAACAACCCCACACCTTTAAATATTTATAGGGGGGTTTCTTTCCTTTTCATGATTCATATGGAGTTTTGTCCTTACCCTTATGTGGGACTCTATTAAAAATCGTATTAGCGGTTAGGACGGCTTCTTTCCACATGTTTTGGACAAGACTGGAATTGATGGGCAAGGCATTCATCATTTCCTTCAACGTGTGGTTCTTGCGTTCAGCAACACCGTTTGACTGAGGTGAGTATGGAGTCGTCTTTTGATGAACAATGCCCGATTCGGCATAATATTCCTCAAATGGCACTACATATTTTCCCCATCTATCGCTAATGGATTTAATCCGCATGCATAGTTGGTTTTCAACTTCTGCTTTGTAACGTCGGAATGCTTCAAAGGCTTCATCTATACTTTTCAACAAGTAAAGGTAACAATACCTTGTGCTATCATCAATGAATGTCACAAAGTACTTGTTCCCCCCTAGTTTGTGCAAACTTCAAATCACATATATATGTGTGAATAAGTTCTAGAGGAGCGGTATTCCTTTCGACAGATCAAAAAGGAATCTTTGTGAGTTTTGCCTCTACGCACACCTCACACTTATGTTGAGGGTTTACGTCGATAGACGACAACAACTCCAACTTCACCAACCTTGGATGGACTTGTAGTTAACATGTCCTAATCTATGATGTCATAAATTAAAAGACTCAAGCA
The DNA here is from genome assembly GCA_034509755.1 of Anisodus tanguticus. Lineage (NCBI taxonomy): Eukaryota > Viridiplantae > Streptophyta > Magnoliopsida > Solanales > Solanaceae > Anisodus > Anisodus tanguticus. The sequence continues at coordinate 21,666,282 of CM067558.1, read as the reverse complement.
AATAAGAAGAAACTTCAATTTTATTGCTTGCACGTATTACATACATGGCGTTAACTTTGAAGAGGCCTTCACAGACGAAGCCTCTTCCCACAAAAGTCCCATTCTTGGTGATTACAAACTTATTGGACTCCAATACTAGCCTAAAACTAGCATTAACCAATAAATGACCTGAAATTAAATTTATCGTAATCTCAGGAACATACATCACCTCCCTCTGAGTGAGCTCCTTTACAGAAGTCATTTTCAGGACTACCTTTCCTACCCCCAACACGTCAAAGGAAGTATTGTTACCCATAAACAACATCTTGTTTGTAACTGGTGTATATGTGGAGAAGGCATCTCTATTGGAACAGATGTTTCTGGTAGCACCCGTGTCCATCCACCATTGCATGGGATTCTCAACAAGGTTTTCTTCAAGCACCACCGCCAAGAACTCCTCAATCATGTCATCAAGAAGCGTGTCTTTGACGACGTTAGCATGTGCCTTGCCTTTGGCCTTGGCCTTCTCTTATTGCTCAGTCTTGAGCTTACGACAGTCCTTGATCATGTGACCAGGTTTCCCACAGTGGTGAAAGTTCCCCTTGAACTTCTCCGCCGCTTGGGTCTTGCCGTCTTTCTGGAACTTGCGCATTTTGCTTAGGTTCCCTTTGGCCTCAGCCAAATTCTCCTTTGCCTCAGTGAGTTGTTTTCCCCTAGGCAAGGCCTTTTTCTTATCTTCCTGAATCTGGATTTTGATAATAAGTTCCTCAAAGGTCATTTCCTTTGTCTTGAGTTTTAAGTAACTCATAAACTCATTCCACGAGGGAGGTAACTTCTCAATTAGTGATGCAACAAAAAACTGCTCATTTGGTTTCATACCTTCCATATCCAGGTGATGTAGAATCATTTGGAATTCCTGGACTTGGGACATCACGGTTTTGCTATCCACTATCTGAAATTTCAGGAATTTCCTAACCATGAATCTCTTCGTACCAGTATCTTGTGCGTTGTACTTCTTCAACAGTTTTTCCCATAACTCTTTGGCGGTGCCTACGGTGCAATACACCATGTAGAGTGGGTCTGACAGATAGTTCAAAATATAGTTCTTACACATGAAGTCACTATGACTCCATGCATCAAGAACCATCTTCATGCCATTGGCGACATGGATACCTTGGCCCTCTACAACTGTTTCATTAGGCTGAGGGTCTACTTCATCTCCAGCTTGTGGAGGATCTTCTATTAGGAAATGAGTCATTCTCATAACAGTCAGATAAAACAACATCTTTTGCTGCCATCTCTTGAAGTTGGAGCCCATAAACTTCTCTAGGCGTTCATTGTGGAAACTGGATGGTGGAGGAACAGTAACGTTCCCTTGAGCAACCGGAAAGGCATTGGGTGCGCCTTGAGCAGTGGAGAAGGCATAGGGGTTGCCTTGAGTAGTAGCATCAGCAGAATCAGAAGCGAGTTGTTCTCTTCTGGTCATCTTTCTAAGCACTTACAACAATCTTGTCTTAAAATTGTGGGTTGCAACAATTGCAGGAAACGGAAAGTAAGTAAATATTACAAATTGCTAGAAAGGATAAACTAAATATTACAACAAATTGGAATCAAGAATGATACAAACTCCTTGTGATCTGTTGAGTCAAGTGATGGCACTCTGTCTTTAAGACAAGATTGCCCCGTATATCTCCTTTGCATTATCGGGCAATAATCTCCCAAGATACAACAACTTAACAAATGAGCAAAGGAAACTCAAGTGGTACTTTTGAGGAACTTTGAATATAGAAAAACTTGCTAGAGTGGAAGAAGCAGATTTCAGAAAATTTCTAAATGTTGAACAATTGAGCCAAATGTCTCAATTTATGTTGTAAGGAAATGACCCCTCAACTAGCCAACTAATAGCCTTCAATAGCCATGTAATGACTCTTATTGATGGGTTACATTCAGCTAAATAATGGTTGAATTCATGTGCCAAATAATGGAGATTCAATGCTCCAAAACCAGCCCAAAAGTCAGAACTTTCCATCTTCTTGTCGCAGGATTCTGCGTTCGAAGCGCCACGGCTCTGCGAATTAGCACCACGGTGCCTCGGCTCCAGTAGCCCAAGCCACCATTTAGCACTGCGGCGCTCCGATGCCGCGGCTCCAACGGTGTTGCGTCGCGGCCCTTCAAGGCTCTGCGGCGATTTCCGACTCGTTTCATCTTACACTTCGTACCCTTCTTTCTTCATTTACCAACGGGGAATACATTTCATTTGGCCAATAACCGTCCATCATTCTATGTCTCAAATGTATTACTTACGTACCAATATCTCTTTCACTAATGAAATTTGCAATACTTGGTACTACGTGTGCACGTGTGTGGAAATCACGTTTCCGACGTGCGGGACCCCAATTGTTCGAGTCATAAATAATGGGATAAACTTAGTTCCACATTAGTAAATTTCCAATACTATCTACGCTTGGAGATCCCTATACGCGCATTATTAGTCCTAAGGTGGCTATTCTTAATCAGTCCGTTTGTATTAAGGAAATCTTTCTTGTATGATTAATAACAGATAACTGCATATTACATATACAGTAATATCCCTTTACGGGATTGTTTCGACCATTCTATTTTCTCTATAAGATTTCCATACTTGTTTTTCTGATTTGTGGTTTTAATACAAACTGAAAGTAAGTTAAGAAAAAAATAGGACACCGTTTCTTGGAAGTTCTGGATCGTAATGCTATATGACAATCATTGATATTCTTCTATGACATTGACAACATTTTCTACTGGAGTACCAAAGTTTTAGAATAGGAAATGATGGAAATTTACAAGGTGTTGACCTCTTCGTCAGTGCTGAACCAAATACAGGGCACCTGGTTAGAAACAACGATCGAATAAACTTGCTACTTTATTTCTGTGAAGTATAGGTTGCTTATTCATAAATAGATTTTGTTTTTGTATCTCTTATGTAAGATTAGAATAATTTCCCTTAGGAATTCCTTTCATTAATCACAATATATATAGTTGTACAGAGGTTGATTCCTAATACAATAAGAATCCCAACTTACCTTAAATGGTTGATTCCTAATACAATAAGAATCCTAAGTTACCTTAAATATACATCTATCATAATTACAAAATATATTGTGAATATTCAGAGAATATTCGCTAATACTCCCCCTCAGTCGGAGCGGGAGGAGGCCGAATGCTAAGGCTGGATCGGAAGTCGGTGAAGAGCTGTCTCGATAGTCCCTTTGTGAAAATATCTGCATACTGATAGGAGGAAGGCACGTGTAATATATTGACCTGACCAAGGGCAACCTTCTCTCGCACAAAGTGAATATCCATCTCAATATGCTTAGTCCGCTGATGTTGGACCGGATTGTGAGACATATAGATGGCAGATACGTTGTCACAATAGACTATAGACGCCTTTCGCAATGGACATTGGAGCTCCAAAAGAAGATTTCGGAGCCAACATATCTCAGTAACGATATTATCAACTCCGCGATACTCTACTTCAGCACTCGAATGGGATAGCATGGCCTGCCGCTTGGCAAACCATGAAATAAGGTTATCCCCAAGAAATACACAGTAGCCTGAGGTGGAGCGACGTGTATCTGGGCATCCTGCCCAATCTACATCCGTGTAAGAGAGTAACTTGGTTAGGGCAGAGGGATAGAGATGTAGTACAAAGTCCAGTGTGCCCTTAACGTATTTGATAATACGTTTGAGGGCTGCAAAATAGGACTCTCGAGGGTCATGCATAAACAGACACACCTGCTGAATGGCATATGCAATATCAGGCCTAGTGAATGTAAGATACTAAAGGGCACCTGTAAGACTCCGATATAGAGTGGGATCAGAAACTGGCGCACCCTCATTGGCACTTAGCTTGGATTTTGAGTCAACCGGAGTTGGCATAATTTTACAATTTGCCATCATAGCCCTGTACACTATCTCTTCTACATATTTGCGCTGACATAAACATAGTAGCTGCAGATCTGGTCACTGATATACCCAAGAAATAACTCATCTTGCCCAAGTCAGTCATAGCAAATTCAATTTTGAGTAGAGCAATGATTTCATTCTTCAAACTGTCAGATGAGGCAGTAAGAACAATGTCATCCACATAGAATAGCAAATAAGCAGTGTTGCTACCTTGATGAAAAGTGAAGAGAGAGTTATCACACCTGCTACATATAAAACCGATCTGCATAAGATACCTGGCAAAGCGATCATACCAAGCGCGGGGTGCCTGTTTCAAGCCATACAATGACTTTCTGAGATGACATACAAACTGCGGGACTACCGGATGAACAAAGCCAGGGGGCTGATGCATGTACACAGTTTCTTTTAAATCCCCATGAAGAAATGCATTCTTGACATCAAGCTGATGAATCGGCCAATGCATGCCCATAGCAATACTGAGAACAGTCCGAATAGTGGCCGGTTTAACAACCGGACTGAATGTCTCACCATAATCAATACCCTCCTGCTGATTAGTGCCATTAGCAACTAGTCTTGCCTTATACCGCTCCAAGTCACCACTGTCTCTGTACTTATGCCTAATAGCCTTCAATAGCCATGTAATGACTCTTATTGATGGGTTACATTCAGCTAAATAATGGTTGAATTCATGTGCCAAATAATGAAGATTCAATGCTCCAAAACCAGCCCAAAAGTCAGAACTTTCCATCTTCTTGTCGCAGCATTCTGCGTTCGAAGCGCCACGGCTCTGCGAATTAGCACCACGGTGCCTCGGCTCCAGTAGCCCAAGCCACCATTTAGCACTGCGGCGCTCCGATGCCGCGGCTCCAACGGTGTTGCGTCGCGGCCCTTTAAGGCTCTGCGGCGATTTCCGACTCGTTTCATCTTACACTTCGTACCCTTCTTTCTTCATTTACCAACGGGGAATACATTTCATTTGGCCAATAACCGTCCATCATTCTATGTCTCAAATGTATTACTTACGTACCAATATCTCTTTCACTAATGAAATTTGCAATACTTGGTACTACGTGTGCACGTGTGTGGAAATCACGTTTCCGACGTGCGGGACCCCAATTGTTCGAGTCATAAATAATGGGATAAACTTAGTTCCACATTAGTAAATTTCCAATACTATCTACGCTTGGAGATCCCTATACGCGCATTATTAGTCCTAAGGTGGCTATTCTTAATCAGTCCGTTTGTATTAAGGAAATCTTTCTTGTATGATTAATAACAGATAACTGCATATTACATATACAGTAATATCCCTTTACGGGATTGTTTCGACCATTCTATTTTCTCTATAAGATTTCCATACTTGTTTTTCTGATTTGTGGTTTTAATACAAACTGAAAGTAAGTTAAGAAAAAAATAGGACACCGTTTCTTGGAAGTTCTGGATCGTAATGCTATATGACAATCATTGATATTCTTCTATGACATTGACAACATTTTCTACTGGAGTACCAAAGTTTTAGAATAGGAAATGATGGAAATTTACAAGGTGTTGACCTCTTCGTCAGTGCTGAACCAAATACAGGGCACCTGGTTAGAAACAACGATCGAATAAACTTGCTACTTTATTTCTGTGAAGTATAGGTTGCTTATTCATAAATAGATTTTGTTTTTGTATCTCTTATGTAAGATTAGAATAATTTCCCTTAGGAATTCCTTTCATTAATCACAATATATATAGTTGTACAGAGGTTGATTCCTAATACAATAAGAATCCCAACTTACCTTAAATGGTTGATTCCTAATACAATAAGAATCCTAAGTTACCTTAAATATACATCTATCATAATTACAAAATATATTGTGAATATTCAGAGAATATTCGCTAATACTCCCCCTCAGTCGGAGCGGGAGGAGGCCGAATGCTAAGGCTGGATCAGAAGTCGGTGAAGAGCTGTCTCGATAGTCCCTTTGTGAAAATATCTGCATACTGATAGGAGGAAGGCACGTGTAATATATTGACCTGACCAAGGGCAACCTTCTCTCGCACAAAGTGAATATCCATCTCAATATGCTTAGTCCGCTGATGTTGGACCGGATTGTGAGACATATAGATGGCAGATACGTTGTCACAATAGACTATAGACGCCTTTCGCAATGGACATTGGAGATCCAAAAGAACATTTCGGATCCAACATATCTCAGGAACGATATTATCAACTCCGCGATACTCTACTTCAGCACTCGAATGGGATAGCGTGGCCTGCCGCTTGGCAAACCATGAAATAAGGTTATCCCCAAGAAATACACAGTAGCCTGAGGTGGAGCGACGTGTATCTGGGCATCCTGCCCAATCTACATCCGTGTAGGAGAGTAACTTGGTTAGGGCAGAGGGGTAGAGATGTAGTACAAAGTCCAATGTGCCCTTAACGTATTTGATAATACGTTTGAGGGCTGCAAAATAGGACTCTCGAGGGTCGTGCATAAACAGACACACTTGCTGAATGGCATATGCAATATCAGGCCTAGTGAATGTAAGATACTAAAGGGCACCTGTAAGACTCCGATATAGAGTGGGATCAGAAACTGGCGCACCCTCATTGTCACTTAGCTTGGATTTTGAGTCAACCGGAGTTGGCATAATTTTACAATTTGCCATCATAGCCCTGTACACTATCTCTTCTACATATTTGCGCTGACATAAACATAGTAGCTGCAGATCTGGTCACTGATATACCCAAGAAATAACTCATCTTGCCCAAGTCAGTCATAGCAAATTCAATTTTGAGTAGAGCAATGATTTCATTCTTCAAACTGTCAGATGAGGTAGTAAGAACAATGTTATCCACATAGAATAGCAAATAAGCAGTGTTGCTACCTTGATGAAAAGTGAAGAGAGAGTTATCACACCTGCTACATATAAAACCGATCTGCATAAGATACCTGGCAAAGGGATCATACCAAGCGCGGGGTGCCTGTTTCAAGCCATACAATGACTTTCTGAGATGACATACAAACTGCGGGACTACCGGATGAACAAAGCCAGGGGGCTGATGCATGTACACAGTTTCTTTTAAATCCCCATGAAGAAATGCATTCTTGACATCAAGCTGATGAATCGGCCAATGCATGCCCATAGAAATACTGAGAACAGTCCGAATAGTGGCCGGTTTAACAACCGAACTGAATGTCTCACCATAATCAATACCCTCCTGCTGATTAGTGCTATTAGCAACTAGTCTTGCCTTATACCGCTCCAAGTCACCATTGTCTCTGTACTTATGACGAAGTAGCCACATACACCGGATAACATTCACACCGTCCGGTCCAGGTACCAAATCCCAAGTGTTCTGCTTGGTTAAAGCATTAAATTCCTCGCACATGGCTGCATTCCAATTAGGGTCCAGTTTTGCTAGTTTTGGATTTTTTGGAATGGCTGATAAGGTGTCTGTGGAAAGGTTGAAGTGAACCTTGGGTTTGAAAATCCTGTGTTGGGCACGAGTTTCCATGCGATGGGTAGGTAGCATTGTTTGGACTAGGGTGTGGGGCTGCTGGTTTACATGTTCTGGAGGAGGCAGCTGTGGTTGCACAGCCGATATCTTTGCGGCCGATTTTTCGGTTTACGGGGGTATTGGCTGGTCTCGGGTTGCTGGCTGGTCGAGAAATAGTTGGTGGGTTAGGTGGTGCAGTGGAGTCGAGCAATGGGGGTTTCGACCGAGAGATAGGAGGTGTTTGGTCGGCGACAACACCGGACATTATTGGTGATGACGGAGCTGCTGGTGCAGTCTTCATCGGAACAGGAAATTGCCGGTGACACACTGACCAGATTAGAGGAGACAGTGGAGACTCATCGAGAAATGTGTAATCCGTAGTTTGGAATTTTCAGCGATTTGAAAATGGATAGGTCGCCTCGTCAAATGTGACGTGACGTGAGATAATGATTTTACGAGTGGCTATGTCATAACATAGGTAACCCCGATGGTTGGGTGAGAAACTGATGAAGACGCGTGGTGTGGTGCGTAGGGCTAGTTTTTGAGATGCAGTGGAGGCCAGGTTGGGGTAGCATAGGCAACCGAAGATGCGGAGTTGGTCATAGGAAGGGAACCTACGGTATAAGATTTCGGTTGGGGTCTTTTTTGGAGAGTGCTGATTGGTAAAATATTAAGGAGGTATTCTACCATTTTAACAGCGTAGACCCAGAATAACGGTGGAAGACTGGCATGAAATAGAAGGGTACGAACCATGTTATTGATGGTACAGATGATTCGTTCAACTTTGCCATTTTAGGAGGAAGTGTAGGGACAGGAAAAATGAAAAACCATGCCTTGTTTAGAGCAAAAATTGTGAAATACATAATTATTAAATTCACGTTCATTATCACATTGAAAAGATTTTATGGATTTTTCAAACGTTGTTTTAATGAATTTTTGAAATTCAAGGAACTTGGAAAACACTTCAGATTTGAACATTAGTGGGTAGATCCATACAAAGTGTGAAAAATCATCTAATAATACTAGATAGAATTTGTGACACAAGGAACTGACAACTGGAGATGTCCACAAATCAGCATGAACAATATCAAATGGAGAAAAAGTAACATTGTTGGATGACATAAATGGAATACGAGTATGTTTGTCAAGTGGGCAAGAAAAACAGTGTTGGGCAAATTTTCCATTATTACATTGAATACACTTATTAGTCCTAAGAATATTAAAAACAGGATCTCCTGGGTGTCCGACTCTGTTATGCCAAGTTGACGGAGCGATAGCAACAAGGGAGACAGGTGAATGAGTTTTGACAGCGAAAGATTGAGTGAAGGGGTAGAGGTCTCCCACACTATTGCAGCGCGTAAGAATTTTCCCTGTATTGAGATCCTTCACAGAAAATCCAAAAGGGTCAAATTCGACAGACACAAAATTATTGCTAGTGAATTTTCTAACAGAGATTAAATTTTTAATGATGTTGGGTGTGTAAAGGACATGATTTAGGGATAAAAGCGGGTGGGGATGTTTGGTATGTGTGTTACCGTAACCTTCAATCGGAATGCGATGACCATTGCCAACAGTAATAAATTGAGGACACTTTAACCGAAGTATTTGGGGTAAGTTACCTGATTACCGGCTGAGGTGAGATGTGGCTCCGGTGTCCATGTACCAATTATTGTCGGTCTATTGAAGGTTCATGGTGTTGAAGGCCTGTCCCAAATCGGTGGGGGCCAGGCTGCTACCTTGCGGGTGCTGCTGGACTGAGACCATATGGGCCTGCTGCTGCTGCGGGTGGGCCTGCCTGTTGGCTGGAGCGGAGCCTAATAGACCGGGTGACCAAGCAACCTGCTGGAATTAAGGCCCTGCAGTTGGGTAGGGGCATGCAGGCGAGGCCCAGTTCCCTTGATTGGGCTACAGTGGTTGCTGTCCAGGCCACGGGAGATAGGGAGCAGGAGTTGGGCTTGGCTACTGGTTGCGGTTGTCCTTGCCGCGGCCCTTCCCTTTATTGTTGTTACCGCGGCCTCTGCCGCCATGCCCTCCGCTGTGGGACTGCTGCTGCTGGTGGTCTTGCGGTGGTGGCTGGGTAGTGTTGGCCGCCGGTGGTGTCATGTCGTCAACAGCTAATGCCTTGTGATTGTGCTCCTCTTGTTTAGCACGGCGGGTCTCTTCTAACAAAAGTTGTGAACGTGCTTTGTTGAAACTTAGGAGGGGGTCGACCTGTTGAATCATCGTTGAGAGTGTATCATATTCACCTTTCGGTAAACCAGCAACTAGTTGAAGCACCATCTTGGTTTCCGACACAGAAGTCCCTATGTTGGAAAGTTGGTCGGTTATGAGTTTCAGTTGTTTACAATATTCGGACGTATTGTTAAAATTCTCGAGACGTGTATTGTTGAACTGCTCTTCCAAATACACGGCCCGAGTATTTTTATTATCCTGAAAATTTTCTTCTAGGCGGACAAAAAGTTCACGTGACGTAACATATGTTTTCATGATTGTGCACAACAAGTCTTTAGAGATGGTGCCGTAGATCCATTGTTTGACGATGGCGTCAAGGCGACACCAGGTTGAGTCTGCAACATCGGTTGGACGGGGAAGAAAATCATCAATATGGTCAACCACATTGTATGCACATGCATGAATATAGAACAGTTCTATCCACATGGAATATTGACAGTCTTCTTGGTCAAGAATTATAGGGATAAAATTCTTGATGTTGTTAACGGCGAATACCGGATGAAAAGAAGACAATGAACGTTGAGGGGGGTTGTCAAGTGTGCCAGTGGATGAACCGGAATTAGCGGGGGAAGTGGGGCGAGACATGGTGGCAAACTTGTTGCCGCCGGCCGAGAGGAAGGGAATTTTGGGTGGTGGTCGGTCGAGAGGAAAAGAGTAGAGAAGTGTAGGGATTAGGATTTGGCTCTTGATACCATGTAAGATAGGAATAATTTCCCTTAGGGATTCCTTTCTTTAATCACAATATATATAGTTGTACAGAGGCTGATTCATAATACAATAAGAATCCTAACTTACCTTAAATGGTTGATTCCTAATACAATAAGAATCCTAAGTTACCTTAAATATACATCTATCATAATTACAAAATATACGGTGAATATTCGGAGAATATTCGCTAATATCTTACTTCCTTATAAAGAATGCTTCTCGAGGGTAAATATAAGTCTAGTTTATACCAATTTAAATATTATCAGCAATGAAAAATTGATTACTTAATTAGGACAGTTTCTATTAGGAACATCAACTCCTGCATGTCTATAGCTGGAAACAATTTCCATTAATAGTTGCATCATATGTACAATTGATTTCAGGTTGTTTTGTCCTGTGTGGAGAATAGCCCAGCTGCACGTGCTGGTATTCATGAAGGAGATGAATTGCTTGAGATAAACAGTACTTATTAGTCAAACTATTTTTTTAAGCAGAACTTAGCAAGCTAATGACTTACAGATGTTGACTAAAGTTCAAAATTGTGATCTTCCATGCTGTGGAGTAACAGAGTTTTCCTAAATGCAGTTGGTCGGAAGAATGCAGAAGCATTGTTGTCTTGTTTAAAATCATATATATAAGCTTTCTTCTGAAAGTTTAATTGCCCTTGTGAGTCCAAAGTGTGAGAATGGTCCTTATCCTATATGAGTATGGTTCAAAGAGTGGCCCAAATCAGTTGCCTTTTCTCGTGTTCAAGTTTGTGTGTCATCTCACAGATTTACATTATCTCCTCTTCCAAATGAGTGTAGGTTTCAAAGATGAGCTAATTCATCTGACCAGTTCTATACCGATTCACGTTACCAGTTCTATATCCTACTTTTGTTCGATGGAGTAAATTCTCAGTCTGCCACTCATTGTTTTCTAATTCGAAGTAACAAATTCAGAGAAGTGCTTAGACTTATGTACCAGCAGTTACTCAATATAAGCTTATTGGTACACGTTGTGTATGTTCTTGTAAAATGCTTTCTCAGGGGCACTCAGACATATATACTTGTATATAGAACATACAATCAGTGCCCATAATGCAGTGAAAGCCTTTCTTGATGATGAACCTGTTCCTAAAAGGCAACTCCAGAACTTCTGTTAGTGAGCATCAATGTCGTAAATCACTTCAAAAATGAGAGTAAAAACCACGATCATCGAATAGTGCACTCGTCTGTGTCCTTTAAACATAAACCACATAAAACAGCTTGATTAGAACTTGAATTTTGCTTGATTTCTTCAGGTGAGAGGCTTGACAGAGTTGACAGTGAAACAGCAGCTCAAAAACTGAGAGGCCGTGCTGGTACAATTTTTACAGTCAAAAGTTCACAGAGTAAGCTTGTCACTTTTCATTGAGCCAACTGAAACTTTTTTACAATTTCCAGAACATTAATTTATGTAAACAGTCTTATTTCTACATCCACAACCACCTCATAGAATTGTCTGTACAAAGACCTTTTCTCCCTGGGTCTTGCATATTATGTGTCCGTTCGCTAAAATTTTCAACCTCATTTGTCAGGCAATATTACTTACGATCGCGCTGGTGCTTGAACGAATAATTGCTTCATCTAGATTGGCATATTTTAAGAAAATATCTTCTTTCAATGGAGTGAATGCTCTTTCTAACTCTAAGTTATCACTTTTTTCTGCTCTTCTGTTGACCAGGGTAATGGTGCAGGAGTATCTGGTTACAAAGAGGTAAGATGTCCGCAAGAAGATATGACAATCATTTACGTATTCTTTTTGGTTAAAGTTTTCTCAAGTATATGGACATAGTTATTTTCTGTTACTGAAATTCAAAATTTATTGACTTCCTAATTATTAACATTGCTTATTTTATAAGGTTAAACTACCTCGCGAAGTGATTAAGCTTTCACCAATATCCAGTACCATCATCCCTCATAAAATGCCTGATGGTCATCTCTTGAAAACTGGATATGTAAGGTTGTCAAGCTTCTCTCAGGTAGTTAACCAGTCATCTCATGAGTCATAGACCATTCATATGTCAAAAAAAGAGTTCCTTTTCATATATTGAGTAAAGACTTCCCATGTTTTTAATGTAACAGTCTGCTGCTATGGACATGGAAAACACAATTCAGGATATGGAAAATCAGGGTGTACAATCATATATCTTAGATCTTCGGAATAATCCAGCAAGTTCCTTAAATCCCTTCTCTTCGACTTGTGTACTCTCATACTTAATCTATTCCCCCTTTGTCATCTGAAGTGTTTGACTGATGTTTCTTATAAATTATGCAGGGAGGTCTGGTTACAGCTGGGTTAGATGTTGCCCAGATATGGCTAGACGGGGATGAGACACTTGTGAACACTATTGACAGGGATGGAAATATGGCACCAATTACCATGGTCAATGGACATGCTGTAACACATGATCCACTCGTCGACCTTGTAAGTTTAAGGCACATCTGTCTCATACAATATCACAATTTTCTTGAACTTAGTATTACTTGACAAATTCATTTGAGCCATGGATTTTAGAAGTTGCAGAAATATTTATGCCTTGGATTTTCTTCCTAACAGGTGAATGAAGGGAGTGCAAGTGCTAGTGAGATTCTGGCTGGGGCACTCAATGATAATGGCCGTGCAATCCTTGTAGGGCATAAGACTTTCGGGAAAGGAAAGATACAGGTTTTGGTGGAACTTTGGACCGATATTAACCCTCCAGTCTATATATAAAAGCTGCCCACTAGTGTTTTAAATAAAATGCTGCATCTTGACCTGCGGATTATCTTATCTGTTTTACTTTCTGAAGCATTTGACGCCTCCATACATGTCGCATTGCAGTCAAAATTATGATTATATTAATCTCCTAGAGGGAAAGTGAACTTATTCAAAAGCTTTTGAGTTCCTTTTCCTTTAATCTTGCATTCTTGAGTTGTACCATGTTTGTTCGACATTCTCTCCATTGTCTTGTTAAATGATACGTCTAGCATATGTTTGTAACTTACCTACAAGTAGTGGTTGGTTACTGTATGAATATAATTCTCCCATGCCAATTTGTCAATTATATGATATGGCCTATTCCACGTTTTGCTTATACAGATCATAAATCTCCTCTTTACGAAATCCAATTGTCTTTGATGCAGAGTGTTACCCAGTTGCACGATGGATCAGCTCTATTTGTTACAGTAGCCAAGTATTTGTCTCCAGAACTTCACGACATCGATCAAGTGGGAATAACACCTGATGCTCAGTGTACAGTTGACATGCTTAATTCTTGCATCATGGTTGCAGAACATGAATTGGATATTCAAGAAATATAGGGCTCTGCTTCTTGACTAGTTAGGAGTACCAATAGTCTCTTGCATTTGTAGCATACTCATTGTATAGTAGGAAATTCAAAGTTTATGATTATGAATCATATTGTATGTAAGTAAAGGTAATATTTGCCCTTGGAACATGAGTTGAAGATAACTAGTTCAACCATTAAACTCATAGTACTCCTCATATAATTTCCTTTGAAAAAGGATAAAGAGAACTAATCTTGGACAACAAAGTCAATTCAGCCCCTGCGTTTGTGATAATTAATTGAACAAAAACAAGAATATAGCCCACACAGGATGCTTACAGCAAAATTTAAGGAAAGCAACGCTTAATATGACTTTCAGAGAAGTAGTAATGCAAATGCCATTTCTTTTGGACCATTTCCATCCATTTGTTGTCTCTTTTGCTACCGCTACATGGGATCAAAATTAACCAGGTTATAAGTTCGCCTTGCTCCACTTGCACCCACCTCTTTCATAAAGACAACCTCGATCATTCATTAAGTATGATGTAGCATTCAATGCATCAACAGCTTCCGACTGCCTTATTTCTGTTTCAACACTTCCTCCACTTAATGATGGAATTATTCTTCTTGTTACTTATTTATTGCATTTCTTGAGAAAGGTAACATCCCTTGAAACAAATATTTTCTTTAAAATTATTCTGTATCAAAAGAGTTCATTTTATTTTAAAGTTATGTTTACTAAGTAGTATTTTTCTATGATTTTAAAAAACGATATTCAGTTATTCCTGAGTTCTTTTCAAACTTTCATATAGTATATTATTGATTTATCGGAAAAGGGTAAACAATGCCCCTAAACTATCGGAAAAGGTCTAAAAATATCATTCATCCACCTTTTTTGGTTTACTTGTGCCATTTGACTAACGGTCAACATTGAGAATTAAAAAAAATATAAATATTTATTTAAATTCCAAGTGACAATTTCTTATAGGCCGAAATTAAAATACCTAACCCGTTAAAAAGATCCACCCATATATACCCGTTTTCTGACTAACCTGCCCCAATAACCCGACCTGAACAAAAAAATCAACTAAAAAAAGAGACCCCACTTCCATTAAGCTCCATGGAAGCTCCATAGTAATTTGCTTTCTGGTAGACTAAAGTACTCCTCTTTTACTAAATGGCTTCTATTTCTTTGGATTATAAAGACTACGGTTTTATTGTTCAAAGTACTGATTACAGATAGTTGTAATGTGGAAAAAGGTTCATACTTTGAATGATTTTTAGTTTTTTTGTTAAACCTTGGATTATTCTTAATTATTAGTAGTAGTATTTTGAGTAAAGACTAAAGTAAATGTATCACTATTTTTACACAATAAGACTACTTTTATTCGTATCTACTTATGCAAAATCGTAATGACATTTTTATGATTTTGTAGATAATCATGGCATCTCAAAATGAGGAGAATCTACATGTTTCATCCTCTAATGCTATTTCTTTAGAGGCTCAGAATCCGAGACCTTCACAGCTTAATGAGGTTGTTGAATCGAGAAAAAGGAAACGATATTCTAAAGCATGGAAGCATTTCAAGTTGGTGAATGTTAATGATGTTCCGTATGGTCAATGTATGTATTGTATAGCTCGATATTGTGGGTTTTTGTTGGGTACAAAACACATAAGGAAGGCACAACGGAAGTTTAAAAGTTTTATTTCTTACTTACCCCAACAACATTTCTGGTATGGTTATACAACAATTAAACTTGTAAACATAAGGCATACACTTACAAGTTAGAATTATCTAGAATCTTTATCAACTGTGAGGTGCACATCGATTGCCCTTCCGATTGCATGCTCTAAGCTTCAATGTATTTCTCCTTCGGAAAGCTAGGAAATCCGACAGAGGTTCGAGAGAGTATTTGATTCTAAGTCTCTAAGGCTTAGAATGATTTTCAGAAATTGGTGTATAAATGATGAGGTGAATGCCTCTATTTATAATTGAAAAATAGGTCAAAACCGGATTAGGGTTTGACCATGGGCCTGGCCCAAAATTCGAGGCAGAGGCGTCGCGATCCTAGGGTATGGGCGCCGCGGCGCTTGACATGCGCCTGCACTGCGCCGCGACCCTAGGGTATGGCGCCGCGGTGCTCGACGTGATCCTGCACTGCCTCGATTTATTTTTCGTGCATTCTTAATTAAATTCAAAATCCAATTTTGACTTAATTAAAATAATCATTATTCATTTAAATATCTCGATTCCATATCGAACATTTAATTACTCTCTCAATACATCTTTAGATTGAAACGGACAATCAATATAGTGTGACCCTACATGCCTTCTCATATCGACATTAATCAAATTAAGGTCTACACGGAACTCCTAGACGGCGCCGGAAGACGAACTCAATATGTGAAGTACGTTTATGTGAATCCAGTAAACTTAACCTTTATGTGGTAAGATAAAATTCTTTCATTCACGACACACCCGATCAAGCTTAGGATTTGTCAAGTGTCTATCCAAATGGCGTAATCATTGTATCTCATCTATATTAGTTGACGACTAGACCAATTTCTAAATATGTCTATTGCGTTGGTCAACGACTTAGTCAGCCTAATATCACTGAGAATCCGAGTGTTCTCTAGAATATACATTCGAGGAATGAATCCTAATCTTGGCTCAACTACCACCTTCAATCCACATCGTAATGTACCCAATACAAGCCGTATCTCAACCTATAAGGCATTTGAGCTTAGGACGGGAACAAAGTACATTACTTTGTAGACAAGGCGCGTATTGACCTAAAGTCTAAGGACTTCTATCTCTCACACGCTGATCATACTTTAGACAAGTATAACAAACAGTATATCAGGGGTATACCAATACTTCCAAAGTATCCATGTGTCCATCACGAGTACTCATTACTCGTAGCAGGTGAGACATACTACATTCTCTAAAGATGTTATGCATACCACATGTCGACTTATCACATATCATCGATATCCCATTTACGATGATCATTAGTCGAGGCTACTTTAAGAGTTACGCTCTATCATGAATATCTCACTCTATTAATGACAACGTAAGCTCAAGGGATGCACATTAATGAATAAGCACAAATAATCAAATAATAATTCAATAATTGCAAATGCCAAAATATTAATCTTCATTAATAATAATATGAACGTGTATAAAGTACATTTGTCCTAATACAGATTGTCTTTAGGACATAAATATACTTTCAGATATAACTATGCTAAAAATTGTGGAACAAAGGCTACGTGGGATCACATACCTAAATGTCCTAATAGGTCAAGAAGTGAGGGTGATATGGGGGTGATGATGGACAACACTATTTTGATCAAGATGTTTCACGTAAACAACTTGCACATGCCATTATTTTACACGAGTATCCACTATCTATAGTTTATCACGTGGGATTTAGAAACTTTATTGCGAGTCTCCAACCTATATTTAAGATGATTTCAATAAATACAATAGAAAATGACATAATGAAAATCTTTGACAATTTGAAATCGAAAACTTCTAACTTGTTGGAGACAGTCACGAGTAGAATTGCTATAACAACTGATATGTGGACTTCAAATAGCAACAAAAAAGGATTTATGGCTATTATTGGACATTTTATTGATGATTCATGGAGGCTTCAAAGCCATATTTTGAGGTTTGTTTATGTTCCCGCTCCACATGATAAAGATGTTTTATGTGGTGCTTTGGTTAATTATTTGTTTGATTGAAATCTTGAATACAAAATATCAACTATCACAGTTGATAATTCTAGTACAAACAATGCAATGATGAAAATTTTATTGGATGAGAAACTTAATAAAAGAGATTTGTTATTGGCTGGCCGAGTGCTTCATGTGTGTTGTGCCACACACATCTTAAATTTAATTGTCCAAGAAAGCTTAAAGGAGATAGGAGATAGTATTGGCAAAGTACGTGACAGTGTCTTGTATTGGATTGGATCAGCTGGCAGAATTGAGAGATTTGAAGAAGTCACACGTCTTCTACTCTGTTCTTGTAGCAAGAAACTAGAGTATGATTGTCCTACTCGTTGGAACTCAACATATCTAATGTTGAGAACGACCCTAGATTACAAAGAAGTCGAGTCTAACTGACACAAATTATAAGTGTTATCCAACTGAAGAGCAATGGAGTGATGCTGAAGATGTTTGCAATAAACTCAAAACCTTTTACTACATCACTGAACAATTTTCAGGAACTCAATATCAAACTTCCAGTCAATACTTCTCAAAAGTTTGTTAAATTAAGATAGACTTGGAAGATTGGGTGAAGAGCTTTAATCCTCTGATTAGCTCTATGGCATCTGCGATGTTGTTGAAATTTAAAAAATATTAGGATGATGTGCATGTTTTGATGGGTGTAGCTGTAATCTTTGATCCAAGATATAAGATGAAGTTGGTAGAGTACTTTCTTCCACAAATTTATGGTGAAGAAGCTTCAACTAAAATTCAAGAAATTCGGTCTCATTGTTATGATCTCTTTCAAGATTATAAGAGTAGATTATCTCCTCCATGGGGTCACTTGAAGCATCTACTTCTAGTGAAGTTGCTAATCTTGTTGAAGGTGATCGACTATCGATCTTTGACCTATTTGTTGCTTCGAGTAGAGCTACCGTGGAGACAAGATCCGAGTTGAATTTATATTTAGAAGAAATCTTGCTACCTCGGGCTCCAACATTTGACAATTTGAGTTGGTGGAAGAGAAACGGATTGAAATTTCCGACTTTGCAGAAGATGGCCTGTGACCTTTTTGTCATTCCGGTGTCTACCGTCGCTTCTGAATCGGCATTTAGCACTAGTGGGAGGTTGATTAGTCCGCATCATAGTAGATTACATCCTACCACTTTAGAAGCTTTAATGTGTGCTCGCACGTGGTTATGGAATGAATTAAATGGTATGTAATTTTCTCATTGTAATCTTAATAGTTGTTCAATTTTTAAATAGTATATCGATTTATTGAACTGTTATGTTTTTATTTTTAGGTTTGACTTCAACAATCGATAAAGTTTCATGTTCAACATTGATTGGTGAAAAGGAAGAGCCGGAGCCATGTTTCATGCCAAACGTTTCTTGATGAAAAAAAAGAGCCATGAACTGGAGTTGTTTTCTTTTGCCATGTCTTTTAGCTTTCTGATGTTGTCTACTGTGACTGAAAAGAAGAGCGGGAGTCAAGTTTCATGTTGTCTTTTAGCTTTCTGATGTTACCATCTAATAAGATATTGCCATAGAATTTCAGCTTCTGTTGGATTGTCATTTGATTTTAGTAATCTATTGTGACTGAAACTTTTCCAGTTTAGTGTACTTTTGTTGGTGATCTTATATTATGATGAATCTATTGTGTCTGTACTTTTTTATATTGTTGTGGACTGTGTTGCTTTAGTTGGATTATTGTTTCTTTGATATGCTTATATGTGGCTGTTGAAAATTTGTGTTGAGAATTATGAGGCGTGAAGTGGAAAAACTGAATAACTTTTTTTTTTTTTTAAAAGAACATGTTAGAGAAAACCAACAGAAAAGAAAAAAAGGTCCATTTCTTGATCTTCTTTTTACCTTTTGTTTCATTTTTGGCTTTAATAAAAAGATATGCAGGTCTTGATGAACTTTTATTTATTGCAGAATCATGAAAGTACTTAAAGAGTGATAAAGTACAGATCTTTATATGGCTGGTCATCAAGAAAGTAAGTATTAATATATCCTACACTAGGGCTGGCCAGTGGGCCGGGCTCGGGTCTGGCGGGCCGGGTCTGGCGGTGTCGGGGTCGGGGCTGGACGGGAGAAGGGGCGGGGTCGGGTCTGGCGGGCTCTGGCGGGGTCGGGTCTGGCGGGACTGGAGCAAGTCCCGTCCCGATCCCGATCCTGTCGGGCTCGGGTCGGGGCGGGCTCGGGTCGGGGTCGGGCTCGGGTCGGGATATGGCGGGTTTTTTTTTTTTTTTTTTTTATTTTTTAAATAACATATGTATAAAAAAAACTCAATAAACAAAACAAGATAGTGTAATAAAAACATCCCAAGGCTGTTTTTGTGCCTCTTATATTATTTAATAGACATATGATTTTTTTGTAATACAAATACAATTGTCTAAAATCTAAATTGCAACTTTGTGGTGTTGTCCAAAAGTTACAAATTACATAATAAAATTACAATTAAAAAAATTACATTCTCAAAAAAACCTGTTCTAATTGCTTGATGATTTCATGTGGTTCTTCGGTTGGAATTGGTATTTGTTGGTCAAATTGATCCACGTCGCTTCCACTACCTTCGGTTAAGATTTCGTTGTAGTTTTCATCATCTTCTTCGTTGATCTCCGGTTGACCGCACCTTCTCCGCTCCGCTCGTATCCAATCTACGAATAATACGCAATTTCCAAGTCGTCTCCGCTAATGAGTGTCGTGGTCTCCTATTTGATATCTGCTGCAGAAAAAGCGCTTTCGTACGCAGTTGACGACGCTTGAATGTTCAAAACATCTCGAGCCATCATTGAAAGTGTCGGAAAGGTCTTCTCATTCCCCCTCCAAAGTATTTCAAACAAGTCTTCATGTCCATCTTCATTGATAACTTCTTGATACGTATGCAGTAACCCCGCAAAACAAAAATATCCAACTCGCTAATTTGGTTAGTAGTAGAGGTACGGCCGCACATTCTATTTCGAGGCTTTCAATACTAGCCGCAGAAACAACATGTCTTTTGTGAGGTTGTGTTGAAGATGAAGAAGATGGTATGGAAGCCGGTAAGTTACTAGCATTTTCTTGTTGATAAAATCTATATATATTTTTGCATTGGTGTTCTACGCTAGACAATACTTCTTCTTTAGTTTGTTCAATAGGTGGTGGGTGATTTAGATTTTTGGGACTTGGAGGTGGTAGTACTTCTATACAATCGTAAATAGTTTCAATTAGTGATTTTGTACCGTCTATTTTAATAGTAGGATTTAATACAGAACCAATAATATAAATAGAGGGAATAGGAATAAAATATTTTTTTATTTTGAGAAACATTTTTTTAATAGTTGCCTTATAAGCTGGTTTTTCCATATATTCACTAAGTAATAAAAATATTAGAGTTATATAAAATAACATAGTTGAAATAGTAGGATAATATATACCGGAAAATTCTTTTGTTGCTTGAAAAAATTTCTCTAAAAATACAATAAGTTCGGAAATTTTTTCCCAATCACTATCTAAAATCATATCATTTGGCTTTTTATTATGAGAGTTAAAAAATAAAGTTATAGGTAATTTATAGTCATAAGCAACAAGTAGTTGCTCGTATAAAGAATTCCACCTAGTGGATACTTCTTGTGGAATTTTTCTAAAAGGTAGTCCACAATCATGACAAATTTTTTTATATTCTTTTCTACGTTGTACTTTATTACTTTTAAAAATAAAGTTTATAGCAAATTGTATTTTACTAAGAATGTCTTCAAAAAGTGATAGACCATCCTTTACACTTAAGTTATATATATGGCACGCGCATTTTATATGAAAATGGTCTGGAAAAGACGGAGTTAAACTATTTTTTAAAATTGTAATTGCGTAATTGTTACTAGAAGCGTTATCTAATGTAATAGTCATAATTTTATCGGTAATTCCGTAATAATCGCACACTTGATAAATATTTGATGCAATAAAAGTACCAGTGTGCCTATCATCTATATATCTATACGCTAAAATACGTTTTTGCATAGACCATTTATAATCTATCCAATGACAAGTTACGAGTTAAATAATCATGGCCGTTAGTACTACGACCTATATCGTACGTGATGGATACTTTGCCATTAAAATGATATAATGAAAAACGTAAATATTGTTGATATTCATGCGCGAATTTAAATACATCTCTCTTAACAGTTGATCTAGGAAAATCGTTAAAAGCAGGATTATATATATCTCTAATGTAATGAATAAAACCGGGAGATGAAGGAAATGAAAAAGGCAAACCCTCCAAAGCAACTAATTTTGATATTGCTTCCCTATCTCTATGTTTATTGTATTTAGAGCCTACAATTCCCCCGTCATAGGGTTAATTTGACCCTGTACTTGGTCCGGGACAATATCAGTATGTGAACCTTGTCCCGATGGAGCGGCGTTTGCGCACCCGGTTTTGAAGCCTGGTATTGGGCATACCTAGCTGGATGAGCACTTACTACGTGTCTAATTAAACCCCCGTCCCACCGTGACCTTTTCCAGTTTTAAATTTTAAAACATTTTTACAAATTTTACATATGGCTACTTGATTCTCTACGTCCCTATCAAAAAATGTCCATGCATCTGATTTTAATGGTCGTTTTTGGACCTCGTCTCATACTAGGGGGAATAGGAGGTATTTCAGTTGAAGGTGCACTAGTGGGTGTGTTGTCATCAACATTAGTGGGTATATCATCTAGATCATCGTCTAAATTAAAGTCTTCTTGAGTTCCGAAAATAGCTCCTGGTCTAAATCTAATGGTATTGTAGGAAAATGTTGAGTATCAACAAAATCATCATGTGTAGGAATAAGATGACTAGAAGAAGTACCCTTGCCCCTGGTTGCCCCTACTAGAAGAAGCACCCTTACCCTTACCCTTAAACATACCTTTTAATCCTTCCATTTTAATTATGATAATAAATAAATAATTAAAGACAATAAAATTAAGTGATCTAAACTAAATAAACAGACAATAATAATTTAATGAAGGAACGAATGTACCAAACGCCGACGTAACGTCGACGTGTAATCGAGAGGTTGAAAATTGAAACTTTGCTCGATGGAAGATCCTCAAGCTAGTTGCCAACTTCACTACCAATTCCCAAATGAATAAATAAAATTGAATATTTAGCAAACAATGTAGAATTGTAGAGAGATATATTGAGAAATTAGAGAGATTGTAGGAAGATTTGTGAGAAAGATGAAGAGAAAATGAGTTATTTATAGTTGAAAAATTGGGTTAAAGTGTAAATATAATAACTTATGGGTTAAAAATAAATATTAAGGGGTAGGGGGTTGGGGGGGGGGGGGCTAAAATGGCCGTTGCCAACGGCCATAATCTAAAATGGCCGTTGCCAACGGCCATAATCTAAAATGGCCATTGGTGCAACGGCCATTTTTGCAAAGGGCGAGGGCGGGCTCGGGGTCGGGGTCGGGGCGGGCTCGGGGCGGGCTCGGGTCTCGCGGGCCTGGGGCGGGCTCGGGTCTCGCGGGACGAGACATCGTCCCGTCCCGAGTTCGAGTCCCGCCCCCGTAAATTTTTTTTTTTTTTTTGGCGCGGTCGGGGCGGGACCGGGGCGGGCTCGGGACGGGCTCGGGTCGGGGTCGGGCTGTCCCGGCCCACTGGCCAGCCCTATCCTACACTCATTACGGGTTGTTGACAAAGAATTGCAGTTCTAAGTTCTAACTACATAAAATCGTAGTACAAATTAACGTGTGACATCATTAATAGTTAGTTTTTGGAAAACAAATGTTGATATTTGACTCAAAATATTACAAAGATATAAAGAGGGGAAAAAAGAAGAAGAGTAGATATGTATTGGTGGCTTGCTGACGAAAATTATCGAAATTGATTTAATTTCATTGACAAAAGAGTAAGTTAATACTTATTAGTTGTTTCTAATTGAGTCTACCTCAAGAATAATAAATAACGTAAAGACATCTACATCGAAGAAAAGCAATTGCAGTACTAGTGTTAAAAAAATATCAAAAGAAGTTAAAAACAAACATTACAGGTTGCAAAGTGAAAATAAAGAGTAGAAAGAAAGATAACATAAACGGGGTGGGGCGGGACTGGAATATTTTTTAAAAAAATGCTAAACGAGGCGGGGCAGGGCGGGTCAAAACCTTAATAGGGCAAGACTTGTCCTGGCATTCCCCGCCCCACCCCAATTGCCACCCCTATACTTTACCAGATATTGGAGAAGAATTTTGACAAGAAAATGAAGGATTTTGTTAATGTTGGATTTGATGTTGTGACATTTGACCCAACATATCTCCTGAAGTATTGATTTGAATGTATAACAATGTTGGGACAAATGTTACACAATATTCGGACCAACATTTTCAGAAGTGATTTTGCCTTACTTCACGTAATGATTTCTATGTAGTAAATATGATTTAACAATGTAAAAAGGAGTTGGTAAACACGTGTGAAGAACGAGTCAAGGCTGCTGCTTTTCGTGAGTAACAAGTCAAAGTTGTTAGAGGATTTTGCTCCTTGATCGTCTTCAACCAATCCTATCAGCTGCCCACCTTTCCCTCAACCTCCACAACCTATCGATGAGATTTTCAAGGAATACTCTCTACTATAAATAGAGAGGCTACTACAGTGAATCGACATCCAGAATCAGAAAGTAAAAATACCAAGAGAGCTCTCGAGATTTCATCTCAGAAATCTGGATCACCAGTGTTGCCTAAGTGCGTTGACAACACTCTGTCCAACATTACAATTGTTGTTTAGATTCTAGATTAGTTTTGTATGGAGCGATTGTAATGAGAGGTTGTCTATGTCTACATAGTTAGATTTTTCAAGCAGAAGTCATCTGCGACTTCAACTTTTAATTCCTTTCCGTTTTATCTTGTAAATCTGTAGAGAAAAGAATTTATTTATTTGTATATAATATATATTCAATACATTTGGTCATTGACCATTATTATATAACTTATGAAAATTTAAAACTTTTGTGTTCTTTAAATTTCCGTTGCATTTGCTCTGCAAGTTTTTTCTGTTTTGCTAAAGTGTTGTTACTGGTGTCGGACGTCATAATTGTCGACACTCGAAAACAGAATTGATATTCGATTTATTTTCATCTCTTGATTTTACTTTACGTAGCATTTGACATCCTACAAGTAGTATTAGAGCCGACACTTAACACAATAAGTGTTTGATCCTATTGTCATAAGGTATGGATCCGGCAAATCCAACTATTGATATGCTTCCTATTTTAGATGGATCAAATTATGCCTATTGAAAGATTCGCCTACGTTCTCATATCAAATCAATTGATTTTAGGGCATTGGGATCTATAATAAATGGGTATGTTGTTCTAATGTTGCCACCGGATGAGGAAGGTGACATCATTATTAAACCTGAATTTGAATGGACTACAGATGAAACCAATAATGCTAGCTTTAATGAAAAAGACTTAAATGTAATTTTTGGATGGGTTGATATGTATAAGTTCAAACTCATTCAAAACTGCCCAATAGCTAAGGATGCATGAGATACTTTACAAATTCATTGTGGAGGTAGCTCAAGTGTTCGTCGAACAAAGATATGCATGCTCATGAGTAAATATGAACGTTTAAGGATGAAAGAAACATATGATATTAAATCTTATTTTGAAAAGTTTATTAACATCTCAAATGAATGTCAAGTGCTTGGTGAACCATTAACCAACACTCAACTTGTTGAAAAGGCTCTCCGTTCCTTCCTGAAAAGTTCAATTTAAAGATTTGTGCTATTGAAGAAGCTCACAATCTTGCCACCATGGACCTTCATACCTTGATGAGCATTCTCAAAACTTATGAGATGAACATTGAGAATCAAAAGGAATTGTATAAAAGCAAGAATGTGGCACTTCAAGTTCAATCCTCGGAGAGTCAAATTGAAGAAGAGGATGAGAATCTTGAAGAAATTGGTGATGGTGCAAATGTTGTCTTATTCACTCGAAAATATAATTCGATGGTGAGGAAGTTCAACAATGAGAGAAATCAATCTAAATATAAAGAGCACCAAATCCAAGTCTTCAATCAAAAGCCCACTAGATTCCTTCCAAATGTACAAAAAGGAAATCAACTAAGAAGAACCAACTCAGATCATACCAAATTTGATCCCAAACAACTTAAGTCCATGCAGTGTCATGCATGCTCGGATTGGGGTCACTATGCTAACGAATGTGCAAACACTCTTAGAAAATTTGGTAAGAACCTATGGGTTTCTCTTAGTGATGATGAAGGAGAAGTGGAAGAAGATCGTCAAATTGAAACACAAACAATGCTGGCAACTATTTTCGAACAATCTCTATCGAATAATGAAGATGTTGTATACAATGTTGTCTTAGATGTCACGACATTCGCTCTAATATCAGTAACGACATCAACATCCTCAGCGACATCCGTAAGGTATGAATTCTTTAACTATTCTGATGTTAATTGCTATAGTGGTTCTATTTTTGTTAGTAAGGCTGATTGTATGGATCAAGTTGAATGCAAAGATGATATGACTAATGAATTACAAAGTATTTGTAAAGCCTTAATCATAGAATCCAAGCAACTTGACAAAAAGGTAAAATCTTTAACTCATGAGAATTTAGTATTAAAAGGCACGATAACCCGACTTGAGGTTGCACTTACCGAAAATGATATTGAATTTGGTAAGATCCGTGCAAAATTGGATTTAGCCGAAGCAACCTTCCGTAAGCTCAACACGGAGACTACAAAATTGAATGAGATACTCAACTTTAGTAAACCTTCACATGCAGGAATTAGGTACGAAAACTCTCTTAAAACCATATTTTTTAATATCTTTGATAAAAATGAGAAAATATGCTTTGTAAAAGAAAAAGGGATGAATAATAGATTCTCATATATGTCAAAGAATATGAAGTTTGTGTGTCATCACTGTAACTCCCCTGGACACTTATAACCATATTGTTTCAAGCTTCAAGATTGTGTGAGCAAAATGTTGCCTAAAATGTTGTCCAACTGTCACGACCCAAACCAGAGGTCCTTGACGGGCACCCGGACCATACTTGCCGAGTACCATTAATCATGTATTTACCACCTAACTGTAACTAAACATGGACCACAAGGGTCGTTCAAACTGAAAGGATGATATGTAAAATTTAGACATGCTTTGACAATGGGAATGAATAACATGAACATCCTTAACTACTAAGAGTAGAATCATTTATGGGACAATATCACGTTCACGTTTCGTACTTAGAACGTGCTAAAAGAAAGAAAGATTTGTCTTAACATACCTTGATTTATGATTTTGGAAATAACTATGACGAGTCAATCTCACTTTAAAGCTTAATCTCGAATCCAAGCTTAAAAATTGGACAAAAACAATGTTGCACGTATACTTGTGCTATGCATAAAAATTAATGAGAAGGTTGCTCTAATCTTGGCTCTAAATTTCGTGAAACAAAAGAAAAACATTTGTTGCATACATTGATTTGATTGAGGATCACGTTTTGGCAGCTTATGGTTCCATTATATTAAATGTCAAGAATGAGATAGTGCTCCCCTTTACATATGTCATCTCTAGACCAAATATGACGCCACCTTATTTTACATAATGCCACCTCATTTTACATGACACCACAACTACTTCATGTTTTCCATTTATTTGTATGTCCCTCTTGTCCATGCCACACGTGGACTAGTCACTACTAATAGTTGTCCACCATCAACTCCTTAATTAATTAGGCTCCCACTAAAAGCCAACAACTAGTCGACTTCCCACATGCTCAATTCTTGTTCTCAATACACTAAAATACTAATCACTTTTAAATACTTAATATACTCATTATCATAATCATGTGATATAACACTAGTCCATAACCTCTTTTGGGACATACAAAATACTATTATTAATCCTCGTCGTCACACTTTTAAAATCTTAAATTACTTCGGGACCACATCCTTTAGTATCCTAAGCTCTTTATTTGCATACATGTATATTCTCAAACCATAGTTCGAAAGTACGGGGTGTTACATCCTTTCCCCCTTAGAAACATTCGTCCTCGAATGTTGGGGTGACACATCTAATCTCCGTCACGTACCCAGCAAACACAAACACCATTTCACGGGGCCATATAATATAACATACATAATTATACCGGATATTATATGGTCCTCAAGCATTAATTATGATAACATGAAATAGAATTACCTTATGCTTCTCTCGGAACTTCAGCGTTGGTCTGAAATAGGTTGGGATATTTGTGTTTCATCCCCTCTTCCGCCACCCATGTCATTTCTTCTACATTCTTATTCCGCCAATGAACTTTCACGGAGGCTACTTCTTAAGTCCTCAACTTGCAGACTTGTCAATCTAAGATAGCAATAGGAACCTCTTCCTATGATAGATCCTCCGTAACCTCCACATCATCAATTGGTACAATTCGGGAAGGATCCCCAACACACGCTCTTAACATAGAAATATGGAAAATTGGATGAACAAAATCTAACTCCGAAGGCAAGTCAACTCATAAGCTACTTGGCCGATTCGTCGAATTATGCGATATGGCCCAATATACCTTGGGCTAAGCTTTCCCTTTTTCCCAAATCTCATTACACCATTCATAGGAGAAATTTTCAAGAAGACCCAATCATCTACTTGGAACTCTAAGTCCCGCCGTCGCACATCTGAATACGACTTTTGACGACTCTGAGTGGTTAGCAGCCGTTCTTGGATAAGCTTCACCTTCTCTATGGCTTGGTGTACTAAGTCAGGCCCAAATAACTCTGATTCGCCTACCTCGAACCATCTGATAGGAGATCTACACCTTCATCCATACAAAGTCTCGTATGGAGCCATTTTAATGCTATCATGATAACTATTATTGTACGCAAATTCGATAAGGGGTAAATGATCATCCCAACTCCCCTTAAATTCCTATACACAAGCTCGGGCTGTCCGTCTATCTGAGGGTGGAAAGTTGTGTTAGGATTTAGTTGGGTGCCCAAACCTTTCTGAAAGGAGTTCCAGAAGTTAGCTTTAAACTGTGCACCTCGGTCAGATATAATAGAAATAGGCACACCATGAAGGCGAACAATCTCTTTAACATACAACTTCACGTAGTCCTCGATTGTGTAGGTAGTTTTGACCACCGGGAAATGAGCTGATTTGGTCAGTCTGTCAATAATTACTCAAATAGAATCAAACTTATGATAATAGCGAGGTAAGCCCGTAACAAAATCTATATTAATAATTTCCCATTTCCACATCAGAATCTCAATGTTCTGAGTCAAGCCACTGGGCTTTTGGTGCTCTATTTTTACTTGCTGACAATTAGGACATTGAGCTACAAATTCTGTCCTGCTTCTCTTCATGTCATTCCACCAATAGATACCCTTGAGATCATGATACATCTTAGTAGATCCAGGATGAATAGAATATCGTGAGCAATGGACTTTCGCCATAATTTTATTTCGTAATCCTACTACATTTGGAACACATAAATGGTCCTGGTGCTTGAGAACCCCATGTTCGTCAATCTCAAAGGTTATAGTCTTCTTTTGTTGAATGCCTTCTCTGATTTTTTTCAAACTAGGTCTTCCCACTGACATTCCTTAACTTCCGATATGAGGGACGACTCTAAAATATTTTGAATCATAAAACTATCACCAGCCGAATCCATTAGTCGAACTCCAAAACCAGCTAACTGATGGAGCTCTCTTACTAGTTCCTTCCTTTCGACCTGCACCCGCATCGAGCTGACCATCGACTTACGACTGAGCGCGTCTGCTACAACATTAGCTTTACCGGGATGGTATAAAATTTCCACATCATAATCCTTCAATAATTCAAGTGTAACACCCCGTAAGTTCTGGCGATGGTTTGAACAGCTAGATGTATGCAAGTAGAATTGAGGCCGAGGAAATTGGTTATATAGAGGTATTCAAATCAAGAGCTTAGTAAATAAAAGGATGCAGTCCCGAAATAATTTAAGGATTTAAAAAAGATGTGACAACGATGACTAGTAATAATATTTTGGGTGTGCCAAAAGAGGTTATGGACTGGTATCATATTGCATGATCATGATAAGGAATATATGAGGTGTGCCAAAAATGATTACTATTTAAGGAAATTGAGATGGAGAAATTAATTATGTGTATAATGGATAAATAGTTAAATTGAGGATTGTAGTGGAAGACACATAATTAATTAAAGATTAATGGATAGCTATTATGTGGACTATTTAATAGGTGGCAGCCAAAGAATATTGATATACATGCATATATGGTGAAGTGTCAACTTGTAATAAAGAGGTGCCTAATTTTTCGTATGCGTAAAGTCCCTTTAAAAGTTAATGAATTTCACGTTCTTAGCTATTTCACTTTGAGAAAGAAATATACAAAAAACCAAATCTCCCTACTTCTATGGAGAAAAACATGACCTTCGATGGTCATTGCAGCAACATGATTTCCAACTTGATAAAGCAAAGTGTTTTCTTCTTTATGATAATATATGGGTTTTACTCACCACTTCAAACTCATTGTTCCGTTTATCATTGAGTTGTAATCCGGTATTTCTTCAAAGGGAAATAAGGTGGAAGAAGAGGGTTTCTTGAAAGATATGATTGGGGTGCATTACGGGCTGATTTAGTTTATTGTGGACACAAAATTACTAAAGTATGTTAAGGAAAATCATTTCTTCTTTTGGCATGTTCTATGTACGAAACGTGAACGTAATATTATTCCATAAATTATTCTACTCTTAGTAGTTAAGGATGTTACTGTTGTTCATTCCTATGTTAAAAACATGTATAAATATGTTCCTAAATCCTTATTGAGGTATATTGAAAAGATGTTAGTATTCATAATGTTAATCGTAGGTGGAGCAACATTACATCACTCCGACAAACTTATAGTGTCATATTATCGTATCATTCATGCATTACATTCATGTACATACCTTGACCTCAAATGAGTTATATACTCTACTATATGTATGCATTATATATATGTAATGGGGAATGGGGAAAGGGATACGACGTTATATACGCACACCACCTGCAATTGGTACAGATATACATTATGATGATTATGCCCACAGAGGCCGAAATAATATGATAGGAGACGACGTTATACACGCATATGTGCATGACCGCATTGTGCATGTTATTTAGGCATACTATGGCCCTTAAAGGGATTCTACACAGACATGATACTTATGCATATTATGGTCCTCAAAGGCATTCTACATGGGCATGATACTTATGCATATTATGTCATCAGAGGCTTTCTCTACTGGTTAGTCATTTCTTGTCTCTGGTCTCTATTATGCTATTTTTCATGTCTGGCATACTCGGTACATCAGTCGTACTGACGTCCCTTTTGTCTGGGCGATGTTGTGTTTCATGCCCACAGGCTTAGGTAGACATGGCGACGGTTCGCACTGGTAGGTTGTTAGTTCAGCTGATATTAGAGGACTCTACTTGTTCTAGAGTTGCAGTCTAGTCGTGGTATGATATTTTGAATATGCGTAGGGGTATGGCGGGGCCCTATCCCGACCTTATGATGTTACATACTCTCTAGAGGCTTGAAGACAGATTTTATGTGTATAATAGTCATGTATGGCCTGGTAGGCCTTGGTATGTATATGTATATAGGTTGGGTCCTTCTGGTTGTAGGGTTCTACATAGCTCCTTTCCAACTTACTATTGCATATGTCAGCAGGGTATCTCGTGGTGGCCTTATGGGCCTTGCGAAATGACGTATATATGCTAAATATATGAATAGTGGTACTCGACAAGTAAGGTCTGGGTGCCCGTCATGACCCTCCGATTTGGGTCGTGACAAACTTGGTATCAGAGCAGGTCTGTCCTAGAGAGTCTACAAGTTGTGGCTAGTAAAGTAGAGCTGAGTCTTAAGAATTTGAGTTTAACTCGTGCCTTATACTGTTTCAGTAATGCCGATTACCAAAAAGAGTTTGGTTAGTTCATATTCGTAGCCAGTAAATGAGTGACTTCTACCTGGCCATTGATACGCCAGAAGGGCAGTATTATGTCAAAAAATTGAGATTGTGAGGAATTGTCTCACTCATATACGGAAGAGATAATGCAAGTCTGGAAAGCAAAATGTTTGTTTTGGGATATAGAAAAACAAAGAGTAAAGTAAAGGAAGTACTAAGCACCTGAATGCATATTGTAAGGATTCTCTCTGTAGACCTTATCGTGTTTATGATTACAACAATACCTTCTTCCAGTAGGATTATGATTAGCAGGGAGATTGAAGTTGGATTGAGTGTACATACGAGTTGTATGCTCTCTATTGACACAGATTCGTCAGAGGATATGAGTAAGTTGCTTTCCCATGCATGACTTCATCCTAGAGCATCTGATAAAGATAGGCCCTTGAGGGGTCAGGGAATTTATTAGTCAGAGATCGCTGATATTTAAAAGGGTTCAAAGATGCCAATATCTCAGGGTCAAAGTTATAAAGGTCAAGTGAGACCGCCCCGACCATCTTGTAGTCAGTGTGGTAGAGCGCATACCGGATTGTGTCGCAAAGGTACAGGGGGTTGGTTTAGTATGACAACCATGTCCATAACGTTTCGAAGTGTCCTATGTTAATGCGCAATGGTAATGATAAGATTATTATGAGTTGTACAGATGAAAAGCCAGAAGACGTCAATGGAAGGTTTAGTTGGTTATGAAAAGCTACACGTTTTACAGTGACTTTTCCTGATTAGAGTGAGGGAAATATGTTAAGTATGTGTTACCTAAATTGTAATGTCTTACCTAGAATAGATTGGGAATTGTCCTGGGGTATCATTAACGAGAACGGATTGCCACAATCGAATCGTCTGAAGAGTGACCATCAGTAAACTTAAGAAGATCACATAAAGTGATGTACCTAGAATAGTGAGCCAAGTCATATATATGGATCGAGTTATCCACGATAGTGGAAGGGGATATAATCATCTCATCCCTGCGTAATGGGCGATACCGCGTATTATTGAAAATTACATGTATCAATGTTAGTAAGATAAGGTATGCTATAGGTATTGGACGGGTAAGGTCTTCGGATTCATTGTGCAGCATGTTACTATTCTAAATAACCTCTGTATAACATAGGGGCAATTGAGGACGAGAACTATGAAACAATCGAAGAATTGTTGTAAGAAATAAGAAAATAGTTAATAAGTATGAATGGAATAGTATAATCAAGTATCAGGCAGAAATGTTTTTCGACGAATAGAAGGAAGGATTTCGACAAGAAGAATAAAGGTGAATGAGATTATAGTTATGCAGGATTCACAAATGTATGATTACTCCAGAACAGCATAAGGACAAATGGTAGAGGAGGGACAGTAAGAACTCTTCGACAAAAGGTGATAAACATTTGATGTCCATGAAGATAGTATGAGAAATACTTTGAGATAAGAGACCCCCCAAGAAAACTTGAAATGGAAATGTAAAGGTAAGACGAATGAGCACTCAGTCGATAGGAAGTCTAATAATGACAAGACAATAAATCTTGATAAGTCATTGGATCATGTAACACCGTGAATTGGATCTAAATATACGAAACATCAGTTCCACAACATATGCATTCATACGTTTCAGAAAGTATGTAAACAGAAGTAACAGTGAGTAAATCTCGAGATTAGCACCTAAACAGGTGAAAAGGGGCCAATGACGCCTATGGACACAAGGTAGACATTAGAAGATATATGTCAAAAGATAATGACATTACAATGAAGATAAAATGATAGGAAAATACAAATGTCTATGAGCATTATTGAGCTGATCAAAGGTTTTATGAGATAGATAAAGTAATAGGTTTACAACTTAACAAGATCAAGGAAATCTTTTCCCAAAGCGCCATTGACAGAAAGTCTTAGCCATGAGGCAAGTGAAGGAATTCGAATCTAAGTATAATGACCAAGTTTGGATATAATAGGTCAACGTCATGTAATGCAAATTCCTCAGAATATTCCACGCACTGAATAAGGGAATAAGTTAATAAATCATCCTTTAAGGGATGGCAGCGCCAAGGGTTGGAATCAGGAGCAATGTTTGAGAGTACGTATGTATACCATAATATTTTAGAATGAAGAAGAGTACGACAAGTAAGAAAATGAATGAACAGGTGTCAAAAGAATTAAAGAAAGGAAGTTGTTTATAATTATGAGTAGTGAGAAAATACAAAAAAAAAGAAATTTCATTCAGACCATGAATGAGAGTTAACTACGATGATACGCGCACTTCAGATTCGATGACATTGTTCAGAAATTATTCTCAATTGAGATATTACAAATATAAGAAGTTTCAACACACCAGTTAGTAAACAAAGCTAAGTTGATAATAGAATCATTCACCACAAACGGCTTGAATAATATGAGGACAGAAGAGAGAAGTTGACCTGAGGGAACGCATCAGTTAACTAAATGGGAGTGCGATTGGAGGATTTAGATAGTGATAGCCCTATGACTCAGGATACAACAGGGCCATCCCTCATACTGGAAGAAAAGGAATATCATAATGAAGATCATATTTTAGGGAAGATTAGAGAGTATATATAACAAGAGAACCGCAACCTTTAAGTATAATGGGAGAGGGACCTCAGGGGCAAGGTCCATTTGGGTTCTCCCAATGCAGCAGACTTACAAGACAAGATTATGACGGAGGTCCATTGCTCACGACATTCTATTCACCCTGAATCTACTAAGATGTATCATGATCTCGAGGGTATCTATTGGTGGAATGACATGAAGAGGAACATTACGGAGTTTGTAGCTTAGTGCCTTAATTGTTAGCGAGTAAAAGTAGAGCACCAAAAGACTGGCGGTGTGACTCAGAACATTGAGATCCCGATGTGGAAAGGGAAAATGATTAACATATATTTCATTACGGGTTTACATTCACCCTTATCATAAGTTTGATTTTATTTGGGTGATTATTAATAAACTGACAAAAAAATCAGCTCAATTCCTGACGATCAAAACTATCCACACGACCGAGGAATACGTAAATTTATATGTTAAGGAGATTATTCACCTTCATGGTATGCCTATTTCTATTATATCTTACTGAGGTGCGTAGTTCACAGTTAATTTCTGGAGATCATTTGAAAAAAGGTTTGGACACTCAAGTTAATCTTAGCACAACTTTCCACCCTCAGACAGACGGGCAGGCCGAGCGTACGATTCAAACGCTCGAAGACATGCTACGAGCTTGCGTATTGGACTTCAAGAAAAGTTAGGATGATCATCTATCCTTTACTAAATTTGTGTACAATAACAGTTATCATACTAGTATCAAAATGGCTCCATGTGAAGCTTTGTTTGGACATAAATATAGATCTCCTATCGGATGATTTGAAGTAGGCGAATCAGAATTATTTGAGCATGATGTAGTGCACCAAGCTATAGAGAATGTGAAGCTTATCCAAGAATGGTTGTTAACCGCTCACAGTCATTAGAAGACGTATTCAGCTATGCGACAACGGGACTTAGAGTTCCAAGTGGATGATTGGGTCTTCTTAAAGATTTCTCCTATGAAGGATGTAATGAGATTTAGGCAAAAGGGAAAGCTCAGTCAAAGGTACATTGGTCCATATCGGATAACTTGAGGCAAAGTGGATTACGAATTGGACTTGCCTACGGAGTTAGAGTTTGTTCATCCGGTTATCCATGTTTCTATGTTAAGAGCATGTATTGGAGATCCTTCCCAAATTGTGCCAATTGACGATGTGACGTTACAGAGGACTTATTGTATGAAGAGATTCCTATTGCTATCTTAGATCGACAAGTCTGCAAGTTGAAGACTAAAGAAGTAGCCTCCGTAAAAGTTTTATGGTGGAATAAGCATGTAGAAGAAATGACACGAGATGCGGAAGAGGAGATGAGACACAAATATCCTTACCAATTTCAGACCAACGTCGAGGCTCCGAGAGATGCATAAGGTGAGTTATATTTCAAACTATTATCATTAATGCTTGATGACCATGTGAGGTCCGACATAAGGATAAATGTTATACTATATGGCACGTGAAGCGGTGGATGTGTTTTCTGACTATGTGACGAGAGTTAGATATGTCACTGCAACATTCGAGGACGAATGTTTCTAAGGGGGAAAGGATGTAACACCCCATAATTTTAGGCGGTGGTTTGAACAGCTAGATGTATGCCAATAGACTTGAGGCCGAGGAAATTGATTATATTGAGATATTCACATAAATAGCTTAGTAAATAAAAGGATGCGGTCCCGAAATAATTTAAGGATTTAAAAAGGATGTGACAACAATGACTAGTGATAATATTTGGGGTGTGCCAAAAGAGATTACGGACTGGTATCATATTGCATGATCATGATAAGGAATATATGAGGTGTGCCAAAAATGATTACTATTTAAGTGAATTGAGATGGAGAAATTAATTATGTGTATAATGGATAAGTGGTTAAATTGAAGATTGTAGTGGAAGACACATATCTAATTAAAGATTAATGGATAGCTATTATGTGGACTATTTAATAGGTGGCAACCAAAGAATATTGATATACATGCATATATGGTGAAATGTCAACTTGTAATAAAGAGGTGCCTAATTTTTCGTATGTGTAAAGTCCCTTTAAAAGTTAATGAATTTCACGTTCTTGGCTATTTCACTTTGAGAAAGATATATACAGAAAAACAAATCTCCCTACTTCTGTGGAGAAAAATGTGACCTTCGATGGTCATGGCAGCAACATGACTTCCAACTTGATAAAGCAAAGTGTTTTCTTCTCTATGATAATATACGAGCTTTACTCACCGCTTCAATCTCGTTGTTCCATTTATCGTTGAGTTGTAATCTGGACTTTATTCAAAGGGAAATAAAGTGGAAGAAGAGGATTTCTTGAAAGATATGATTGGGGTGCATTACGGGCTGATTTAGTTTATTGTGGACACAAAATGACTAAGGTATGTTAAGGCAAATCATTTTTGTTTTGGCATGTTCTATGTACGAAACGTGAACGTAATATTGTTCCATAAATTATTCTACTCCTAGTAGTTAAGGATGTTCCTGTTGTTCATTACTATGTTAAAAGCATGTATAAATATGTTCCTAAATCCTTATTGAGGTATATGTAAAAGATGTTAGTATTCATAATGTTAATCGGAGGTGGAGCAACATTACATCACTCCGACAAACTTATAGTGTCATATTATCATATCATTCATGCATTACATTCATGTACATACCTTGACCTTAAAAGAGTTATATACTCTACTATATGTATAAATTATATATATGTATGGGGAAAGGGATACGGAGTTATATACGCACACCACATGCAGCTGGTACAGATATATACAATGATGATTATGCCCACAGAGGCCGAAATGATATGATAGGAGACGGCGTTATATACGCATATGTGCATGACCTCATTGTGCATGGAATTTAGGCATACTATGGCCCTCAGAGGCATTCTACATAGACATGATACTTATGCATATTATGTCCCTCAGAGGCATTCTACACGGATATGATACTTATGCATATTATGGCCCTCATAGGCTTTCTCTACTGGTTTGTTGTTTCTTGTTTCAGGTCTCTATTATGTTATTTTTCATGTCTGACATACTCGGTACATCAGTCGTACTAACATCGCTTTTGTCTGGGGGATGCTGCGTTTCATTCCCGTAGGCTCAGGTAGTCAGGGCGACGGTCCGCACTGGTAGGTTGTTGTTTCAGCTGATATTGGAGCACTCTACTTGTTCCATAGTTGTAGTCTAGTCTTTGTATGATATTTTGGATATGCGTAGGGGAATGGCGGTGCCCTATACCGACCTTATGATGTTACGTACTCTCTAGAGGCTTGTAGACAGATGTCCTGTGTATAGTAGTCATATATGGCCTAGTCGGCCTTAGTATGTATATGTATATAGGTTGGGTCCTTCTGGTTGCAGGGTTTTACATAGCTCATTTCCAGTTTACTATTGCATATGTCAGCAGGGTATCTCGTGGCGGCCTCATGGGCCATGGAAATTACGAATATATGCTAAATATATGATTAGTGGTACTCGGCAAGTAAGGTCCGGGTGCCCGTCATGACCTTCCAATTTGGGTCATGACAATACATATATATAATGCGTACATATAGTAGAGTATATAACTCATTTGAGGTCAATGTATGTCCATGAATATAATGCATGAATGATATGATAATAAGTTACTATAAGTTTGTCAGAGTGATGTAATATCGCTTCACCTCCGATTAACATTATGAATACTAACATCTTTTCCATATACCTCAATAAGCATTTAGGAACATATTTAGACATGCTTTGACAATAGGAATGAATAACGTGAACATCCTTAACTACTAAGAGTAGAATCATTTATGGGACAATATTACGTTTACGTTTCATACTTAGAACATGCCAAAAGAAAGAAATGGTTAGCGTTAACATACCTTTAATGCCGAACAACACTTCAATATTATATGCCAAGAACTACTCTTATTCCATATTACTTCACTACGAAGAAAGCCCGAATTCAACCACACGATAAACAGAACAACAGAATCGAAGTGGTGTGCAAATTAAACAGGTAAAAAGAGGTCAATGATGCCTATGGATACAGGGTAGACATGAAAGACATATGTCAAGAGATAATGACATTATAATGAAGATAAAATGTCAGGCAAATACAGATGTCTATGAGCATTTTTTTAACTGACCACAGGTTCTACGAGATAGATAAAGTTATGGGTGTACAACTTAACGAGATCACGAAAATCTTTTTCCAAAGCGCCATTGACAGAAAGTCTTAGCCATAAGGCAAGTGAAGGAATTCGAATCTAAGTATAATGTCCAGGTTTGGATATCGTAGACCAACATCGGGTAATGCAAATTCTTCAGAATCTTCCACATACTGAATAAGGGAATAAGTTACCTCATCCTTTAAGGGATAGTAACGTCAAGGATTGGAATCATGAGAAATGTTTGAGATTACATATGTATACCAGAATATTTTAGAATTAAAAAGAGTACGACAAGTAATAAAGTGAGTGAACAAGTGTCAAAAGAAGAAAGAAAGGAAGTTGTTTATAATTACGAGTAGTGAGAAGGTACGAAAAAAAAAGATTCCTTTCAGACCATGAATGAGAGTTAATTGCGATGATACGCGCACTTCAGATTCGAATGACATTGTCCATAAAGTATTCACAATTGAGATACTACAAATATAAGAAGTTTCAGCACACTAGTTAGTAAATAAAGCTAAGTTAATAATAGAATCATTCACCACAAACAGCTTGACTAATATGAGGACGGAAGAGAGAAGTTGACCTGAGGGAACGCATCAGTTAACTAAGTGGGAGTGCGATTGGAGGATTCAGATAGTGATAGCCCTATGACTCAGGATACAGCAAGGTCATCCCTCACACCAGATGAAAAAGAACGTCATGATGAAGATCCTATTTTAGGGAAGGTCGGGAAGGATATCTAACAAAATAGAATCGCAACCTTCGATTATAATGAGAGAGGGACCCTCAAGTGGAAAGTCTATTTGTGTATTCTCAATGTAGAAAGTTTATGAGACAAGATTATGACGGAGGTCCATTGCTCATGATATTCAATTAATCCTGGATCTACTAAGAAATATCATGATCTCAAAGGTATGTATGGGTGGAACGACATGAAGAGGAACATTGCGGAGTTTGTATCTCAGTGCCTTAATTGTTAGTAAGTAAAAGTAGAGCACCAAAAGCCCGTCGGCGTGACTCAGACTATTGAAATTCCAATGTGGAAATGGAAAATGATTAATATGGATTTCATTACGGGTTTACCTCGATCATATCATAAGTTTGATTTTATTTGGGTGATCATTGATAGACTGACCAAATCAGATTATTTTCTAGTGGTCAAAACTACCTACACAACCGAGGACTACGCAAAGTTATATGTTAAGAAGATTATCCGCCTTCATTGTATGCCTAGTCCTATTATATCTGACTGAGGTGCGCAGTTCACAGCTAATTTATGGAGATCATTTCAAAGAGGTTTGGGCACTCAAGTTAATCTTAATATAGCTTTCCACCCTCAGACAGATGGGCAGGCCGAGCGTACAATTCAAACGCTCGAGGACATGCTAAGAGCTTGTGTATTGGACTTTAAGGAAAGTTGGAATGATTGTTTATCCATTATTGAATTGCATAAAATAACGGTTATCATACTAGAATTAAAATGGCCCATACGAGGCTTTATATGGACGGAAATATAGATCTCCTATAGGATGGTTCGACGTAGGCGAATCAAAATTATTTGGGAATGACCTAGTACACCCAGCCATAGAAAATGTGAAGCTCATCCTAGTACGGCTGTTAACCGCACAGAGTCGTCAGAGGTTGTATTCAAATGTGCGTCGGCGAGACTTAGAATTTCAAGTAGATGATTGGGTCTTCTTAAAGATTTCTCCTATGAAGGGTGTAATGAGATTTGGGCAAAACGGAAAGCTCAGTTCAAAGTACATTGGGCCATATCACATAATTCAATGAATTGGCCAAGTGGTTTATGAATTGTACTTGCCTTTGGAGTTAGAGTTTATTCATTCGGTTTTCCATGTTTCTATGTTAATAGCGTGTGTTGGGGATCCTTAACGGATTGTACCGATTGATGATGTGAAGGTTACAGAGGACCTATCATATGAAAAGGTTCCTATTGCGACCTTAGATCGACAGGTCCGCAAGTTGAGGACTAAAGAAGTTGCCTCCGTGAAAGTTCTTTGGAAGAATAAGAATGTAGAAGAAATGACATGGGAGGAGGAAGAGGAGATGAAGCACAAATATTCTTACCTATTTCAGACCAACGCTGAAGTACCGAGAGAAGCATTAGGTGAGTTCTATTTCAGATTATTATAATTACCGCTTGGTGACTATGTGAGGTCTGATGTAATGATGTATGTTATATTATATGGCCCCGTGAAGAGGTGGTTGTATTTTCTGGCTATGTGACGGGGATTAGATATATCACCCCAACATTCAAGGACGAATGTTTCTAAGCGGGAAATGATGTAACACCCCGTACTTTCGGGCAATGGTTTGAACAGCTAGACGTATGCAAAGAAAGAGCTTAGTATATAAAAGGATGCGGTCCCGAAATAATTTAAGACTTAATAAGTGTGACGACGAGGATTAATAATAATAGTGGTATGTCCCCAAATATGTTATGGACTAGTGTTATATCGCACGATTATGACATAGAGTATATGAAGGTTTTATAAGTCATTAAGATTTAAGTGAATTGAGATTAAGAAATTAATTATGCGAGATAATTAGTTAAATACCGTGATGTAGTGGAGATAAGGCATTAGTTAATTAAGTGGACAAGTGGTTATGTGGACAAATGTCCAAATGGGGTCCAAAGTTTAAAAGCACTAAGTGACTCATGTTATTATATATGGTGTATTGTTGACACCTAGATTATATAGTTTCTACTAGTAATTAATTCTACGGATAAGATGAGTACATTTCACTATTACTAATTAATGCAAAGGAAGGGTAGTATATTTCTCTACAGTTCATTAGTAAGAGAGTACATTTTTTCATCTTATTTATCAATTCAGCTAGAGAAATTTCACTCTTGAGATATATTGGAAGATTGTTGGTTCCAAGATTGTTAGCAGGAACATAATAGCTATTTATAGCAAGACAAAGGTTGAGAATAAACGTACCACTCCCTCTAAAAAACCACATAATTTTATTTCATGAGAGCAAGTGTAATTCTTATCAAGAATAACACACGGGTTTTGTGCACAGCTTTGATCTAGTCATTCTATTTTTCATCATGATTAAGGTGTAGAAGAGGTTGTCCCGACACCGTTAGTAGAGGTTCGACATTAAAGGTATGTTAAGACAAATCCTTCTTTTGGCATGTTCTAAGTTATGAAACGTAAACGTAATATTGTCCCATAAATGATTCTACTCTTAGTAGTTAAGAATGTTCATGTTATTCATTCCTATTGTCAAAGCATGTCTAAATATGTTCCTAAATCCTTATTGAGGTACATGGAAAAGATGTTAGTATTCATAATATCAATTGGAGGTGAAGCGACATTACATCACTCCGACAAACTTCTAGTGTCTTATTATCATATCATTCATGTATTATATTCATGGATATACCTTGACCTCAAAGGGGTTATATACTCTACTATATGTATGCATTATATATATGTATTGGATATGGAGAAAGAGAGGGCGTTATATACGCACACCACCTGCAGCTGGTACAGATATACACGATGATGATTATGCCACAGAGGCCGATATGATATGATGGGGTGCCCACAGAGGCTTGATGCCGTTATATACGCAGATATTTATGTATGACCGCATTGTGCATGATACTTATGCATATTATGGCCCTCAGAGGCATTCTACACAGACATGATACTTATGCATATTATGGCCCTTAGAGGCATTCTACACAGACATGATAGTTATGCATATTATCGCCCTCAGAAGCATTCTACACAGACATGTTACTTATGCATATTATGGCCTCAGAGGCATTCTCCACTGGTTGGTTGTTTCTTGTCTCATGTTACTTTCAGGTCCATATCATGTTATTTTTCATGTCTGACATACTCGGTACATTATTCATACTGATGTCCCTTTTGTCTGTGGTCGCTGAAGTTTAATGCTCACAGGCTCAGGTAAAGAGGGTAACGGTTTGCACTAGTAGGTTGCTGGTTCAGCTGATGTTGGAGCACTCTATTTGTTCCAAATTTGCAGTCTAGTCGTGGTATGATATTTTTGTTATGCGTTGGGGTATGGCGAGGCCCTTTCCCGACCTCATAATGTTACTCTTTAGAGGCTTGTAGACAGATGTCCTGTGTATGGTAGTCATGTATGGCCTTGTCGGCCTTGGTATATATATATGCATAGGTTGTGTTCTTCTATTTGCACGAGTTTACGCGGTACCTTCCTAGTTTACTATTTCCATGTGTCAACAGAGTATCTCGTGGTGGCCCTCGTCGCCCATGAGAAATTACGGTTATATGCTAAATATATGATTAGTGGTACACGGTGAGTATGGTCCGGGTGCCCGTCATAACCCTCCGATTTGGGTGGTGGACACCTCTTTTTGTTTAAATATGTATTCCATACTTTTAGGATCAGTGAAAATGTCTACATGAACACCATACAAGTAGTGCCGCCAAATTTTTAGTGGATAGACCACTACGACCAACTCCAAATCGTGTGTCAGATAGTTCTTCTCATGTTTCCTCAATTGCCTTGAAGCATAGGCAATCACTTTACCATGTTGCATTAGCACGCATCCTAAACCTGCTCCCGAGGCATCACAATACACAACGTAGCCTTCTGGACCCTCTGGGAAAGTAAGGATTGGTGTTGATGTTAATCTGTCTTTTAACTCTTGGAATCTCTACTCACAGTCATCGGACCACTGGAACTTTATGGCCTTTTGTGTCAACTTTGTTAATGGTGCTGATATGGTAGAAAACCCTTCTACAAACCTCCTATAATAATCAGCTAAGCCTAGAAAGCTGCGAACCTCTTATGGAGTCGTGGGCCTCGGCCAATTCTTCACCGCTTCAATCTTTGGAGTGTCAACTCTTATACCCTCATCTAACACTATATGACCAAGGAAAGCCACTGAATTCAGCCAAAACTCACACTTGGAGAGCTTAGCATACAACTTATGATCTCGGAGCATCTGTAGTACTACCCACAAATGATCCACATGCTCTGCCTCCGAGTGAGAGTAAACCAGAATATCATCTATAAATACTATCATAAATACATCCAGAAATGGGTGAAACATGTTGTTCATTAGAACCATAAATGTTGCCGGCGCATTTCTGAGTCCAAATGACATCACTAAGAACTCGAAATGTCCATACCTTGTTCTGAAAGCCGTTTTTGCAATGTTTTTCTCTTTGACCCTTAAATGATGGTACCCCGACATCATTAGGTCAATCTTTGAGAAACATCTTGCACCTTGTAACTGGTCAAACAAGTCATCAATTTGGGGAAGAGGGTATTTGTTTT
Organism: Anisodus tanguticus; assembly: GCA_034509755.1. Lineage (NCBI taxonomy): Eukaryota > Viridiplantae > Streptophyta > Magnoliopsida > Solanales > Solanaceae > Anisodus > Anisodus tanguticus. The sequence continues at coordinate 21,622,887 of CM067558.1, read as the reverse complement.
TAATAGTGACTTTATTCAGTTGCTGATAGTCAATACACATCTATAACGAGCCATCTTTCTTTCGTACAAACAGTACTGGCGCACCCCAAGGAGATATGTTGGGCCTAATAAAGCCTTTCTCAAGAAGATCTTTTAGTTGCTCCTTTAATTCTTTTAATTCAGCTGGAGTCATTCTATAAAGAGGAATAGATATCGGCTGAGTGTCTGACAACACATCTATACTAAACTCAATCTCCCTTTCGGGAGGAAGGCTTGGAAGTTCGTCTGGAAATACATCAAGAAACTCATTAACCACTGGAATAGATTGAGAAGTAGGTGGTTCGGCTTCGACATCTCTAGCCCGAACAAGATGGTATATACAACCTTCAGAGATCATCTTTCTTGCCTTAAGGTATGAAATAAACCTACCTTTGGGCATCGCCGTATTATCCTTCCATTCAAGGACTGGCTCGCCTCGGAACTGAAATCTAATAATCTTTGTTTGGCAATCAACATTAGTGTAGCACGATACCATCAAATCCATGTCCATAATAACATCGAAATCAACCATTTCTAATTCTACCAAATCTGCTAAGGTCTGATGGCTATAAACTAATACTGCACAATTCTGATAGACCCATCTAGCAACTACTGACTCACCAACTAGTGTAGATACCATAAATGGATCTCTTATCAACTCAGACTCCATACCAAATTTACAAGCAATGAAAGTGGTGATATATGATAGATTGGAGCCTGGATCTAACAACGCATACACATTATGTGAAAAGACTGATAATATACCTGTAATAACATCCGGTGAGGACTCCTGATCCTGTTGACCCATCAATGCATAAATGCGGCTCTGGCCATCACCAAAGTTAGTTACTCCACCCCTAACCTTGTCTCGATCGGATGATGTCTGGTGACTTTGCCCTGATAGGCGTACCGAATGTGATAAAGCTACTAAGATCTGACCGGCTAGGCCCTAACACATTCGCCTCTTGTCAGGTATTCTTGTATAATATGACCAGGTTGACCACAAGAATAACGCCCATATGATCCTTATTGACATGGTCCCGGATGGACCTTACCACACTAATCGCATCGAGCCAACGGCGGACTCATCTAACTAAAATCCCCTCTATTATAAGACCCTGATGCTCATGAAATCTGACCTGGTTCAATTTGAACAAACTGATCAATCCTCGATTTCGAAAATGGTAATGATGCGCTAGCTGCCGGGTAGGATGGGCATCTATAAACTATGGCTTGGGCCTACCTCTAAACTCTCCTACGTCACCTACGGATTGAGCCCTCTTATGCTGGACCTTATCACGCTCTCGATCTACCCGATATTGTCTCTTACGATCCTCCAGATTCTGTGCATAAACTTGATTGCGAGAAATATCTATATTCGGATTCAGAGAAGTCGTAGTACACTCATTGACCAAGTGCGTCCCCAAGCCAGTAACAAACTTATGTACCCGGTCACCCATCTCAACTATAATTGTAGGAGCATACATGGCCAATGAATTAAACTACGAGCTATATTCTTGAACAATCGTGTTGCCCTGCTCAAGACGTAGAAATCTATCCTGCCGGACCGTCGAAGTTCGACCCGCAAAAAATATTGTAAGAAAGCCTCTGAAAACTCTCTCCATCCTGCTGGTGGAGCACGAGGTCCCATAGAATGCTCCTATTTCTCACACCATGTCACCTCGACATCCCGCAGTCTATAAGAAGCAAACTTTACCGACTCAGTATCGGTAGCATCCATTACTCGCAAGGTATGTTGTATCTGATCCAGAAAATTTTGGAAACAACTATGACGAGTCAATCTCCCTTTAAAGCTTAATCTCGAATCCAAGCTTAAAAATTGGACAAAAACAATGTTGCACATATACTTGTGCTATGCATAAAAATTAATAAGAAGGTTGCTCTAATCTTGGCTCTAAATTTTGTGAAACAAAAGAAAAACATTTTTTGCATACATTGATTTGATTGAGGATTATGTTTTGGCAGCTTATGGTTCCATTCTATTAAATGTCAAGAAGGAGATAATGCTCCCATTTACACATGTCATCTCTAGGCCAAATATGATGCCACCTTATTTTACATAATGCCACCTCATTTTACATGACACCACAACTACTTCATGTTTTCCATTTATTTGTATGTCCCTCTTGTCCATGCCACACGTGGACTAGTCACTACTAATAGTTATCCACCATCAACTTCTTAATTAATTAGGCTCCCATTAAAATCCAACAACTAGTCAACTTCCCACATGCTCAATTCTTGTTCTCAATACACTAAAATACTAATCACTTGTAAATACTTAATATACTCGTTACCATAATCATGTGATATTACACTAGTCCATAACCTCTTTTGGGGCATATAAAATAATATTATTAATCCCCATCGTCATAATTTAAAAATCTTAAATTACTTCGGAACCACATCCTTTAATATCCTAAGGTCTTTATTTGCATACATCTAGATGTTCAAACCATCGCTCGAAATTACGGGGTGTTACACCAACATTCCGGATAACAATCGAAGCAACATTTCTGATCCAAAAAGTATAAAATGTTTTAAGAAAGTTTGGGTTCCTAAAAAGGATGTAACATGTAATATTGCTATAACTGCATTAAGAACGAACATTTCTGGTTCTTGGTACTTTGATAGTGGATGTTCTCTCCATATGACAGGTACAAAAGGTTTTCTAAAGAACTATGAGTCATTCAATGGAGAAAACATGACTTATGGAGGTGGCAGTAAAAGCAAAATAATTGGAAAAAAGATCTTGGATGTTCCTGGTTTTCCAGCATTCAGAAATGTCTTACACGTTGAGGGATTAATGGCTAATTTGATTAGTATTAGTCAACTTTGTGATGACGATGTTGAGGTAAATTTTAATAAGAATGTCTGTGAAGTTACGAATAAATCCAGTATATGTGTCATGACAGGTACAAGAACATGTGACAATTGTTATCTTGTTGTAAGACTAGAAACATACAATAATGCTAAGGTCGATGACACAACACTATGGCATCAAAAGTTGGGGCATGTCTACTACCGCAATTTAGAAAAATTGATCTTACATGAAGCGGTTAGATACATACCCAAACTTAGCCATAAAAGTAAAACTGTCTGTGAAGATTGTTTGAAAGGTAAGGAAACACGACGGACAACATTCAGGTACGTCTCACTGTTATCAATTGCTACATATGGATTTAATGGGTCCAATTGAAGTAGATAGTCGATGAGGCATGAGGTATTCCTTTGTGATAGTAGATGATTTTTCTAGATATTCTTGGATATATTTACTGAAAGAAAAATCACAAACGTTTGACATGTTTAAAATCTTGCACTCTAGAATTAGAACTTTATTCTATTCTCCTATTTTTGGATTAGATCCGACTATGGAAAAGAATTTGAAAATAGTTCATTCACAAATTTTTGTGAGAAAAATGGAATTTTTCATGAGTTTTCTGCCCTCAAAACTCCTCAACAGAATGGGGTTGCAGAACAGAAGAATAAGACATTGCAAGAAATGGCTAGAGTGATCCTTAGTTCTAAACATTTGTCAAAACGTTTATGGGTAGAAGCCTTGAATACTGATAATCACTTCGCTAATAGAGTCTATTTAAGGCCAGGAATAAAGATTACACCCTATGAGATTATAAATGGAAAGAAACCAAACTAGCGTTACTTTTATATTTTTGGGTGTATTTGTTATAATTAAATGGCAGGGATCATTTGGAAAAATTTGACTCTAAGAGTGATAAAGGAATTTTTGTTGGCTATTCAGAAAATAGTCATGTGTATTGAGTATACAATCTGAGATCCAGAACTATACAAAAGTCTGTAAATGTTATCTTTGATGATCTTTCTGATGTTTTAGGAAAAACTATTGAAAATAACATTATAGATACAGTGGAGAGTCCACAGATTGTAGAAGAATCGGATGTTTCTACAAATGTTCCCACACCTGAAGCAACATTCGAAATAGCAATAGAGTCCACAGAGGCCACAAGTGAGGAGTCAAGTGCTGAATTGTTAGACCAAGTTCGTAGGGACCCCTCATCAAGGATTAGGAAGAATCATCCAACGTGCCAAGTGATAGGGGGATTTTTGAAGGAATTAGAACAAGAGGCAAAGAACCACTCAACTATAGAGAAATGGTAAGGTATGTGTGTATGTCAACCATATACCAATAGATTAGTCTTTCTTGTTTTATAACTACACTAGAACCAAAGAATGTTGTAGAAGCACTTAAAGATAATTTCTGGATACAAGCAATGTAAAAAGAGCTTGAACAATTTTCTCGAAATGAAGTCTGGAACATAGTTCCACGTCCAAATAATACAAATGTAATTGGAACTAAGTGGATTTTTAAAAATAAATCAGTCGAATCAGGAACAGTTGTTAGAAACAAAGCACGTCTAGTTGCACAAGGTTATACTCAGGTTGAAGGAATTGATTTTGATGAAACCTTCGCACATATAGCTAGAATCGAGTTGATTAGACTTTTACTTGCTATTGCTTGTTGTTTAAAAATTACTTTATACCAAATGGATGTAAAAGGTGCCTTCTTAAATGGCTATCTAGACAAGGAGGTATATGTTGAACAATCAAAAGAATTTGAAGATCCTTACCATCCACACTATGTGTACAAGCTTAAAAAGACATTGTATGTGTTGAAACAAGCCCTTCATGCATGGTATGATCGTTTAACTAACTTTATTCTTGAAATTGGTTTTAACCATGGCGAAGCTAATCATACCTTGTTTATTAAATGACACGGTGTAGATATTATAATTGCTCAAATCTACGTGGATGACATAGTCTTTGGATCGACTTCACAGTCGTACCTAAATTCATTTGTTGAAGGTATGTCATCGACATTTGAAATGAGGATGATTGGGGAATTAACTTTTTTCTTAGGCTTGCAGATAAAGCAAAGTGAAGATGGAATTTTCATCTCATAGAGTAAATATGCCAAGAATCTAGTTAAAAGATTTAGGTTGGAGAATGCTAAACAGATGAAAACGCAAATGGGTTCATCACAGAAGGTATGTAAGGATAATATTGGTGAAAATGTCGACCCAATATTATATCAATCTATGATAGGTAGCCTTCTTTATCTTACTGCTAGTCGCCCAGATATTACGTTTAGTGTTTGTGTTTGCGCATGTTTTCAAGCCTGTCCCAAAATATCCCACTTAAATGTCGTGAAACGTACTATTCGATATATTGCTGGCACATGTGAGTTGGGAATTTGGTACTTCAAATACACTAATCCTAACTTAATAGGATTTAGTGACTCGGATTGGGCTGGAGACGTGGATGATAGAAAAAGTACAAGTGGAGGATATTTTTATCTTGCAAATAACCTTGTTTCATGGTATAGTCGTAAACAAAATTGTGTCTCACTTTCAACTGCTGAATCTGAATATGTAGCAGCTAGAAGTTGTTGCTCTCAATTAATATGGCTATGACACATGTTAGACGACTATGGATTTACTAGTAACATTTTGATTTTGTACTGTGATAATTTGAGTGCTATAAATATTTCCAAAAATACAGTTCAGCACTCACGTATAAAACCTATTGATATTAGACATCACTTTTTAAGATATTTAGTTGAAAAACAGCTAGTTCAAATTGAACATGTTGACACTTTTCATCAACTAGCTGATATGTTTTCAAAAACTTTGGACCATGAGAGATTTTCTAGTTTAAAGAAATCTCTTGGTCTTTGTAATCTCTAAAAAGGTATTTTTTTGTGAATGTCGACCAAAATATTGTTTAACATTTCGGGTGACATTTACCTATGTTATATCACTAACTAACTATTGTTATTGTATGGTGCATAACTTTTGGTCACACAAGCATGATCCTTCAATAAGAATATGTTATCAAAGTGATATCATTCTCTACGATGATATATATATATATATATACATATATATATATATATATATATATATATATATAATAAGGTCAGATAATTGTAAAGAGTCTTCTTTGCTGTTGCTTAGGCGTATATACTTAGGGTATAAATTGTCTAAGTGATTTTTAATTTCTTCTACTTTCATACAGAGTATGGGTCTGAGAATCTTTTATACGCTCTGATACCAATATAAGAGGGGGTTAGCCTTTTTTCGATAAAGTTGTTTCAATTGTATAGCGGGGGTTCAAATATGTTGTGTAGTCCTACTAAGTACTCCCTTCCTGATGTACTCTGTTCATATAAGCCATTGTATTTCAAAGTCTATCTCCTGTATTTTAATTTTTTTTTTTTTTTTTTTTAAAAAAAAAAAAAAACTTCTGGACTCTGTCCAGTCACTAGTCCTAGGTTACTATTCATCATCCCTGCCATTTGTATTTTAGTTACTATTTGATCTTCTAGTATAGTATACCTATTTGCTTCTTCTTCTTGATCGTTCATCTCTTCTTCTAAGCTTTACCCCTGCTATGTAACTCATCTTTAACCACACCCAAAGGCGGCCACAACAGTCCTTCAGCGGACATCAACAGGCCTAATCTATCAACCACCGTTGACGTAGGAATTTACAGGTTAATCCATAGAGTTCATAACGGAGCTTGTCAGATAACCATATACTAAATCAAGAAGCTGACCATGTTTAGGCATGCTATGTTTGAAGCTTTAAACAGTAATTTCAGATATTCATGGCGGAGATTATAACAGTAACTCAAGATTCATGATAAAATAAGATATCATAGTATTAACAAGGTTCTTGCATTTGTGCAAGGTTTTTTCATAACAAGATAAAATATAAAAACATACATGGTAGGAGATAAACTACTGAAAGATAAGCTTACATGTCTAGAGGACCAGGGAGGTTTCCCGTTCGGGATTCCCGAAAGTCGCTACCACTACTGGGGGAGCTGAATCCTGTTCCAAGCTATCTTACAAGGGGAGTTTTTACAATGGGAGATTTATGTAAAGGAAAACATATGGAGAGTGGAGAGATTTTTAGGGGAGAGATTTCTCGCCTCGCTTCTAACCTCTTCTGTCTGTAAGAGAGTGCGGAGTCTGATATTTATATTGTCTTGCGGACTTCAGCTGCGGATTTCAAAATAAAAAAGGAATCTTCAAAAGTGTTTGCCGGGTGCGCTGTGGGCCCCATCGTCGCTTTTGCTTTTTGAAAAGTTTTCTTTTTATTTTGTTGTCTTGTGCTGCTGGCATCTACTTTCCGTAAAGTAAGATCTGCTTTCGGCTACTTTCCGCAAAGTAACAATAATGGTGTCTTGTCTGTTGTCTTTTAGCGGCTGCTTTTCTGCTGCTGCTTTTGGCTGTGTCGGCCATGATTCTTGTGTCTCTGTCTGAGTATTTTGTCTAAGCAATTTTTAGGTGTCCAAGTTATGTAATGCGATGGAATCAAAACTCATGCCTGAGTCATAGGCATCATTAGGATCCTGTGCTTCTTGGACATTTTCTGGGTCTGTATTCGAAACATGGGAGGTGTCGGAGATATGATCTTCTGGGACTGAAAACTGATTACGTCTGTTATACCTTATTGGGACTGTAAATTCTTCTGTTAGTTCCAATGAAGTAACATGTATATCTTTTTCTGGGGTTTCAGTCAGTGAGTCTTCTGTCTGGGGTTTTAGAAAAATTTGTTCAAGAGTCTCTTTAACAATTTTTTCTATGTTCTTCTGCTGCTTTTTAGTGTGATTGCTCCTTGCTCGGGATGATGATCTCGTGAGCGTTCTGGGGAGCCTACGTCTAGTCTTAGAGGAAGATGCTTCCTCGTGTTCATTTTTTGGCAAAATGACAGCCATCAACGGATTTGATAAGTCTTTACCGGCGACCGTTTGTACCGGACTAGTTGTATCTATACCTGATACAATAGGTTTTGTTACATTCAGTGGGGAATGTACACCCGTCTCATCCATTTTTGGGAGAGTTGGAGAACTCTGAGTCTGTGTTTGTCTTTGTGGTGTAATTTGGGTTTGTCTCAGAAGCATTTCTAATTTTGTGATTTTTTCGAGGAGATAAGTATTCTGTGTAGAAAGTTCCTCTTTGGTCTGGTTTATTCTTTTGAACGCTTCTGTCATGGTGCTACAATGATCACAGAATATAATTTTATCGGTGTCTTTCTGGATATTGTATTGGGGTGTCTTATGAGTCTGGCTGAATTTTAGAGCTGGAGAAATATAGTAGTTGGGCCCAAGTGTTCCTCGAGCATAGTCTAGAGCTTCTGTAAAATCATTAAAACCTTTAAACAACGGGGTTTTAAAATCTTTTATAGATTCAACTACTTTAATCCAAGTCTGGAAAATTCCGTTAGTCTTACCATGGACCACCACATAAAATTTAAATTTCTTATCTAAATTTTTCTCGTGTAAATAAAAACAAGTACTATTTAGAGTTGCCACAAAGTGGCTATTGTCTTTCTTACTGTGCGCTATCCACAAGTTGTCTATGAGGCAGCTCTGTTGTCTGTCTAACACGTAATCTGGCAAAATCTTGAAAGTAATGTTAGAGGGAGGAAAAGCAACTAGATTATTTTTTCCAAAATAAATTCTTTCTAAAGCAGGTGTCTCAAATTGTGCCATGGGCTTGAATTTCAAGTTCCCCAACAGGCTTTGTCTGTATGTATCATTGTCTGTGGGTTTGGCTGAGCCTTTCCCTTTGTCTGTTTTGTCTGAGGGTTTGGCTGGGCCTTTCCCTTTGTCTATTTTGTGAGAAGTACTCATGCTGCTAAGAATACAGAAAATATTAGTTAGCGTTGAATAATTTTCCGATTGTCTTTACTAGTACTTTCTATTTTTAGCCGACTAAGCTGGTCTGCTAGATTATTGTCTTTTCCTTTGATATGTTCAAAGACTAGGTTATATATAGAAATAGTATCTAAGAAATTTAACCAGCGTCTTCTACTGCTAGTCTTATCGTTGATTTTCTGGTGAAACTTTACAATTGCTTCACCGTCTGTTCTTACTAAGGTTTCTGGTTTGTTCAAAATATGGAGTCTAAACGAATTTAGCTCGTATATTACCGCTAAAATTTCTGCGTCTATACTACTCATATTTCCTTTTTCTCTATATTTGCCACTTTGATAAGCGCAAATTCGTTCTGTAGTCTTGCTGCAGTATTTATTAGTTCTTGCTTTTAATACTGCGCCCCATCCTTCGAAACTGCCATCTGTTTCTATGATTAGATAGTCATTTTCCAAAGGCATACTTAAGTCTGGAATATTTTTTATTCTCTGTTTAAGTAGTTTAACTATTTTAACGTCTTCTGTGTTAAAATTTTTCTGTCCTGTTGAACCGGTTTTTGAGTATAACGGTCCAGCTATTTTACCTAAGTCTTTTATGAAATTTCTGGCATAATTTAATATGCCTAAAAATTTCTGGAGGTCTTTAGTGTTTTCTATCTTGTCTGGCATGTCTAACGCCTTTTTAGCTATATGAGGTTGGAGTTTAATCTTTCCGTCCCCAATGGTTACTCCTAAGAAGTCTATATACTGTTTACACAGGACCATCTTTTTCTTACTAATTATTAATCCATTGCTAACAAAAAGTTTAAAGATGATTTGAAGGTGTCCTAAATGGTCTGCCATATTCTTACTAAATACTAGTATGTCATCTATGTATACTATAGTAAAATTTTTGTATTCTCCAAAAATATCATCCATTTTCTTTTGGAATATTGGTGGAGCTGTCTTTAGGCCAAATGGCATTACAAGCCACTCAAAATGTCCTTCTGGACAAGTGAATGATGTCCATTCTATACTGGCTGGGTGCATTTTTACCTGCCAATAGCCTGACTTACAATCAAACTTACTAAATATAGTCTTACCTTGAATTCTATTTATTAATTCTGTTTTATCAGGTAGCTTATACCCGTTACTACGAGTATTATCATTTAGTCTCTTATAATTTATTACCATTCTGCCTTTCCTCGGACTTGCTCTGAATGGTTACGAACTATAAAAGCTGCTGACCTGTGTTTTGACGTTGACCTTCTTATAATCTCTAGGTCTAAGAGTTCTTTTATAGTTGATTTAAAGTCTTCTAAGTCTTGATTGGTAGATTCTATAGAGGCTGTCTTAATTATGTATTCCGGATTAATAATGTCTAATTCACAAAGAATTTTATTATTAGTCCAGTGTCTTAGGGGTTTTTCTCCTATGATTTCTAGTTCATCTAGAATTTTTACTACATTTTCTAAGTCTGTTTTGTCTTTGATAATTCCTATTTTATCTAATCCTTTCTGGAAGTTATATAAGTCTGTAGCTAAATCTATTAGATTATAATCCTTTTCTGAATAATAGTCTTCTGTTATTAAATCATCCGAATTCTGTATTTCAAGATGGGCGTTTTTCGGACAACAGTATTTGTTATTGCTGCTACAATCCTTACAAAGCAACTGTCTTGTTTATTTAGTTGACTAATCTGATTTATCTGAATTATCTTTGTTTCTATCTTTTGTGTCTGAACAGGCGAGTATGTACTGTCCTTTTGGAATATTATTCCATCACGGGTTATAGTGCAACTGCCATTGTTTTTTAACAAAAAGTCTAAACCTAATACAAAATCTGTATTTATGATTTAAGTCTCTAACTAAGATTTTATTTATTTTATAACTAGGGTTGTAAAACTTATCACAAGTATTAATAAAACTTATAATAGCTTCTGGTAAATAGTACTTATAGAAATTATGAGTTCCATCCATTTGCATAGCTGAGGATGGCTTGTCTAAAGTCTGAATTAATTTTCTGGAACAATTTTCTTATTCAGGATACTACTAGTACATCCTGTGTCTAATAGTGCTAGGGTAGTTATTTCATAGTCTTTTATTTTAATTTTTGTTAAGAGTCTTAAGAAGCTGAATTTCTTATCTTCATTGCATATTAGAGAATTATGCTCGAAGTTTAAGAAACCTGATCTATTCATTAGTTCTGATGGAGCTTCAGCTTCTTTATCTATTTCTTCGTCTGAAGAGTCTTCTAATTTTGTTTGTTTACCCTTTTCTAATTTAGAAAGTCTCATTTCTAAAGTGTTTATTCTAGTTTCTAAAGTCATTATTCTTATTGTAATAGTTGGATCTATTATATCTTGTTCTACTATTCTTTCTAGTAGTTCTTTTTGTCCTATTGTAATATTTAGTTCTTTTTGGATGCACGTTATACATCCTTCCATATAGCATTTCTTGCATCTGGCCCTTTTGCTTCTGCTAGGGAACCATTTGCAAATGCAGCATGCAATGCTGTCTATGCCTTTATTCTTTTCAAATATATGTTCGCAATCTATTACGGTATTTACTAAAGTATTTAGGTCTTTAGTTATGCGTAACTGTTCTATTCCTATTTCATTTATAAAGTTGTCTGCTTCTGAATCTGAAGAGTCTAATTGGATTATTCTCTTCGTCTTGAATACTTACTATGGAATATATACTTTCTGTATCTGACATATATTCATCTACGCTAATTAGTGTCTCTTGAAAATCTTCTATTAACTGAGCATTCTTACTATTATTATTTAGTTTCTTTGGGCAAGTATTGGCTAGATGTTCTATACTGCCGCATGTGAAACATTCTAATCTGTTCTTATAGGTTCTATCATTTCTATATTTTCTAATGTGTTTACTTTTATCTAAGTAAGGTTTCTTGGCGGTAGATCGTCTAAGATAGTATTTCTTTTTATCGTATCTATCGTAGTTCTGGTATCCGTATTTTTTCTTCTTTTTATATGGTTTTTTCTTTTGAGGTTCTTTATCGTAACTTTGAGTTGTGTATATGACGCTTTTACAAAAACTCAACTCATTCTGCTTGAGCTGTTTCTGTATCTGCTGATTTGTACACTTCTCTTGTAAAATCTCCATTATATGTTGGATTCTATGTCCTATGGACCATCTTGCTTGAGGGTTTTGTAATATCCCTTCTCGCTTTCCCCAACGATCTTCTATTTCTCTACCTAAAGCTCCTGGGAGTTTGTTGAAGAGCTTTTTGCCTAAGTCTTGATCAAACGAGTTACCGCTGATCGTACAGTAGTAAAAGAAATCATTTAAGAATTTCTTTATGTATATCCAGTTACTTATGCTAAGTTGTTCTAGTTTAATTAGAGCATTCTTTTGAAGGATTATCAATCCACTATTTGGGTCTTCTCCAGTAATAAGAGTATGAATCTTATTTGTGAAGTTATAGGGATTTGATCCCATTGACACCAAGTGTATGAATTCTTCGGGGAAGTTGACTTTATAAGCCTCCCATAATGCTTTTGTTGATTCTCCTAGAAATGTCTCTAGATATTTATACATTGTCTCGGGGTCTGTTTCTACATAGTTCTGTATATAGTCTGCTACCACGATACCTTTCCATAAGTCTATTACGGAATTCCATTTCTGGGGGTCGTGTGCTGCTATATTCAGAATCTTACCTCTATTTCCTCCTTCTTGAAGGACTATATTTTCTTCTGGTGGTAATCTCTTACCTGACGGTTTTACCTGTTGTTGTACAGGTTCTTCAGCTGTTCTATAAACACGTCTTCTAGGTACATTACCTGTACTGGTGTTTACAGTAATGTTCTCTCCAGTTGTTCGCTGGAAAGGACTTGAGCTGGAAGCACTGTTTTCCATTAATTCTTTAAAACTAATGTTTGAATTTGTTTCGTAACTATCTTCTACCATTAATTCTTTAAAACTAATGTCTGAATTTGTTTCGTAACTATTTTCTACTTCTTTTAGGGATTCATAAATTTCTTCTAATATTTCTGTTTTTTCTCTGGCTATACGGTCTTCTCTATAACCTTCGTTATCTGTTCTTTTAGTACAATTTTTAAAGTGTTCTATCGTTTCGTCTAACTTCATGTTGTCTTGTTTACAACCCTTACATCTAAATAACTTTTTTGGGTTTTTTCTGTGCAGGTCTTTGGCGATTTCTATAACCGTGTCTACTTCATATCCTTCTGGGATGACTTCTATGTTCATTAAATTTAATTCTACTTCGTCTATAGTACTTTCTTCTTCTTGTTCCTTTAAAGGAGCATAGTTATAGTCTGTAAATCTTATGGAGGTTTCTCCACGATGATTTGTATATTCTGAATGAGAAGCTGGCTGTAATATTTTACTCTTTGTACTAAGATTGTCTAATTTCCATTCTAAGCCTGCGTACTCTTCTGGTTGTATTTTGGTTGGCTTTATTAAGTTAATTCCTTTATTACTCATTAACTCTACTACGTCGTTAATTTTGATTTTAAATTTTGTATTACTATTTTTTGTCATCTTACCTAAAAAACCTAAACATAATAATAAGTTATTTCCGCTATGCATTTCTTCATAGCCTTTAGTCTGAATTCCTATTTTAATATGCTTACCGAATTCTGCTAAGTTGATTAGAAAGTCTGGGCTTATATAGAAGATTCCACCATTATCGGTCATGTCAATTTCTGTCATTCCTATGATAGATTTCTTCATATCTGTCCATCTGTCGTCATATATAATTATGAGGACTTTACTTCCTAAGTTCTTTCTAGTTAAACCTTTAATTCCTATTACCATTAATCCCATATGCATGAGAGTTCTGGTGTTCCTTTTTATTTGTCTGAAAGAGTCGTCGCTAATTAAATTTATATTAACTGTCTGAGTACCTAATACTGATAATTGTTCTTCTCTATAATGTCTATAGAGTTGTGCTGTTGAACTAAGTCTTCCTGCGTTGTACAACGTTCTAGGGTTTAGTAAATTTAATTGGTTTTGCTGAAATATACTTATATCTCTGTCTACGTTTATGATTTCACTAAGTTGTCTATTTGTTTCTTCTGCAGGTCTTCTGTTTAGTATCCTAGAAATAAAATTATTTCCTATCCTGTCTTCAGAGAAACTTTGTCTTGGTCTTTCTTCTGTTCTCTGTCGAGTTGTAAGAAAGTCCATTTTTGTGATTTTTTAACTATCTTAGCTTTCTCTTTCTGCGGAGTTAATTCTATTTTATTAAGTTGATCTATAAGATTGTCTATGGCTTGACTTTCTTTTTCCTTACCTCTTGATGTCTTATCTTTATCTAAGGTGATTTGAAAAAGATGTTCGTCGATTTTATTTGTCCTAGTTGCTAGGTCGTCTACTTTTCTATGTAGGTCTACTAGTAGGGTTGTTATTATTATTCCTTGTTGAATAACAATTTGGTCTGATTTTTGTACTGGTATATAATTTTTATAATCGTCTGCTAGCGGTATAGATTTTTCTATTATCCTTGCTGCTTGTTCTTGTGTACTTTCAATTTTATTCATGAAAGTATGGCCAGTCTAAGGTCTTTGACTGCTTCTTCTAATTTTAGAAACTGTTCTACTAGTTCTTGTTTTGACCTTTTAATTTCTTGGTTTAGTTTTAGTTCTAAGTCTATAAGATTTTCTTTAAAAATCTTTTCTAAGTCTCTTTTTGTAGCTGATCTTTTAGAGTCACTAACTGATACTAGATTGTTTATATATTCTAAGTTTGCTTCTGACTTTTTTTAAAAATCTTTTCTTGCTTATCTAGTATATCTTCTAATCTTTTTTGATTTTTTAAATACTGGTTGTTATCAGTCTGAAGCCTATCGCTTAGGTTGATTATACAGTCTAATATTGTATTTAACTGTTTGTCTTCACTATGTAGTAAGTGTTCTCCTGTACTGAAGTTACACTTAATTATACTATGATCTGGTAGTATTCTAAATTTCTTTTCTGGTTCTAGTCTTAAGTCTAGATATTCTAGGTGCCTTAGATTCGCTATTTTTAACCTAACGGAAAATATTCTAGGTGTCTTTTAAGCTTACTTTTTTGGTAGGCTATCCAGTCGTCAGCGTATGTTATATCGCTCTGGATTCCTTGAATTTGCCACCTAATGTCTTCTAAAAGACTATTATCGATAGTTGCTAGGAAAATATTTTCTTCTAAACTAGCTACGAATCTATTAAGTCCTAGTTCTACCAGGATTGGTCTAACGTTTCTGTTAAAGTATTCTAGAAGTCCTTCTATGCTTAGAGCTTGTGCGGAAAGTTCTTTGTATAAGCCTATTACTTCTCTTTTTGCTATGTTTAGTCTACCTTTTCTCTTTTGTTCTCGTCTAATATTCCAATTTCTAAAGTTAATCTTGTGAACGAAAGGTATTTGTCTCATATGGTCTAAACCTATGATGGGTTCTAAATAGTCTTTTTCTCTTTAGGCTTTTTACTAATTGATACTCTAAGTCTGATATCTGATCAATAAGGTCAGATAATTGTAAAGAGTCTTATATATATATATATATATATCATAAAAGGGGAGTATCAAAATAAGACAAAGCCTTTACAAATATTTGGCAACTGTGAAAAATGGGCAAAGCCCGTGGAAAGATATTGTTCCTATTCTATAGGAGTATCGAGTGCTTCAAAAGGATTTTGAGAATACTAAATAAGTATTCTTATTTTTTACATGAAAAAATCTTTTGTATGTGTTATATGATTAGATCAAGGACATAATGGGAAAATGTTACATTGGTCCAGTAGTCAAACTCATAAAATATGTATAAAATGTGTCTTGATTTCTTGCCAAAACAAAAAATTCTTGTGGGATCAAAAATACTTGTGATGTTGCCAACATTGTTGTTGACATTTTCAGAATGTGATATGTGTTGAGATGTTGTTCTTATCTGATCTTTGAAATATCAGATCCTACTCCCTATTATATGCCTTGTTTACAGGAATTTCAAAACTTAAAATGATAAGATTATATTTTATTTCTACCGTGATGTTTATCCCAATATTTTAGGTGTAAGTTATTGTGTAAAATTAAAACACCTAAAATTAATAGATTCTTGTTGCTAAGAAAAGGTTTGCCATGTATATAAATATTCCTCTCATTTGCTATTTTTTTATCATTTTTGATTTTCTCAAAAAAAAAAAGAGAGAGAAGGAAAATTACATTGGGTATACATCTACCTACCTACTCGATGGACTCACCAAATCAAACTCCCATCTCAATCAGAAACCATAACTCCTCAAAACCCTCTCCTCAATTCTCACTAATGGAAACTTCTCATATGTCAGAACAAATGTCAACCAACATTCCATCCAACACTCTCATGAGCATTAGCCCTCCATCGAATACAACTCAGCAACCAGACCAGTCTTCTTCCTCAAATCTCCCTGAGGATCTTTCTAAAACAATAGTGTTTAAAGGTTTTAATGAACCTTTAGATATCAGTTATCCTGGAGATAATAATAACCCTATAGATGTTAATCAATTTTTTTATTTCTCATCTCTGGGTAAAAGGTCAAGGTCATCTACCTTTCTTATTCGCCGATCGAGTAGAGTGTTTGAGAAAACAGTCCAAGAAGATTCGAGTAGCAAAAGGACTAAATATGAAACATCTAAACCCGCTTACTCGAGAAGTGATAGTGAAAATACGGACTATGTTTTCTCAACTGAGGAAGAACCATCTGCTTCTGAACAACCTACTATGCCTCAAGAAAGGGAAATCACATATGAAATCCCCTTAAAACATTTTTTTCCAAAGAGAGTTCCCATGACTACAAGAGCAAGTGTTGCTCCAAATGTTGCCACAAATTCCACAACATCTCAGATAATATTTCAGCCAACATCCGAAGAGACACACGCCAAAACATCCTCCAACAGTACCAAATCCATCAGTTCAGACATGTCTGATTCAGACATTGAGGTATCTGCTTTCTCAGATAAATTCTATTCTAAAGCTAACCATGATATGTGGGATTTTTAAAAAATAGAGTAATTAGGCCTGAGAGAGTGTTAGATATTGTTTTCTGTACTGAATATGGTTTGGTAGAATTTTTAAAGGACAGACAGCTTCTTGGTTCTGTCACTGAAAAAGAATCATATGTTGATGAGATAGTAAGGTTGTTTTATGTGAATTTAAGCTCTGCTATAGAGGATACCTCCTCAAAGAAATTTGGAAAGGTATATCTCTATAACAAGGTATATCTTTTTACGCCTGCTATCATAAATCAATGTATTGGCCAAAATGCTGGAGATAATGTTAAAGAAGCTGAACATATGATAGACAATAGGGATGAAGTAATTGAATACCTCACTGGAGGTTTAATGAAGAAATGAATCCCTAGATGTCCGACCTCCAAACTAATAGCCCTGTTTTCCACCCTCCACAAAATTATTATTCACAATTGGTTTCCTTCAATGAATGAGTCAATTGTGACATCTGAACAAGCCACCCTATTGTATAAAGTTGGGAAAGGTTTGAAAGTTGATTTGAAAAAAATGATATTTCATCAAATTGCCAACTTGGCTGAGAAAGAATCAGTTTCAATCCTTCATTTTTCCTCTCTGATCTACAAAGTATTTACCACCCAAGGCTTTGAGCCTAAGAGAGAAGACACTTTAGAGAAGGCTCCTAAGCTTTACACTGTAAACAAAGAAATTTTGAAGAGTAAGGATAGAGTTATCGACTTGCCCTGGAAGAAGGAAGCTAAAAGTGAAAATGTTGCCAGAAATGTCACCAACATTCTTGGCAACACTGGTCCAATACAATCTACAATGTCTACAGAATGACTTGTGGATCAAATTGCAAAAATCAACCAACAAATTGTGAAAGTTGATGCTGTAAGGAATGCCCTGATACAAGCTACATACCATTTCATGATGCTACTTTCTTCACAAGAAGGGGGAGGAAGCTAAAGTCGCTATCTTTGCAGAGAAAGTCAAGTGTTATACTGAGGGTAGAAAGTTCTTTGGAAGTCTGAAATTTGTTGTATGATGAGCAATGATGAAGTTGAATGATGTTGCTGAACCTAAGCAGTAAATGTTTATTCAATGGTTTGATGGATTTATGTGGATATTTGTTGACAATGGTTTATTTCTATTTGTATTTTGTATATATTAGATGATATGTGTATATATGTGCTCATATTTTTTCTAATCCTATGAATTGGTATACACATGTTTGATTGTATGCCATCACAGGTTAAGGGGGAGCATGACCTTGAAATTGTTGATCACAGATGTTGGACAACACCATAAGTCAAATGTATATTTTAACGAGTTTTGTGAAGAAAGGCAAAAAATGGGAGATTGTTAATGTTGGATTTGATGTTGTGACATTTGACTCAACATATCTCCTGAAGTATTGATTTGAATGTATAAGAATGTTGGGACAAATGTTGCACAACATTCGGACCAACATTTTCAGAGCTGATTTTGCCTTACTTCACGTAATGATTATTATGTAGTAAATATGACTTGGCAAGGTAAAAATGAGTTGGTAAACATGTGTGAAGAACGATTCAAGGCTGCTGCTTTTCGTGAGGAACAAGTCAAAGTTGTTAGACGTTTTTGCTCCTTGATCATCTCCAACCAATCATACCAGCTGTCCACCTTTCTCTCAACTTCCACAACCGATCAATGAGCTTTTCAAGGAAGACTCTCTACTATAAATAGAGAGGTTACTACAGTGAATCGACATCCAGAATCAAAAAGTAAAAATACCAAGAGAGCTCTCGGGATTTCATCTCAAAAACCTGGATCACCAGTGTTGCCTGAGTGTGTTGACAACATTCTGTCCAATATTACAATTGTTGTTTAGATTCTATATTAGTTTTGTAGGGAGCTATTGTAATGAGTGGTTGTCTATGCCTACTTAGTTAGATTTCAGGTAGAAGTCATCTGTGACTTCAACTTTTAATTCTTTTCCGTTTTATCTTGTAAATCTGTAAAGAAATGAATTTGTCTATTTGTATATAATATATATACAATACATTTGGTCATTGACCATCATAAGTTATATAATATATATATATAACTTATGAAAATTTAAAATTTTTGTGTTCTTTAAATTTTCGTTGCATTTGCTCTTCAAGTTTTTTCTATTTTGCTAAAGTGTTGTTACTGGTGTCGGACGACATAATTGCCGACATTCGGAAACAAAATTGGCATTCGATTTATTTTCATCTCTTGTTTTTACTTTCCGTAGCAAACACCCTACAGATTTCATGGGTGAAGCAGAAGAGACGAAGAGTACTTTGCAGAGGTGAGAAGAGCGAAGGCAGAAAGCTGGGAGAGAATCCCTTCGTGTCAGGGATTAAGAATAGAAAAACACGCGGATCTCTTTTTTTTACCCGACCTCTCTTAACCCGGGCTGTAACTTGCCCTATCCTAACCCATTAAGAATTTTAAAAAATTATGTTTTGCCCTGTCTCACCCCGCCCCGCCCTATTTAAATTTTGCTCTGCCCGACCCCGTCCCATTAAGGATTTTTCCTGCTCTGCCTGCCCCAATTGTCACCCCTACTGGTAGTTTACCTGTTGAGTTTTGAAGTTCAAGGTTTACAAAGTTTGGCTCTTTATGGGAATTTATTCTCTGGGGTTATACCTTTTGAAGTTGGGAAGCTAAATTACCATCAAACTTTGAATTTATCACAAAATTTCTTGAATGGGTCTGTTCCTATAGCATTGCTTCAGTGAAAGAAATTGAAGGTTCTTGATTTAAGTCAAAATAATTTTACTAGTTTTTTACCAAAGGGGTTTGGGGATAATTTGTCTTCTTTGGAAAAACTTGATCTTGCATTCAACAAATTTGATGGTCCAATTCCAAGTGACTTGGGAAATTTGTCTAATTTGCAAGGAAATGTTGCTTTGTCTCATACTAATATGTTTAGCGATTCCGTTCCGCCTAGTCTCGGTAATCTTTCAGAAAAGGTGTACATTGATTTGACTTATAACAATTTGAGTTGTCCAATTCCACAAAATGGTGCTCTAATTAGCAGAGGACCTACTGCTTTTATTGGAAATTTCGGGTTTTGCGGACCTCCGTTGAAAAACCCGTGTTCTGCCAAAGTGAAACTTCAGGGACCAAACTATACATCTGAAAGAATTCTGGTCCAAACTGTACATATGAAACTTCTGGGATCAAACTGTACTTCTGGAAAAGTTCTCTGGTCCAAAAAGATAATATCAGAAGACCCACAGCCCGTGACCCGTGAACCCGAGAACCCGGAACCCGGAACCCGACCGGATGGGCGGCGGCGCGTGTGGGCTTTTCTCGAACTGAAGCACATCTAGGTCCTCCCTCCTTTAAACACATGGGATACCCCTTGGGGTCCCAAACCCCAAACCAATTTTGAGTCTTATATACACAACAATTCTTTCTTCCTCTACCGATGAGGGAGAATTGAACATAATACCACACTTTCCATGCTTCAAACACCTCACTTCATGGACCGATATCTCTTTCATTTCTCAATGAAATTTGACGATTCTTGGCCCTACGGTTATCTACGTACTTAGTAGATCATGCATGTGTGAAGAACCGGATTCTCCAACATACGTAACACTAGTGTTTAAGCCGTTAAAGTTGGTCGGTCGCAACTCCCGCCAAAGGCAAATTTCCAACACTATCCATGTTACGAAAATTTCCTAATCTTAGATTATGTTTATAGCATCATTTTAAAGATTAATTAGAACGGGAGTGACGACATGCGGCCGTAATATTTTATTACGTTCTACCGCTATTACGCCAGAATAAAAGGTTCCACACGAGCTCCCGTTCTGCGGCATGGTGGCAGGACCGCTAGGGGAGTGGCTCCAAAGCAGGTACTGTGTTGCTGGAAAAATATTCTGATATTTATAGGTTTATAACGAGAAAGTGAGCAAAGTTTCAAAACAGAGTACAATCATTCAAAATTACAATATAAATTGCAGTGAACGAGTTGTAATTAAATTCGGGTGACTTCGAATCTTGTGAATTACTGATGTTCGATTAAATTTCTCTTACTTGTTAATACTTGGGGAATAGAAGAAGTCCAACTCGAAATCGTGTAAATTGACCTGGTTATGATGAGCCAGGGCCAAAGACAGAATACTGCCACATGGAGTAGGATTCTAGAAGGGTGGTTAGCCCATCCATGTTATGGTCGGTAGGTAATATCTTAGAAGAAAAGATGCATTGTACCACTAAGTTATGCACAAAGAAATGATCTCTATCAGTTAAATTAGTACTACTTAAACACAGAAGATGATCTTAATACTTCTTTCTCTGTTCCCATTAAGTGGTATCCCCCCGGATAAAAAACAACATTCATTTAGCCATTTGGAAAATATCAATTTTCAGACAAAAATAGATAATGTGACTAAAATATCCATGAGATTTTGTCATTTAACACTTAATAAGAATAAATTTATAAACGTAACATTAATTTTTTCTTGATTTGATAGGTGGACACTCTTTTTGTTCCGTGGGGAGTAATATTTTAGGTCCGTTTCAAAATAAAATAAAATTTGAAAATAATTTAATATAAATTAATCATTTTGTCCAATGATAACTTTTTATAACAACACAAATAGTATGAAATGTATATGATCACAAATATAAGAGTCTAATAGCCACACAAATATTATGGCATATTTATAATCATAAATTTCAAAAAAAAAAAAATCTTAAATTTCGAATTTATTTAAATTATACTACACAAATAGAAATAAAAAATATTATTCAAAGATTTTCTTTATTAAGTTTTATCATTTCTCTTTAGAAATAATCTTATTAAACAAAAGAAAACAAATACTTGTATTGAACCATAAAATCAATCTCAGTAATATAAACCAGAAACGAACAAAGGAATGACTAGGTCGTTTCCGAAATTGGGCGTCGCGAAATTATGAGCTGTTGAAAGCTACAGCTAGTCTTACCTACCTTTAAGTCTATCACTCCTCACAGGGGGGCCCACTAACTTCTTCGACTCATATATATAGTGAACACAAACTCAACAAACCATCTTCCTCACCAATTCACAGCACATTCTTTAATCTTTAGCATAACACAAAGTTCTCAATTTGAGAAAACTTTCATTTCCCAGTCACAGACCAATATAATGGCTCAAAGTAGCATTACCATGAAAGCCTTAGTTCTCGTTGTCCTCCTTTCCACCGTCGTCGCTTCCTCCGCGCAGGAGATTGGGATGTCACCGGCTCCGTCACCTGACGCCGGAGCCGGTTTCTCTTTGTCGTCTTCCGGTGCTTTGATTGGGACATCTCTGCTTCTCTCTCTCTTCGCACTTTTGAGGCAATGAGCGGATCCATGTTCTGAGAGAGTTTGAACAGAGATGCGCTTTGCTAGTATTGCTTTTGTATAGTCATTTGGTGGTTTGTCATAATTTTTCCAGTATGCAACTGATTCTTTGTTAATCTATTTGAATAAATTGTCTTGTAATAGTTTATTGTGATATTATTTTCATTATTTTCTATTGTTCTATTGATGCGGTTGATATTGAATTACTCCCTTGGCACCAATTTATGTGGCATATTTTAGATTTCGAGAGTTAAATAATTTTATTTTGATCGTGGATTTGGACAAAGAATCTTTATTTTTTTTTGAAATAAAATTTATATATTTGAAAATTATATAAAAAGTATTATAAAAATAATATTTAATAATTCAAAATATTTAAAGGACATGAAAAATTATAAACAAAAAAACTTATTTAAATCTTGAAATTCAAAAATCGGGACAGATCGAGGGAGTAGTTTCTACCTTCAATTAGATTCAATCTAATGCAATCTAAACATGTTCAGTTCAATGAAATGTTACGATATGAGCTCGATAATAAGCACTGTCCAAGTGTCAACTAGTAAAAATTGTTGGAAATTTGCCTTTGGCGAAGAGATGCGTCCACCCATCTTTGATGAATTAAACACTAGTGTTCCGCATGTTGGAGACTTTGTCTCTTCGCACATGCATAATCTACGAAGTGGGTAGATGACCGTAGGGCCAAGAATCGTCAAATTTCATTGAGAAATGAAAGAGATATTGGTCAACGAAGTAAGGTGTTTGAGGCATGAAAATGTGGTGTGGGACAAATCTACCACATCGGTGGGAATAGGAAGAATTGCTCTCTATATAAGCCTCTAATTGGTAAAAGGTTAGGGACCCCAAGGGGTATCCCATGTGTTTAAAGGAGGGAGGGCCTAGATGTGCTTGGGTTCAAGGCTAAGCCCACACGCGCGCCGCCGCCGCTCGCCCGTCCCTTCTCGGGCTATGGGTTGTGAGACTTTCTGATATTATCTTTTTGGACCAGAGGACTTTGCCAGATGTACAGTTTGATCCCTGAAGTTTCTTATGTACAGTTTGGTCTCTGAAGTTTAATATTTTACGGTCTCCAGAATTTCTGGAAAGTTGGTTTTGGGGTGACGGTAGGCAGAAAACTTTCTGCCTACCGTTGGACTGTTTTCAGGAGCTTTAACCATCCATTATTTGGCTAATTAACTCCTCCATTATCACCCTCCTTCATGTCCATAATTCAGCCCCTCTTGATGGCCATTAACAACCATTACTTGGCTGTTTAATGCCCTCCTAATGGCCATTAACAACCATGTTTTGGGCAGTTGTACAGCCCCTCCTCCATGCTATATATTGAGTTGTTGTTGGCTCAATTCGTGATCGCATAACGAGACGAGAAAAACGAGAAGAAAAACAGCAATATACACAAAGCATTTTCAGCACAAAACGATCCTTGTCTTTCAAAGACAAAAACGATCACGAAAATAGCACAAACAGACTACAAAACAGTGAGCAAAACTGTGTTGAAAAACAGTGAGCAAACCCTCATATATACACAAGATATACACAACAGAGACACACTATATACACAGAGACAAAAGAGAAGAGTAGACAGAAACTCTTCCTTCCTTTTCCGTATCTTCAGCAAGTCGATTCATATTTGTTTTCTTCGTCAGGCTCAACCTATTGGCTTTGTAGCGTTGAGATTAAAGTGTTGTTTTATCTTGGGAGACTATTGCCCGCTAACGTAAAAGCATATATACGGGGCAATCTTGTCTTAAGGACAGAGGGCAATCACTCGACTCAACACACAACGTTGTAACCATCCGTATTTAGTTGTTTCTTGATTTCAAGGTTATCAAGATTCAAGACACAACAAGCTTGCGGCAGTTTTGAAGATTGGCCTATTTGTTCAACAAGATTCAATTTCTGAATATTGAATATTTGTTTATCCTTTCGAATACTTGTAATAGTTATTTACTTCCCGTACTGCTTTATAAAGTACAATAGAGTACCAACAAAAATTGGTGAAAGCGTTATGAATTGGAGACTTGGCCGAGGAGATATAACGAGTCCGGAACTTAAATGACCTAAAAAGTGAGGCTTTGAACTAAAAAATTCATAAAAAAATGTCACATAAGTATCTTTTGCACAGGAAATTCCTGTGCAATAGGAGTATATGAATTTTTCCCAACACTGTATAATTTCAACGTTTTGAAATTCACGTTTTTTTCATACTTTGACTAAAGCATGTCTCAAAACTCCTGAATATCAATATTTTTTATATAGAACCTGATATCTTTTTCTGCGAACAATAATGTAGGCTCAATAATCAAAGATACCTAAACGTTTGGATCATCGTTTTAGGGGTTGTAAAGTGTCCGAAGTAAGTTTTGTTTGAAAACTTGTTATCATTAGTGTTAAATATACCCCATATTGTGTGTATATTGGGCTCTCGGATTTAGCATAGAAATCGAATATGGTGTAGATATTTAGGTAATATTGTAGCCTCCTAGTTTAGGTAATATTGTAGTGTAATTAATACTGTACACTTACCATAATATTTGTATTACCATGATTGTATATTTAGTATCCAAATAGAATAAGATTTTAGGAGTAGAATGGAATAGGATTCTCCTATTATGGAAATATGTAACTTGTATAAATACTCTTTCAATTAATGAAAATAATCAAGGTGGTTATTTCTTTCATGGTATCAAAAGTCTAGGTCCAACAAAAATTTCTCTCAAATTATTGTTGCAATTCTCTGCCAAATACCGAACCCTCCCCTCGGGTTTGCCATATTGTTCTTCCGCTCTCCAAATCTCTCTTCCAAATCCCTCTATCACCTATTGTTCTTTCGTTATGTCTACGTCAAAGAACACGTTTCACCCTGCCCTTGTAGTTTCTAACATCAAAAATCATATCCCTCTAATTCTTGAAATAGAAAACGTCCAATACGCGACGTGGGCCGAGTTTTTCAAAATTCACGCTCGTTCGCATCAAGTCATCCATCACATAATCCCCGCGGCTCCTGATGATACGGAGGTCCCTAAACGCGAGGATGATCCTAAGTTATGGACAACACTTGATGCCACCATCCTTCAGTGGATTTATTCTACTATCTCTACCGACCTATTGCAGACGATTATTGAGCCAAACGTTACGGCAATGGCTGCATGGGATAGACTGCATGACATATTCCAGGATAATTAAAATTCCAGAGCTGTTACCCTTGAACAGGATTTTTCCCACGTCAACGTGGAAAATTTCCCGAACGTTTTAGCATATTGCAAAAGGTTGAAGGAATTGGCAGACCAACTCCACACCGTTGGTGCGCTAGTTAGTGAAGATTGTCTTATTTTACAAATGGTTGCTGGCCTATCCGAGGCCTATAGTGGCATTCGAACTCTCCTTCACCAAAGTAATCCTCTTCCAAAGTTCTATCAAGCCCGATCCATGCTTACCTTGGAAGAAGCCGATTTGGCAAAAAAGGCGGCTACTAATGCTAGTCCCGTGGTCATGATGACTTCCTCCACTAGTCCTCAAAATTTTTGTGACAATTTGAACCAAAACCGATCTCACAGGGGCAGCAAGAATGGCCGGAAAAATAATGGAAAAAATCGCGGGGGAAAATGCGGTGGCTCGACAGCAGTCACGCTGGCCAAAACAGTGGCAGTGGACCCCATCCCTGTTACAGTAGGCCACCGACCCACTGGTCTCAGCCTTGGGCCTCTGGGCCATGGGCTTGGACCAGTGGACAGTGGCCTTACGGCCCAACTCCACAACAATTTCCAGCGTCTGGCCAGTGGGCTTTCCAGCAGCCTCGACGGCCCACTACTGGCCCAGTAATACCAGCTCCAACAGTTACAGCCCAGGATAGTCCAGTTCTGGAATTCTTGGGCCCTGGCCTCCGCAAGCTCACTACGCAGCAGGCCCCACTCAGACCGATATCGAGGCCGTGATGCACACACTGGGTTTGACTCAACCGGACCCGAATTAGTATATGGACACCGGTGCCACTACCCACATGACATCCGATTCAGGTACTCTATCATCTTATTCCAATTTGAGCAACCCTGAGAGTATAATTATCGATAATGGTAACTCTATTCCAATTCAGGGTTATGGTCAGAAAACGTTGTCTCCCCCCAATCCATCCCTTATCTTGGAAAATACTTTACATGCCCCCAAATTGATTAAAAACTTAGTGTCTGTCCGAAAGTTCACCACTGACAATTCCGTTTTATTGAATTTGATCATTTTGGTTTCTCTGTGAAGGATTTCAAGATGGGGAGTCCTCTCATGAGGTGTGATAGTAGGGGAGATTTTTATCCTATCACGCCCGGTTTTCGTCCATCGAGTCCAGCCTTGCCATCAGCGTTTGCAGCCCTTGTGGCATGCTCATCTTGGTCATCCGGAATCTTCTATTTTGTCGTCATTACATAAAAATAATTTTATTTCATGTAAGGGTACGAATAGTACTCCAAATTGTCAGTCTTGCTCTTTAGGAAAAATTGTTAAGTTGCCATTTCTAGACTCAAACTCTCATACTTTAATGCCATTTGATATTATTCATAGCGACCTATGGACGTCTCATGTTCTAAGTTCGTTGGGTCATCGGTATTATGTTCTCTTTTTGGATGATTATTCTAAATCTTTATGGAAATTTCCGATTGCAAATAAATCTCAAGTGTTTTCCGTCTTCTTAAAATTTAGAGCATTCATTAGAACCCAATTTGAAAGAGAAATAAAAAATATTCAGTGTGATAATGGCAAATAATATGACAATAGGGTGTTTCGGGAGTTCTGTGCTAATAATGAGATCGATTTTCATTTTTTTTGTCCTCATACATCTTCACAAAATGGGAAAGGCGAACGCAAAATTCGTTCCATAAATAACATTGTCTGCACTCTCTTAATTCATGCTTCCGTACCCCCATATTTTTTGGCATCATGCTCTTCAAATGGCTACATATCTCCTTAACATAATTCCTTTCAAAGGTCCGACATATTTTTTCCCCCTCTAAATTTTATCTAATAAGAATCCTTCTTATTCTCATCTTTGAGTTTTTGGGTGCTTGTGTTATCCGTTATTTCTGTCCATCACAATTAACAAACTTCAGGCCCGGTCTACTCCGTGTGTGTTTTTGGGTTATCCGTCTAATCATTGTGGTTACAAATGCTTTGATTTATCCTCTAAGAGAATCATCATTAATCGCCATGTAATTTTTGATGAAACCCAATTTCCATTTACTAAAGTTCATACTCCCGAGCCTAGTTCGTATAATTTTTTGGATGATAGTATATCCCCGTGTATTACTCACCATTTTTCGGACATGTCCCGCACCCAAAATTCTCCAGTGGGCCCACTGCCCGCTGGCCCATCACAAACTACCGTCACTAGATCAGTCCTAGTGATTGGGCCAGTCCAGCCCAATTCTGGAACTGGTCCAGTTCCGGCACAGAATTACCGTCTTGGGCCAGTAGGCCCACTGCCTGCGACCAGTCCATCCCGAGCCCAGTAAATTCCCAAAATCTGCCCACTTCTTCCTCAAGTCATAGACCGGTCACTCGTAGTCAGCGGGGTATTTTTAAACCAAAGAGATATTTTAATTTAAATTCTAATGTTCTTAAATCACCCTTATCCCGTACTCCTATGTCTGCGTTAAATGACCCAAATTGGAAAATTGCTATGACCGATGAATATAATGCTCTTATTGATAATAAGACGTGGGAGTTGGTGCCCCATCCTTCTGGTATTAATATTATTAGGTCTATGTGGATTTTTGCTCACAAGGAAAATTCAGATGGCTCATTTGCATAGCATAAGGAAAGGGTTGTGGGTGATGGTAAGACTTAGCTGATTGGGGTGGATTGTGGTGAGACATTTAGTCCGGTGGTCAAACCGGCTACCATTCACACTTACTCAACTTGGCTCTTTCGAAAGCATGTCCTATCAATCAGTTAGATGTAAAAAATGTTTTCCTACATGGTAATCTCAAGGAAACAGTTTATATGCATCAGCCGTTGGGATTTAGGGATTCCAAACATCCTCATCATGTATGTTTGATGAAGAAGTCCTTATATGGGCTTAAGCAGTCTCCGCAGGCCTGGTATACAAGGTTTGCTGACTATGTTTCAACTATTGGGTCCACTCACAATAGGTCAGATAATTCCTTGTTCATCTACCGTCGTGGTTCGTCCTTGACCTACATTCTGTTGTATGTGGATGATATCATTTTTACTGCCTCTTCCGATGCCTTGCGCTAGTCTGTCATGACTATGCTCAGCTCCGAGTTTGCTATGAAAGACTTGGGGGCCTTGAGTTACTTTTTGGGGATTGATGTCACTCGTCATTTCGATGGATTGTTCTTGTCGCAACGGAAGTATGAAGCCGAGATCATCGAGAGGGCTGGGATGTCATCCTGTAAGTCCACTTCCACTCCAGTTGATACTAAGCCCAAGCTTGGAGCCGCGACCGACGTACCTTACGAGGATCTGACCCGCTATCGCAGTCTTACAAGGGCCCTTCAGTATCTTACCTTTACAAGACCGAATATTACGTATGCTGTCCAACAGGTGTGTTTATTCATGCATGATCCCAGAATTGAGCACATGAATGCACTCAAATGCATCATTCGGTATATTCAGGGTACACTGGACTATGGTTTGCATTTATATCCTTCATCGTCATCAATACTTGTCTCATACACGGATGCTGATTGGGGTGGTTGTCCAGACACCAGACGGTCTACGTCTGACTATTGTATGTTCCTTGGCAACAACTTGGTATCCTGGTCTGCTAAGCGTCAGGCGACTCTATCCCTCTCAAGTGCCGAGGCTGAATATCGCGGGATAGCTAATGTGGTCTCCGAATCATGTTAGTTACATAACTTGTTTTTTGGAGCTTCATTGTCCCATTTAGAAGGCAACCTTGGTTTATTGCGATAATATTAGTGTCATCTACCTTTCTGGTAATCCGGTTCAGCACCAACGCACTAAGCATATCGAGATGAGCATTCACTTTGTCCGCGAAAAGGTTGCTCGGGGTTAGGTACGCGTCTGTCATGTCCAATCAAGATATCAAGTTACCGACATCTTTACAAAGGGTCTTCCCTCGGTCATTTTTGAAGATTTTAGGGACAGTCTCAGCATTCGAAGACCGTCCGCTATGACTGCATGGTGTGTTAAATATACCCCATATACACACAATATATTGTGTGTATATGAGGCTCTCGGATTTAGCATAGAAACCAAATATGGTGTAGATAGTTAGGTAATATTGTAGTCTCCTAGTTTAGGTAATAGTGTAGTGTAATTAATATTGTACACTTACCATAATATATGTATTACCATAATTGTATATTTAGTATCCAAATAGAATAAGGTTTTAGGAGTAGAATAGGAATATGATTCTCCTATTATGGAAATATGTAACTTGTATAAATACTCTTTCAATTAATGAAAATAATCAAGGGGATTATTTCTTTCAATTAGGTTTAAGTGTTTTATTTTTTAAGATTTTGATTTAAGCGTTTTATTAGGCATTACTTTGTTTCGAATATGTCGAGATTTTTTTCATAATTAATTTAAGACGTCGCACGAGTTATTAATAAACAATAATAAAGACTAAGATAAATAATTATCATTAAGAAAATAGTATGAAAAAATAGGCAAAAGACATAGATTGACCCTAAACTATACCCAAAATCTCAATATCACACTCAAACTATTAAAGCGGTTTATTACACCCCTGGCAATCTTAAAAGTGAAATTTTACCCCATGATACAAATATAACCAGTTGCATAAGGGGAGGTGTTACACACTCACCCGCCACGTCAGCACCATATCAGTGTCATGTCAAATTTTTTTATATTCTTTTCTTTTTCTTTTTCTTATTCATTTGATTTTTCTTTTATTAATTTTATTTATACTAACTAATCTTTAATTAACCATTAAAATTTTCCAATAATTATATTTCTTCATCACTAAATCATTCCACCACCTCATCTCACCGGAAACACCATATCCTCCACCATCACCGCCTTCAATTTCACCACCACCATTTCACCAGATGCACCACCACCGTTTCGAATACAATACCACAAAAAATCACAATATTAAATAGAACTATTTTTTTCATTGACATCAATCTTCAACTCAGGACAAAAACACTTCAAGCTATGTCGCTTGTTTTGCTCTTCGCTATGCTAGTTTTTCCATTATGGTTAAAAGAAAAAAAAGAACTTTCTATCATTCTGAAAATGAAACACTTCTGTGTCAATGTGATTGACTAATAGTGTTATGAAAATCTACTAAAATTACCATAACGTATTAACATCTCACTTCAGACAATTTGCATTTGTGATCTTTTGCTTTTGAAATACTACATGCCCGCAAGGCAGAGGAGGAGGAGCAGTGCAGTCAAATTGCACATGATTGATCTGTATTTACATACAATTAGGTCTGATTCCTTAAAATCCTTTTTATCTGAAATTCTTTCAAAATTTTGGTAATTTCAAATGAAGGTGAGGGTGTCGTGAAGGTGGAGGAGGGGGGGGGGGGGTGTGAAATCAATTTTTTTATTAAAATTAAAATTAATTTTTACTTTAATTTTGACCTTACTTTCCTATTATTTAATCATATTTTTATGTCACATTAATTCACAGGGTGGTATTAAATTTACATTTAAGATTGTCAGGTGTGTAATAGGTTGCCTTAATAGTTTGACATTGAGATTTCATGTATAGTTTAGGAGTCAACATATGAATTTTGCCGAAAAAATATAATATTAACTTAAACTGTACAACTTAATTACATACACACAATCTCTAATGGGTCCCACATGTAGGAGCCTTTACAGTAACCCAAGGCCTAAGGCGATCCCCACCACCCTCACCATCATCTCCATCCCCCTTTCTCCTCTTAATCGCAGGACGCTCCAAGCCATGATTATCCTCCACCCTTTTTCCTTGCCGCCCTTCTTCGGTGTCCGGACCATGGCGTGCACATGACCGCCTTTAACTGGCATGATCGGAATTAATCTGTTAGGATCAGTAGGGTCAAAATCATCAACATCGTCCTCACGTGGAGACGGATCCACAGGCACTGAAGGATGAACCTGAAATAATATATAAATAAATAGTATTAATTTTAATTTAGATTGAATATGTTATCTTTTGGTAAAAAATCAAACTTGTGTGTCGACGGGCTCCTGAGATGGCTCCTCAGAGGGCTCCCGAGCAGTCTCCTGAGCTGGCTCCTGAGTGGTCTCCTGAATGGCTGGAGCCGGAGCCAGAGCTGGAGTTGGTGCCGGAGCTGGATCCTAAGATATGGAAAATTATGAAATAATCAGTATAAATATTTTAATTTGTTAAAATAAGTATTTTAAACACATACCTCTGGACTCTGAAAACTCTTGAAGTCCATGAATGAGAAGTCGTAATCTAGCTATTTGTCACCCCGTAGATCATGAACTGACCGCTCACCCTGCGGATCACGAACTGACGGTTGCGCAGATACCGATGCTTCATATGAATCCCAATCTATGTGATCTAAAAATAGTTGCGCCGGCATACATAGAGGTGTTGACAGTCGGTAAGAAGTCGATGAACGGTCTAAAGCCGACGGGACGTTTATAGTCGATAGATGCTGCTGGGCTGGAGTGGGAATAATAGCATGCTCATCAGACTTATCTACAAGACGGAGGCCTCCACCGCCACACCTCGGCCACAATCCTCTCGACAATCAGTCCCTCGGCCACCAGCCCCTCTGGCCCCAACTCCTCTGCCACCACCACCTCTATCACCACTGCCTCCATGACCACGACCACGTACTGCCTGATACGGGACCTCTGGAACACCCTCATGCATACATCCGAATTGTTGTGATTGTTGGATACCCGACTCGGCTACCTGAAATATTCGAGCAGTAAATTTCGCTGTCTCGGGGATAACCATATGCTCCATGCCTAACCGGCGCACCATATGTACGGTCCGTAGCTATATTTGTTTGTAAATATAAATAATTGAATAAATTTATAACGTAATAATTAAGATGATTAATTAAGTTTAAGTGTGATAAAATTACCAACACCTCATATTGTTCCGCGAGTGCTACATATCCTAGGCCATGTGGATCACGTCTCTCGAGGTTGCCAATCAAGCTGCGTGTGATCTGTCGATACCACTCTATGTAAACATGGGTCGAAATCGTATGTCCGACCCCCTCTGCCGTCTCCAGCCTCTTATCCCTACGATCGATCTGGGTCTGTATAAAGGCCCGGTATGCAGGAGTGGAGTCGAACGCTCATCCTACATATAATGATTGTGCTCCCAAACAACTAGCTCATGTATATTCTGTACATGCCAAACTGTCATAAGACGTGATGGAGCGCGTGATCCTCAACGATATTCATGTGTATTCACGGACACCTCGACATCCACATGGGCTCACCAGCCCTGCAAAACATCGGCAACTGATCCAAAAATTGAACATACGACCTCCATATAAAAAGCTGTAAAACAATGACCCCAAATTAGTAAACAATAAAGACAAATAGTAAAAGAAATAAGATAATAATGTAAAATCAAACAAACTTACCATGTCCTCTGTCATATGATCAAGTTGATCCCTGAATAGAAGAATATTGTGGTGCGTATCCACATCTCGGGATATGCCTCCCGTCCATCTCCACGCATAAGACATGCCATCAACAATAAAGGAAGGATGAGGGTGCGCAACTACGGGCTGAAAAGACATCATCCTATCCCACACCCATAACTGAAAGGGTCATTAAAAATATTTTATTAGTCGTCATTTCAAAAAGCTATATTTATAATTAAATTACACACTTAAATATATTACCTGGAGGAGCGCGTGAAATCCACAAACATCACTCCTACCATTCATAGACGCTCCACATAGTGATGGATACATGTAATCCAGAACAGCACCGCCCCAGCTGTAACATCCCAATTGGTCCAGATTGTCCAGAAATGACAAATAGTTTAAGCTCACATGGGAACTCGATGTGTTCGGGAACATGATGCCCCCAAATTTGATGAGTAAATATAGACAGACACGATGATTGACATTCACCTGAGGTGTGTTGTCTGCAATAGGATGCTGTATGTTTATGAGGTGCAAGTGAGCATATAGGGAAATCGTCAACATCCGACTATGTCATGGATATCACCCTGCTGAGGCACGTATCTAGTGAACCTAGTAAACTCCTGCCCAAATGACGGCGGTTGATGAGGCTCCTTAATGTATAAAGGGAGCCCATATACCTGTAGTTCATACATGACCTTCATATCCTGAAGCGTGATAGTGGCCTCACCAGTGCGAAGACGAAAGGTGTGGGTCCCTGGTCGCCATCGCTCAACCATGGACATCACATCATGCTATACCTGACCAGCAGCGACGCACACAGTCCCGATACAGTATCTCTAAGACGCGAGGATGTGAGGGCCGAGACGCTAAAAGATCTCACACATATTCCACCCTACAGGGATGGAACAACGCACTCGTACCTATCTCGCCAATCTATAATAGCTGGGACCTATGATTATACTATAGATGAAGTACTGATGTATCGATGGGCCCCAAATGAAGGTTGAGATCCATGGAGGTGTCGTATCTGTATTAACAATGTTTAAATTATTCATTAACATGTAATACTAATTATGTAATACTTACTGAAAAATTATACTAACTAACTAATCCTTTATCGGAAAATTATATTAACTATCTAAATTTGCGAATAGAATAATTATGTTGTTCAATCCTAAACTAAGGATTAAATATTTCTAATTAATAATTTTTAGTTAATTATTATACTAACTACAATTAACTAACTAATATAATATTAATGATTTTTTAATCCTAAACTTAAGATGCTCAATCCTAGACTAAGGATTAACTATTTTTAATTAATAATTTTTAATTAATCATTATACTAACTAGAATTAACTAACTAATATAATATTAATGATATTTATAATTCTAAACTAATGATGTTCAATTCTAGACTAAGGATTAACTATTTTTAATTAATAATTTTTTATTAATCATTATACTAACTACAATTAACTAACTAATATAATATTAAAGATATATATAATCCTAAACTAATGCTATTCAATCATAAACTAAGAATTAACTATTTCTAATTAATTTTTTTAATTAATCATTAAACTAACTATAATTAACTAACTAATATAATATTAATGATATTTATAATCCTAAACTAAGGATGTTCAATCCTAAACTAAGGATTAGCTATTTCTAATTAATAATTAATTATATAACTAATTAGCACATAAAATTAGATAACTAATTAGCACATTTATAATTAACATGGATTAAACAATTTTACAAATAAATAAATTAACAATTAGATAATTAACAAATAAATATATTATTAGGAGGATTAGTATATTTTCTTATAATCAAACAATTAACAAATCATTAACAACTAATTAACAATTAGGAGATTGATATATTTTGCTAATCAGATAATTAACAAATAAAAAAATTAAAAGATTTTTTTGAAAAAAAGGGGTTGGGCAGTGCACCGAAAGCCCCTATTGCGCAAAAAAAAAAAGCGTAAAAAACTTTTATTCTAAATTCGAGACTATGAAACATTAATCATGCTTAGGATTATAATGTATTTAACAATATAATTAGAAAATTCATAGTAAAATACCTAGATTAAAGGTTGTTTTAAAATTTTAAAATCGAGTTCTACGGCACTTTATTTTGAAATCCAAGCTTCGAAACTTGTGCCTTGACTTGAATATACCGAGAATATTGACTTTTGGGTTAAAAATTAACACGAAAATGACAAAATTTGGAAGTGGACATCGGATTTTGTACTCTAGTAATGTTTTTTTTTTTAAGAAATGGGACCAGTTAGGAACAAAATGATGGGGCTCGTTTATCAAACCCCTATTGCGCAATAGCACTTAACGGTACCGTTACAGTTAAGTTCTAATGCGCAATAATTTATTGTGCAAAAGGTATTTATGTCACTTTTTTTATGAAGTATTTTGGTTCAAAGCCCCACTTTTTAGGTAATTTAAGTTTCAGACTCGAGACATAACATTGATAATTTCACATTACAAACAAGAAAAGAAAGATTAATAGCCCATAATTGTGCCTATGCAAAAGTTAGAAGTTAACATTCCTTCTATATAGTTTTTCAGTAGAAATGGAATATTTCTTTGGTCAGCATATCAACACCGTGAGAGATGGGCAAATGACCACCAGAAGAACAAACGTTTTCTAAAGCAAAATTAAGGGATGCTTTCTCAAATTCTCAATCTTTGATCGGGTAAATGACCACCAGATACCTTGAGCGGGTGCGAGGGCGCACCTTCGGAGTAAGCTAATGCAATCTAAACATGTCCATTTTAATCAAAGGTTACGATATGAGCTCGATATTAGGCACTGTCCCAATGTCATTTTTTTGAAAATTGGTGACAGCGTTATGAAATGGAGACTTAAACAAAGGAGATATAGCAGTAATAATTTGACACTACAAACGAGAAATGAAGTATTAACAGCCCAGAGTTGTGCCTATGCAAAAAGTTAGAAGTTAACGTTCCTTCTATATAGCTTCAAAGTAGAAATGGAATATTTATTTGGTCAGCATATCAACAATGTGAGAGATGGGAAAATGACCACCAGAAGGGGATTGCCATGCGTTTTTCTTTGTCGATAAAATTAAGGGATGCTTTCTAAATCTTTGTTGGAAATTCACTAAATGTGGAAATGAGTATATCCCACTAATTTATGACTCGAATAATTGGGTCCGCACGTCGGAAACGTCGTTTCCACACACGTGCACACGTAGTGCCAAGTATCGCAAATTTCATTAGTGAAAGAGATATTGGTACGTATATAATACATTTGAGACATAGGATTATGGACGGTTATTGGCCAAATGATAAAGTATTTCACGTTGGTAAATGAAGGAAGAAGTGTACAAATTGTAAAATGAAACGAGTCGGAAATAGCCGCGGAGCCGTGAAGGGCCGCGACGCCACACCGTCGGAGCAGCGGCGCCGGAGCGCCGCGGCGCTTCGCAGGCAGAATGCTGCGACGGGAAGTTGGAAAAATCTGACGTCTGGGCTGGTTTTGGAGCATTGATTCTCCATTACTTGCCACATGAATTCAGCCATTATTTGGCTGAAAGTAACCCCTCAATCAAGTGCAATTACATGGCTATTGAAGGCCATTAATTGGCTAGTTGAGGGGTCTTCACCTTACACTATAAATTGAGGCATTTGGCTCAATTGAAACACACTACACTCAACACTTAGAAAATTCTCCAGATTTTCCGATTTCATATTCTTCATCTCTAGCAAAGTTACTATGCTCAAAGTTCTTCAAGAGTAACACTTGAGTTTCCTTTGCTCACTTGTTAAAATTGTTGTTGTATCTTCGGAGACTATTGCTCAATAACGTAAAAGGAGATATACGGGGCAATCTTGTCTTAAAGACATAATGTCATCACTCGACTCATCAAATCAGACAAGCAGGTTTACAAGTTCTTGATTTTCAGTTTTATTGTAATAGTTAGTTTATCCTTTCTACTATTGTAATAGTTGCTTAATTCCCGTTCCCTATACCAACTGTATCCCAACAATCTCATCTTACCATCTTGAGTGTGGGTTATTTGATGGCAATTGAGGAAGGACAAATCTTAATGGGGCGAGGAAACTAGAAAGGGAAGATTTCAATGGGCAAAGCAGGGCAAAACGTAATTTTTGAAAACTTTTAATGAGTTAAAAACGTAATTTTAATTTAAAATGCATTAGAAACTGAAATGATTCATAAATCCATTGATGAGTTCATTGAAATTAATCCAAGAAGAAGAAGAAGGCAGTAGAAGAAGGGTGAGAGAAATGAGTTATAGAGAGAGGAAATTGTACTACTGTATTCATTGATAATGAAAAATGTAATATATATATATATATATATATATATTTTGTATAATCTGATCTTCATTAACTAATTTAGCTAATAAAAAAAATAGTTAACAGACTAACTAACTCTCTTAAGCTCTAACTAACTCCTAACTACCAACTACCTTTAACTAACAAATGAAAAATATACAATTACTGAAATGCCCTTATAGCCTTTTATCCTTTTGTTTCCTTTTCTCCGATAGTCCCCTTCAAGTTAGATGCTCTAAATATGTTTAGTACACTTAACTTGAAATTAAGCAGTTGATGTTGCACTCTAGTAAGCCCTTTTGTCAAAATATCTGCATGTTGCTCCTTGGTAGAGATATACACTGGTTATACCATACCTAGTTGAATCTTTTCTCTAATGAAATGATATTCTATTTCAATATGTTTTATTCTTTCATGGTAAACTGGATTAGAGGCTATCTGTATTGCTGATTTGCTGTCACTAAAAATGTTGATAGGTAGTTCAATCTCCACTTCCAATTCTTTGAGCGATCCCAGTAACCATGTAAGCTCTGAAACTGTGGAAGCCATACTCCTATACTCAACTTCTACAGAGCTTCTGGATATGGTTGTCCGTTTCTTAGACTTCCAAGACACAAGTGATTCACCTAGTTTGATTAAAATTCATGATATTGATCTCCTTGTATGTGCACATGCTGCCCAGTCTGCATCCAGTCTGCATCATAGTAGGTTGTCAGCTTCGGAATAGGTTTATTAGCAATTAAGATTTCTTGACCTGGCTGAGCTTTCATGTATCTAGCAATTCTTGTGGCAGCTTCCATATGAGATCTTTTTAGCTGTTGAAGATATTGACCTAGTGTTTGTACACTGAAAGCAATATCAGGTCTTATGACAATTAAGTAGAGTAATTTTCCTATAAATCTCTGATAAGAGCATACATCTGTAAGTAGTGGATGTTTTGCAATCTTGACCTCATTGTTAGCTTGAAGATAGTCATCATATCGTTTAGTTGTCAGCTTAACATTAGGATCAATTAGTGTACATGCAGGTTTTGCAGCTGACAGTCCTAGTTCTAAAATCAGTTCCATTGAGTACTTTCTCTGATGCATCAAAATTCCCTCCTTGGATCTAGCAAATTTAATTCCTAGAAAGTATTTCAACTCCCCTAGATCCTTCATCTTAAACACTTATTGTAATGACTTTTTGGTTTCTTCAATCAACTTCAAGCTGTCTCCAGTAACCAGTAGATCATCTACATATACTAAGATGATCACAGTTCCTTACTCTTGTCTTTTTTACAAATAAAGAGTGATGTTGTTGGCTTTGTATGAACTTCAGTCTTAGCAAAGCTTTCTTAAACTTAGCATTCCATTTTCTTGGTGCTTGTTTCAGATCATACAATGATTTG
The DNA here is from genome assembly GCA_034509755.1 of Anisodus tanguticus. Classification (NCBI taxonomy): domain Eukaryota; kingdom Viridiplantae; phylum Streptophyta; class Magnoliopsida; order Solanales; family Solanaceae; genus Anisodus; species Anisodus tanguticus. The sequence continues at coordinate 21,584,519 of CM067558.1, read as the reverse complement.
ATGAGTTTGTAGACTGATTTGTGCTCCCCCTGACTCACAAATCCTTGAGGGAGTTCCATGTAGATCTCATAATGTAGATCTCCTTGTAAAAAAGCATTGTCTACATACTTTTGATGAATGTGCCATTTCTTAGCTGCTGATATAGACAACAAAGTTCTTACAGTCACCATTTTAACTACTGGGGAGAATGTCTCTTGATGATCTATTCCCTCTTGTTGACTGTAACCTTTTGCTACTAATCTTGCTTTAAACCTCCATATTTCTCCAGATGCCTTGTATTTAATTTTGTATATCCACTTGTAGCCTATAGGATTTTTTCCTTTAGAAAGACTCACAATATCCCAGGTATTATTACTTTGTAGTGCATTGATTTCAGCTTACATTGCATCTACCCATTTAGGATCATGTGTAGCCTCCTTATAGTTCTTAGGTTCTAAAACATCAGAGAAGGCAGTTAAGTAATTTTGATAGTTAGTTGACAACTTGTCATAAGACACATAATTTGAAATAGCATAAGGAGTGTCTTGTTCAAGTGAGCTGAGAGACAAATTCTTCATTCATATTTGAGGTTGTTTGCCTCTTGATGAAGTTCTTGTTGGTACTGCAGGCCTTGATTGTACTTGTCTTTGTGTAGACTGCCGATGTATTTATCTTGATTCAGCTTCTTCTTGCCTAGACTACTATTGAGGTTGTTCTTGAGCTGAAGGTTGTAGTTAATATTGTTGAACTAGTTCATGTGTACTAGAATCAACATTATCAATTCTTTCATAATCTCCTGAACTAGGTGCTAGACAATCAAAAGAATTGTTAGCAGTAACTACATATTCATACTCATCATAAGTAATAGGATACACAGTTTTGAGGATAGGTGGTGTCTGGGTATTGACATTAAAATGAAATTCAGATTCTTTGAATACAATATCTCTGTTAACAAAGAATGTCTTACTACTCAGATCATACAAGATATATCCTTTTTGAACTTCTGAGTACCTCATAAAAATAGCAGTTCTTGTTCTAGATTGTAGTGTGTCTATTTGTTGTACAATCTTATCATAACACAAACACCCTAACACCCTAAGATGATTTAGAGAAGGCTCTCTTTTATTATGTTTTATATATGGTGACATATCAAAGACAGAAGATGGAAGCCTGTTTATGATATATACAACAGTTAGAACACAATTGTAACATCCCGTACTTTCGAGTCACAGTTTAAATCGCTAGGCGTATGAAAAATCACTAGGTGTGTGTAAATAGACCTGAGCATTGGAAAAAATTTGGATCATATTTACGTATGCTAATAAAGAGTTTAGCATATAAAAGGATAAAATCCCGAAATAATTTTGGACGTAATAAATGTGATGACGGGGATCGAAAATAATAGTTGTTATATGTCCCCAAAGAGGTTATGGACTAGTGTCATATCACAAAATTATGACATGGAGTATATGAAGGTCTTATAAATTATTAAGATTTAATTGAATTGGGATCAAGAATTAATTATGTGTATAATTAATTAATTATTATGGGGAACAAGAGTTAATGGGGGTTTTATACGTGTAATGTTTACACTAATTTCCTAAGATGACTAGCCTAAGGGCTTAATGATGGCAACTCGTGGATTTGGTAATGAGAGACAAAATGATGAGAACCATTTATTAGGCATTAGTAAATAAGTTAGACATTTCCTCTAGTAAATAAGTTAGACACGGTTTTGGAAAATTTCTTAAGACCCAGGGGAAGCAAATCGTGATTTGCTGCCTAAAATTCTTCAGCTCCTTTTCTTTTACAATAAAACATCAAAACAAACCCTTTTTGTATGAAACTAAAGCAATCATTTTAGTGTTGATTTGAGAAAGAAAAAAGTATGAAGCAGTGAAGAGTTAAGACCAAAAACAGCAACCTTTCTCGCGAAAATAAAAGGCAAGGCTGGTTTCGTTATTAATCGAGGTATGTTAAGGCAAATTATTTCTTTCTTTCAGCATGTTGCACGTAGCGAAATATAACCGTGATGTTGCTCCATAATTTATTCTACTCCTAGTAGTTAAGAATATTCATGTTATTGATTCCTATGCTAAAAGCATGTCTAAATATGTGTCTAAGTCCTTATTGAGGCATGTGGAAAAGGATGTTAATATTTACAGTGTCAGCTGAAGGTACATGTTAAATATTCAATGTTAGCCAAAGGGGCAAGGATATTATTGTCATCCGGTAAATAAAAAGAAGATTTTATTATCATTCATACATTTTCATTTGCATTGCATTATCCTGGACCATTTGTGCTATGCACACTACTATATGGTAAATATTGTATATCTATGTATGGTATATGGGAAAAGGGAAAGACGTTATATATGCACACCACCTGTAGCTAGTGTAGACTATCACAAAAGAGCCCGAAGAGGCCAATATAATGTAATGCCCTTGTGTGGCGATATAACCTGATGCCCATAAAGGCGGTTATGGGAGGATTCCTGTGTGGACATTAGTATACCGCATTTGCATTATACATACATTCATTAATCATTACATGGTATGGTGCCCACATCGGCTGTTATGGTAAGGAAGATGACCGATGAGGCCGGTGTATAAGTATATTGCATTGTGCATAACATTTAGGCATATGTATTAGGGCCCTCAGAGGCATTTACTGTTGGTCAGTTGTTGTTATATCCCTGTTATGATTTTGTTCATGCCTGACATACTCAGTACATCAATCGTACTGACGTCCCTTTTGTCGGGGGACGTTACGTTTTATGTCCGCAGGTTCAGTTAAAGAGGGTGACAGTTCACTCTAGTAGGTTGCTGGTTCAGCTGATCTTGGAGCACTCTATTTGTTTCAGAGTTGCAGTTGGTCGTGGTATAATATTTTTGCATCCGCATATGAGTATGGCAGGGTCATGTCCCATCCTTGTGATGTCATATATTCTTTAGAGGCTTTTAGACAGGTGTCCTGTGGTTAGTTATCATGTGTGGCCTTGTCGACCTTGGTATGAGTATGTATGTATGAAAATTGGATTTCTAGTTAAGATTTTCTATAATCTTTTTCGGCTTAGTCCGTATTCAATTGTGATTAGAAGTTGGTTGTACGATTAGCGGTACCCGGCGGGTGGGGTCCGGGTGCTGGTCATGGCCCTACGGTTTGGGTCGTGATTACAGTGACCTAGAACTTAATAGGTATTGTGTCTTGAAACCTTAGTGCTCTTGTAACTTCTAAAATGTGTCTGTGCTTCCTCTCAGTTACACTAATTTGCTGAGGGGAATAAGCACAAGACCTTTGGTGTATAATATCAATATTTTTGAACATGTTAGTGCATAATTCATTCACAAACTCAGACCCATTGTCAGTTATGCAAATCATTGCATAGGCTTGATTCACTGATGGCAAATGAGCCATAAGCAGAATCTGGCTTCTTGCTTGTGTATATGTTTATTCAAGCCCATGAGAAATTGGTACAACTTTAGCCTTTGCATATATGCTACAAAATTTCTAGATCTTTCACAATCACAACCAGGGGTAGGCTCAAGTGCCGCAAACTTATTCCATAATCCTTTGAGCCTTGTAAAGTATATTGACACAGATGAAGTACCCTGAACTAGTGTTGCAATATTTTTATGCGGGCTGAAGATTTTTGATCCATTAACTTCATCAAACCTCTCTTTTATTTCTTCCCATGCAACCCACGCATTAGAAGCATATACTACACCACTTAACAAGTTACTAGCAACTGAATTCATTAACAAAGCTAGTACAATCTCATTCACCCTATCTCATTGTTTCTATAGTTCCACCCTAAATTTCTCATTTTTACATGTTCCATCTACTATACCCAATTTGTTTCTCCCCATTAAAGCAATACACGTAGACCTATTTCATAGAGAATATTTTTAGAACCAGTTAATTGGAAAGAAATTAGGAAAATTCCACTTACATACGAGGAACTCAGGTACAAAGGGTGATTGTGGTCGATTACCTGTGTCGATCCTTGTGTATCTTGGCTTATAGATGGGTCGGTTTGCTCAGAAATTCCATTAACACCATTGAAAACAGTTGGACCTCCAATATTCATGATCGAAGATTACAAGAAATTGATTTTTTTCACAAGAATTTGAATTTTTGAATTCTGTCAGATCTGAACTATCTTGTAGCGGAATTAGACAGTTCAATCAGGTAAAGAACTTGTATAAGAAGTGAATTAATATCTCAGTTGCTCTGATACCATGAAATTATCAGAACTCCAGTGATGAGTTCATTGAAATTAATCCAAGAAGAAGAAGAAGGGTGAGAGAGATGAGTCTAGAGAGAGGAAATTGTACTAATGTATTCATTGATAATAAAAAATGTAAGTTTACAAATGAAAGATTCATATATAGAGAATTTCATCTTCTAATTTTCTTCATCACATACTGTAATAGCATATAGCAACTACAATGCTTTCAGATTAATAAAAGGGAAAAAGTGCAAATATATCCCTCAACTATGCGATTTAGAGCAGATATACCCAGTTATAAAAGTGGTGGATATATACCTCCGCTGTTACAAAATGGTATAAATTTACCCTTTTTGTTGACGAATTTTTTTTAAAAATTATTTATCTTATTTTTGAATTAAAAAATGTCACGGGGCTTTAAAAAAAAAGTCTACCCATTTTTTTAGTAGACATATTTTTCTAAAGTCACATGGTAATTTTTTTTTGGGTGGACGGGTATGTTTCGTTTAAAATATGGGTAGACTTATTTGTTTTAAAGCCACATAAATATTTTTGTAAGCAAATCAGACCCGATCCACCAGAAAAAAACTTACCATATGACTTTAGAAAAATAAGCTAAACGATTTTTTAGAAAATTTCTGTTAGAGAAAATGATATATTTACACCATTTGTGTAACAACATGGATACATTTGCACCATTTTGTAACGGTAGGGATATATCCGCTACTTTTATAATGTGGGAATATCTGCTCTAAATCACAAAATTGAGGAGTATATTTGCACCTTTTCCCCCTTAATAAAAACCAATTCTTATTTAGAGCATCTAACTTGAGGGCGACTATTGGAGAAAAGGAAATACAAGGAAAAAAGCTATAAGGGCATTTTAGTAATTGTGTATTTTCCATTTATTAGTTAAAGGTAGTTAGGAGTTAGTTAGAGCTTAAGAGAGTTAGTTAGTCTATAACTACTTTTTTTATTAGCTAAATTAGTTAATAAAGATCAATATATATATATATATATATATATATATATATATATATATATTATGGGCTTTGGAATTTTGCTTCAAGAAGTAAATTGCCCCATTTGTTTTTTGAGTTAAATTAAGTGTAATGAGTATATTTTAAGACCGTAAGCTCATGTTATACGGACTATTTAAGTAACCCTCCCATGGGATTACATCTAGCGTGAGAATTGAGAGATTCATAACCAAGGGCGTAGTTCATTTTTGGTAAATTGAAATAGTTGAGTATATTTTGATGTATTTGGCCCTATTAATTGTTGATTTCGGTTGCTGAATACTTAAGGAAGTTTGGAAAGGAAAATTGGCATGTAAGCTTGGGGTAAGTTAAGGATTACTCTCCTAATAGGAATTTCATTAAAATTCCAGTGCTCCATGTATTCGATAATTTTTTTTAGCCATATCTTCTTGTACTCCAGTACTCATTTCACTTCATTCTTATTCTATACGATTTTATATAAAAATGTGATATGTGTATTGCCACTTGTTATGTGCCTTTGTTGTGATATTTATATTCAGTTTCAGCATTTAATTCATGGTATTAATGTGATCACTTTCACATGGGAGAGCTAGTCTATCTCCTCTTGTGTGAGTGCTACGAGGGCCAGGGTTAGCTACCCCACAGTCATAGGGGATATTGTTTGCTAGGGAGATAGGTCGACACTACCTCGTGCATGTTACCAGATCTCACATACGTAGGAACAAATTTTTTATTGGGAGATAGGTCGACACTCCCCGTATGTGTTTTCAGATCCTCATTTATGTAGAGTCATTATGTAAGAAACTCTTTTTACTTAGAAAAGTTATTTCTATTTAAAATAACTGAATTTTCAGTTTTCAGACTCAATTTTCAATTTAGTTATCAACTTACAACCTCAGTTATCAACTTATGTTAGTTTTAAAACTTTATATGACTTACACGATTGCTTATGAAATGTGTTTCCCTATTTATTACGTTCTTATACCAACATGTCGAGCTTTGCCTTAATACGAGGTAGTCTATGAGACTTACTGGGTATCCTTAGGTACTTAGTTTGTTTGGGAATGCCATGTCATATGGTAATGTATTGAGTATGCATGTGATAAAGCACATGGCTAGAGACAGATGTTCTAGAATCAATTGGCAGTCTCCATTGATTTTACTAGCTTCCAGCCCAACATTTTTCAGCTTCTCTTCTCGGTGAAAACTCACTCATATTTATTTACATTGATAAGGTATTTCGGCGTATGCCTCTGTCACGATTCAAACCGAAGGGTCATAACGAGCACCCGGACCTTACTTGCCGAGTACCACTAATCATATATTTAACATCTAACCATAATTAATCATGAGCCCGAGGGCCGTCACAATGTACCCTGCTGACACATAGAAATGATAAACTGGAAAGGTGTTACGTAAACTCTTACAAATAGAAGAAACCTATGTATATATACATACTAAGGTCGTACACGACTACTATACACAGGATAACTGTCTACAAGCCTCTAAAGAGTGCGTAACATCATAAGGTCGGGACAGGGCCCCGCCGTACCTCTATGCATATCCAAAATATCGTACCACAACTAGACTGCAACTCTGGAACAAATAGAGTGCTCCAATATCAATTGAACCATCAACCTACTAGTGCGGACCGTCACCCTGTCTACCTGAGCCTGCGGGCATAAAACGCAGTGTCCCCCGACAAAAGGGACTCATTACGAATGATGCATCGAGTATGTCAGGCATGAAGAATAGCATAATAGAGACATAAAAGTAATCTGACACAAGAAATAACCAACCAATAGAGAATGCCTTTGAGGGCAATAATATGCCTAAGTGTCAATACCTATGCAGAATGCCTATGAGGGCTATAGTATGCTTAAGTGTCATGCACAATGCTGGTCATACATATACATATGTGTATATAATGCCATCAAGCCTATGTGGTCATCCCATCATATCATATCGGCCTCTGTGTGCATAATCATCATATATATACCAATTGCAGGTGGTCGTGCGTATATAACGCCTTCCCTTTTCCCATACCCCATACATATATATATATATATAGTAGCGTATATAACACCTTTGAGGTCAAGGTTTATATATGTATATAATGCATGAATGATATGATAATAAGACACTATAAGTTTGTCGGAGTGATGTAATGTCGCTTCACCTCCGATTAACGTTATGAATACTAACATCTTTTCCATATATCTCAATAGGGATTTATGAACATATTTAGACATGCTTTGGAAATAGGAATGAATAACATGAACATCCTTAACTACTAAGAATAGAATCATTTATGAGACAATATCATAAATACGTTTCGTACTTAGAACATGCCAAAATTAAAAAAAATTGCCTTAACATACCTCAAATACTTCTTTGAATGACCACAGTGAGTCAATCCTTATGATAAATGTATAACTTTGAATGCTTTTTGATTCAACGGTTTGATGTAGAAATCAATATTAGAGAATCATAGTCAATTGTTCACTGTCCAACGTTAGACTCTCTCTCTATTTGTTTGAAAAGTTGAAGACTTTTATAAGAAGTATTGTATGGAGAAAAATACATGTTTGTCTCATATATGGAAAGGATGGGCGATGGAACTAATATACGTACTCTTGAAGAATCCTCTTTGTTGGTAAATTTGTTGCATTATTTAGTACTCCCCTTCCTCGGTCATTATGTCAACAAAACACATTACTCATTATTTTAATACAGAAACATAGAGTAGTGAGCTAAACTCCAACAGTCCTAGGCGGTGGAAACATTTATCCAAAAACTTGTTGATTCATAACAATATTAAAGACAAATAATGGAGGTGGCAAAAATTGTTAAATATAACAATTATCCGATTAATTAGTTACTTGTCCTCCACTAAATCTCAACAATTAACCCATTGCCAAATAATTATTTCTTGTTCTCCAATCACTTAAATATTAAATTACTTTAACACACTTTATATACTTATTATTATGGTCATGTGATATAACACTACTCTATAGCCTTTTTCGGTACGCATAAAATATTATCTCTAGTCATCGTTGTCACGCTTTTAAAATCTTAAATTATTTCGGGACCATATCCTTTTTTATATTAAGCTCTTCATTTGCGTACGTGAATATGACATAAATCCTCCAAGGTTCGGATCTATTTGCATACGTCTAGCTGCTCAAACCATCATCCGAAAGTACGGAGTGTTACAGCCTCGAGGACTTATTATTGATGACAAATGCATAAGAAAATATACGCGGTCGTCAAAAAGAAATGATTGAATGCAGATATGGTTCTCATAGGAAATTATATATTTCGATTGTCTAATTTAATTTGAATTCAATTTAACGATTCAACAATTTTGGAGTTTATTAGAACTAAAGAATTAACTAAAAGAAAGCTATTAAATTTGTCTAAGGCAAACACGATTGGATGTTTATCAGAGGAGAGAAAGGTCTAGGTGACTAACAATTCAGTTGAGTCTTTTAATTATTGTACCTATTGATTTCTCTGGGTTAGTAATTGCAGGTTGATATTCTTATGAGCATATTTTGATTACTCTAAACCTATTCATACTACTCCAACACCTATATTTCTATGATCGCCAAAAAATAACTGAATGCATTCAAGTCTCTGTATTCAATTAAGAGAGATTAAAGGGTATATTTTTATCCATACTAGCGAAACGATTCCCTATCTAAAGGTTCACGAACACGCCATAATTGTTCTTATTACACTCCCAATTTCGTTTTTGAGTATAATCAAACGAGCCATAGAGTGTTTAACTAATAACTAGATAATCAAACAATTCAAAGGGCAGCCAGTGCACTAAGCTCCCGATATGAGTGGGGTCCGGGGAAGGGCCGGACCACAATGGTATATTGTATGCAGCTTACCTTGCATTTCTGCAAGAGACTGTTTCCACGGCTTAAACCCGTGATCTCCTGATCACATGACATTAACTTTACCAGTTAATATAAGGCTCCCCTTCAAATAATTAAGATAAAGAGTAAATAATTAACCCAATAATGAAAAATCACCAGAATAAAATGATCATCCAATGTCAACTTTCATGCTAGTACTGAAACCCTAGAGCTAATGAGTTTAGATATTCATGATTCTAGCACGAATACACGAATTTATGAATAAACTAGCAATAATTGTAAAATAAAAGAGTAAAGAAGAAAACACTATCCATAAGCTCCTCGCCTCTCATATTCTCCCAAAATAAGTCAAAAGATGCATACAGGTCGTGTTTAAAGTCCATTTTGTGGGATACAAAACAACCTAGGTTTTAAAATCAAATCTTACAAAAGTAAAAGACCGATGTTGTCGGCGCGATGGTAGGTGCGCCGCATTGGATGTCGCTCTTCTATGTCTTTACCGCACCACCTAGTGCGGTGCATTAGGTGGCATGCCCAGGAAGCTAAAAATCCTGCGGGGTAATTTCAACGGGCCACCTGCGCGATTCTGACCTACGGTATGGTTCGAAACTTTTCCAAAATATGGCTAAGTGTCAAATGCCATCTCATTATAATACTAGGTTATGACGCCTGCTTATCTTTAGTGGATTCTTTGCTCGTTTAAATTCGATTTAGCTTCAAATACCTCGAATCTCCCCTTATCATCAAAATATACCAATGTAAGCTTAAATATAAAAATTTAAGACCAAAGGCAGGATTAAATTACTAATAATTAGCAGAAAAATGATACAAAAGTTAGATATTTATGCCAAATTTCACTTATGTCTATGGTAATATTCTTTTAGAGGCTCATCACTTAGTCTAGTAGGTGATTATGAATTTCAGTTTTCATTTTCAGTACTCAGATTTAGACTTGAATGGCTTAGTTTTATTGACATGTGGGATATTTATTTAAATGAGGCAATTTAGTCAAGTTATCTTACAGTTAATTAGATACAAGGGTTATCTTGATAGTTAGTTAGAGTTGGGAGTCAATCATGTCCACCCAATTTTAGAGCGTGCCAAGTTGGTATTAGATCAGACAGGTTTATGGAGTCATAGGTGTTACACCTCGTAACTTCTCATATCGAATATACCTTAAGTTAAGGAGCCTAAGATAAGGAAGAAGGTCCTATTTGAAAGATTAAGGAATGATCGAGTTGATATTCGAGGAGGTCGTAAGAGTTTAGGAGCTGTGAAGCCCTTCGTGCCTGTAATCCTTACCTGGTGTACGTCGTGTCGAACCAATGTGAGATGAGAATAGTTATGATGGATATAAAAGGTTAAGGAAGGCCTCGGGCCAAGATCAGAAGTATAGCTAAGAGACTCTGAACTACACCCATCGCTTTGCGCACGTTTATGAATATAATTAATCGACTTGAGCTCCAATGTCCCGAGCCACGTTCCAAGGGTCAGTTATGACATAAATAGATGTTAAGAAGGTATATGGATGATTATAATTTATTAGGATCAAAGGAATTACATCTCGACAAAGTTTGACAAAGGTAGGACAATACGCTAAACGTTTCGCTCCACGGAACCCGATCCGCCTCGCGGATGAGGCAGCGGATCAAGATATCTTTTTCACCACTCCAATTACACTATATACGGTGGAATATGCTACAACATATAGGCATATGCGTCACATATGGGGACACAAATGTGAGGCGGTTTGGATGGCTATTTAAGGCCCAAAGTAGGCCATTTGCTCCAAAACATCCCAATTTCGCCCAAAAACTTCCTAGATGCTCTAAACCCTTATATAAAGACTTAGACACCATGGGAGATCATATCCTTGAGCTTATAAAGTAAAATCCTCTTTGGAAAGCTTTGATCATCTTACAAATCCTCTTTGGATCATTGGACAAGTTTGGAAGTTCTTGAAGGATGAAAGGAAACTTGATGTAAGGACGTCTTGAATGTATGAAGGTATATTCCTACTACCATTTAGTATTCTTAATTCTCTCCTAGCTTGGAATTATATTTTGTAGAAGATAAAGTATGGACAAGTTAAGATAAACTTCATAGTTAAACATGTTAAGTTATTGTATTGGTTGTTTGGATGGTTTTAATAAAGTTCTAGGAGATGACCATGGCTAGATTCATGATGTTTGGTTATGATGATCTTAATGATATTGTTATTGTTCTAAAGGAAGTGAAAGTAACTTATATGACCATGAAAATAAGATAGGATAGAGTATTCACGCTAAGTGTTCGACGAAATATCGTAATGATGAAATCTTAAAGCCATTGATTGGATATTGATATGGATTATCTTATTTGCCTAGGTCAACAATTGTACGACGAGTGAGACGCCGTAGGAGTAGTGTTTCCCTGCTAACGAGGTATGTAAGTCTTACATTTCTCTCTTTTGGCATTATCGACATGTTTATGACGCTTGCGAGTTGCTTTCAAATATAGACTCCACTCATAATCGTAAAAAATGTACTTGTAACTTATCCTATCGATTGGTTAATGATCTTAGATGCTCTTTGTCAAACCTACTATCTACATCTTATCGAATCTTGCTTAATTTGATATAACAAGGTTCTATGTTGGTGTTCTTGAAAGTTAAGTCAATTGTATGTCATAATGTTCTTATTGATTTACATGAGAAGGAAGGATACTATGTAACCCTCATAAGGGAGTCTGAGGAAAAACGACGTTACGTCACTCCGACGGGTTCAAAAGTGTATTCTACATTACTTAAAAAGTTATCATATGCATATATTATATATCTATATTTTCCTCAGAGGCCTATGACGTTATATACGCGATTAAATTTCATTTATGCATATTCTAGCCCAGAGAGGTAGTCAGAGTACATGTTGTCTTTCTATTGCTCTATCTTACAATTATGCATTTAGTTACAGTTTCATCTTATGCTTCATTTACAGTGTTGTACTTTTTTACAGTTTCAGCCTTACATATTCAATACATATTTTGTACTGATATCCCTTTCTGGGGCACTACGCTTCATTCCCGCAGGTACATATAGAGATTCAGATGATACCACACGGTAGGTGACTCGACTCAGCTGATGATTGTCACGCTCTTTTCTTCCGGAGCTATCTAATGAGCTGATAGGTATGATGGTTGTATATATATATAATTAGGTACGATGGGGTCCTATCCCGACCAGATATTGTTAATATACTCTCTAGATGTTTGTAGAAAGTCATTTTGTGTATAGTGGTCTGGTGAGGCCTTGTCGGCCATTTTAGTAGACTCATTATGTTTATATCAGCCTTGTCCTCCTTTTTGTATATATATATATATATATATATATATATATATATGTGTGTGTGTGTGTGTGTGTGTATGTGTGTGTGTGTGTGTGTGTGTGTCAGGCCTTTTCTGCATGCATGAGATTGTGTCTTGATTAGTAATCAGTTATCAGAGGCCTTGTCGGCCCATGTTATGTCAAAATATGTTACAGGTATCAGAATTGGTACGCTCGGGCCTTAGGGCACCAGGTGCCGACCACACCCCTCAAGGTTGGGGTGTGACAAACTTAGTATCAGAGCAGGTCAGTCCTAGGGATGTCTATAAACTGTATCTAGTAGAGTCTTCTTTATGAGTGTGTCGTGCGCCATACTTATAAATAGGAGGCTACAAGATATGTATGATAGTTTCCTTCTTTCTTGATCTAGATCGTGCACTAGAGCTGAGCTGTAAGCATCTCTTTCCTAATCTTGTCGTACATACGATTTCAGTGATGTCCTCTTCAAGAGATACATCTTCTATCCAGACTGACTTGTTAGAGGATACGGGCGGGTTACCTCCCCGTCAACTTTTGACCTGGATACAATCAGGGGCGCCAAGAGAGATGCCCTATACCATATATACACCATCAAATATACCCCCAGCACTATCTGACCAAGATGTTAGTAGGTTAGTTCAGGTATTTACCCAGTTGGTTGAGCTCTTAGGCATGATACCGCCCTGGTATGATTGAAAATAGTGGACCCCTGGAAGGGTCAGGAAGTTCTCAACCCAGAGAGTCCATTGGTCAGGGATAATTAATGATCGATAGGGTTGACTCAGTGCAAGCAAGGGAAATGACTAAGAGAGTTAGAGTGGTTGGTGGTTATCGGGGAAGGCAGAATGAGGAAGGATTTTGGATGCCTAATCAACATGATAGATGTTTGCGACAGATCAGGTATGATCAGAGTTCTCGGGTAAGGCCAAGACAGGGGTCACAACCCTCGATATCCTAGGATCAGAATATGAGTGGTTCAGACTGATTGGGGCCGTCTAGACCATGTTATAGGATATGCGCATGGATGCATGCTGAGACTTGTCGCAAAGAGACACGGGGGTTGTTATTGGTGTGGTAATCAATGAAACAAGATATGAGAGTGTCCCAGACTAGCTTATATGAGAAAGAAGGAGAGAGAGGACGTGGCCTCGGGTTCTGATGCTACTCGGGGAAAGCAGACGAGTGCAGGAATGCTACTGATTCTCTTACTCTTTTACCTACCCTCTATATACACAATATTGACCTATTATATACTCTAGAAGAGTGGCACTATTTTGGAAGTCGATGTTTTGAGATGCCCATTAAGGTAAAATGTTCTAATAAGAAAGAATTGTGATTGTAATAATGTTAACTGAAGAAGAAAACTTCTAGCCCAAGAGATAGTAATGTTATGTATGTGTATCACGAATGAAGAAGGTGTAGAGTACCTACCCAACCTAAGGTCAGAATGGGTGGCACGTTTCTGAATGACTATACCAGAAAAACTTCCAGTTCATGATAAGATATCGTCTGACGATTGTATGAAATCCCAGGCTTTGGGCGAGAAAGGGAAAACTGAAATAAGATCAAAGGGGAATGCAAAGCCAAAGGTGGTATTAGACAGTTTGAAGCATTTTAAGAATATTTTTCGCCCCTTAGCGAATTGCGTCTTTTTGAATATGACAGTTTGTGATGAATACCTGATTTAAATAGTAACCCTGGGCCAGAGGAATGATAGGGGAATAACTTGATAGAATCAAGTACGTGGATCTTCGTTTCAAAAGGTGACTAAAGAAAAGTGGAGCAGAATCTTATGGCCGAACCAATGGCCCCAATCCCTCCCTAAGAATGGGACAATGTATGATAGCTGGAAATAAAATAAGTTCCATTGATCGAAGAAAAAAGGGGATACCTCATCTATTGTGAACAACTTCGCGCGTAGGTTGCAGCAAAGGATTATAGATTTCCAATGATGGGTGATGAAGACTTCAAGTTTTGTGGTGTGATTTTACTAGCTGACTGAGTAAGAACACCTGGTTAAACATGGTTTACGATAAAGATCATGATATAATAGAGGAGGTACTATGAGAAATAGATGGATGCTTGACAAATGTAAGAAGAATGTTATGACAAGATGCTAAGGCCACCGGGTATTCCTCGTAAGGGCAGACAAGCGAAAACATTTTAGAAGGTAAGGATACCAATGATAAGGCCACAAAGAAATCCACAACAGTATGAACACCTTGCAAATGATGACCTTGACAAATAAATGATATGTAGATTGTCCCAGCCAAAAGGATAGAACCTCAATTCACAAGAGTGATAAGTACAAAGAATACATCAAATCAAGGAATTCTTAAAAAGAGTTCATGTCGGAAATGTAAAGATTAAATGATCGAGTGATGGTTTAAGAGAATGTATAATACCCATCTAAGGGGGAAGCTTGAGTGAGTAGTAAATTAAAATCGGGCTACATTTTAGACTTAGGTAAGTCAAACATTAGTTTTGTCCCGAATACTGCAAAATAATGGAAGACAAATAAGTAGAAGTAATGGCAAATAAGGCATGAGGTGGGCATATAACGAAAGGGCAAAATGATCGGCGAACCTCAAAGGGGCCAAAATAGACATTAATGAAAAGAGTTAAAAAGTAAGGATGATGAAGTGAGGGTAAAAGTAAGAAGATAATGGAAACTTTGGACTTATCAAATTGATCGGAAACTCTACGAGATGGATGATGTGATTAATGTGAGGTCTAAATACATGGGTTGCAAAAAGGAACCTGAGCCAAGCTATAATGATGAAATCATTAACTCAAGTATGGTAATCGCAGTAAATTCAACAGATCGATGCCTCACATACATGAATTTGTCAACGAGAAGGGTAGGATGACCCTTAGCATGAACAACACCAAACAACATCACGATTATGTCAAAGGTTTTCCTCCAGATAAGGTATATACGACATACCCAGTAAAAAAATAGTCGAATATGACGAGTAGTGAATCTTGAAGTTATTAGAGTATAGTATTGCACTCTTAGTGTGAAGTTAATGTTTCTTTCAAAAAGGTACGAGTCCGGAGCAAGTTAAAATAGTGGATGCCTACGGGATAAGGCCGACAAAGGGAAAAGTCATCGAAGGTGAGAGGATGTCTGGTATCCAATACGTAAGATAAATGGAAGAAGGATGAATGGTAAAAGGAGTGATACACATTGAGAAAGGATACTCGAGCAAAAATGGGATACGACTAAAGGAAGGTGGACCTATTTTGGATTAATCACTTATAGAATATCCAAATTGGAGACGTTATGAGTAATAAGAGATTTCGACATAATAGATAAAGACTTAGTTGATAATATGGTCGAGCACCATTAGTAAAAGGATGAATATGAATATTAAAGGGAAGAGTAAGGTAACAAGTATCTAGAAGAAATAAGAGCCAAATGATGATAATTTCTGGAAGCAATGAAAAATACTTTACCTTATATTAGGAATTAAAGGAACGTTAAGCTGAAGAATGTCGTAGCAATCCACCCATCTAGAATACGTGGAAATATAGCGTGACGTGAAGTAAAGATAATAACAAAAGCCTTACAAAAATCGGAGGTTGATGATCGACACATAAGAAAATGCACACTCGAAGCGGGAAAAGTTAATTAAGGATCATTAGGTGGAACAATAATTGCTAAAGTTTATCCCATTATCATCGTAAACCCTTATGATTTGGAAGACTGATATATATATATATATATATGTCTAAACAGTTTGCATTGTGGTAACCAGGACCATCTATAAGGTCATAGATTGGTTAACAATTCATACTAAGAAGAATACCTATTTTCCGGAGGTTAACTCGAATCATCGCACAAGAACCCTCTCTTTGGCAAATGACCTTTAAAGAACCGGTTCAAAGAAGACTTTGGACGTTCAGATTTATCCCACGTATTGGACTTGGAACAACAGTGACTAGGGATGACAATTGGACGGGGCGGGTGCGGGTACCCCCTCCCCCGCATTCGTACCCGCCAGAAAATTTTATACCCGTCAACTCCCCGCCACCCGTGGCGGATACATTTTCAACATCCATATCCTCTTAGGCGGGTATATTCCTAAATCTACATCCGCTCCACCACCCAAGTGGATATCCGCCACCCGCCAATACCCGCTTGTACCCGCCAACCATATTTTGTAATCAATTCATTTGTCATTTTGTCAACCTGCCATATTTTGCCTCAAAATTCATTATTATTGGGCTTATGGGCTGCTAAAATTAGGTGTGCCATATTATTTGGACTTTAGATAAATATAAAGTTGTACAAATAAAATTATAGTTGGCAGATATAAAGAGGGCGGGTGGATTTGGGGCGGGAGGTTGGATGCCACGCGGGGCCGGCGGGTATGAGGTGGATATAACTGCAAATACACCACCTACCTATACCCGCCTACAATCCGCCAAAGTTATACCTACACCTGCTTACTACCCGCCAAAGTTATACCCATACCCGCCCTAATTGGGCAGGTGCGGTGAGGTATCCGCAAAATTGTACCCACCTGCCATCCCTAACAATGACTGTTATGCGAGGTACTAACATGTCGAGACATAAGGCTCAATGTAACGAAGATGGAGAAGACTCCTATAAAGTGACAGAGAAGGATGCAACTTGTGGTAGCAGTAGTAAATGAGACATTAAGTTATGTGAAAATTCATGGGTTAATAGAAGGATGTTTTAGGGAATTTGATGACAAGAGAATGATAAAATTTAGAAAGAAGGAATGACGTAACCCGAGACATTAACGATCGTAGTACCCGAATTTGACTAAGGAATACAACGACGAACTGACCTACCTATCTAGTTCTTACATTAGATGCTAAGGGCAATCATTGGGTAACCACTTCAAATTTCATCATGATGAAAATGTGAGGGTGGAGAAGAAGTTATTAGATAAAAATGATTTGTGACAATATGACTAAGGTAAGAAAAGGATGTACAAGAGTACAAAATAGAGATGGATGAAAAGAATAAAAGAGGAAATGAATGTAGATAACCTTATTGTTTTCAAAAACTCCTGACCTATGACGATCATCATGCAACGTGTTCTTATTATAATTCTACTTGTGCTCCACATCTATGAACTTCTATTATGTAAATCCTATCATGTTATGAAAATTTGTAACAAGGGAATGAAGGACATAGTTCAGATGTCAAGATTCAACTATTTGGATAAATTATAGTCACTAAGTGATAGTGTAAAAGAGATGTACGACCATGTAAGGTCAATAATGTACCAATAATATCGTGTTTACTTAACCCTATTAGGTGACATTTATGGTATTTGATTGCACGACAAGTTGAGATGATCTTATATACTAAAGAAGTTCTGCCAAGGTTTTTGAAAAACATAAAAAACCGTTATACCCTCGTGATAAAGCCTAAACATTCGAGGATGAATGTTTTTAATGGGGGAAGGATGTTACACCCCATAATTTGCATATAGAATATACCTTAAGTTAAGGAGACTAAGATAAGGAAGAAGGTCCTATTTGGAAGATTAAGGAATGATCGAATTGATATCCGAGGAGGTCGTAAGCGTTTAAGAGCCGTGAAGCCCTTCGTGCCTGTAATCCTTACGTGGTGTTTGTCGTGTTGAACCAATGTGATATGGGAAGAATTATGATGTCTATAAATGGTTAAAGAAGGCTTCAGGCCAATATTGGAAGTATAGCTAAGAGACTCCGAACTACACCCGTCATTTTGCGCACGTTTATGAATATAGTTAATTGACTTAAGCTCCGATGATCAGAGCCCCATTCCAAGGGTCAGTTACAATATAAATGGATATTAAGAAGGTATATGGATGGTTATAAATTATTAGGATCAAATGAATCACATCTCGACAAAGTTTGATAAAGATAGGACGATACGCTATACGTTTTGCTCCATGGAATCCGATCCGCCTCGCGGATGAGGTAGCGGATCAAGGACTCTTTTTCACCACCCTTATGCCACCATATGAGGTGGCATATGATGAAGAATATTTCCATATGCACCACATATCGGTCCGCATATGTGAGGCAGTTTGGATGGCTATTTAAGGCCCAAAGTCATCCATTTGCTCCAAAACATCCCAATTTCGTCCAAACACTTCATAAATGATCTGAACCCTTATATAAAGACCTATAAATCATTGGATATCATATACTTGAGCTTATAAAGTGATATCCTCTTTGGAAAGCCTGGATCTTCTTACAAATCCTCTTTGGATCATTGGACACGTTTGGAAATTATTGAAGGATTGAAAGGAAACTTGATGTAAGGACGTATTGAATGTATGAAGGTATATTCTTACTACCATTTAGTATTCTTAATTCACTCCTAGCTTGGAATTATCTTATAGATAAGATAAAGCATGGACAAGTTAAGATAAATTTCATAGTTAAACATGTTAAGTTAATGTATTGGTTGTTTGGATGGTTTTAATAAGGTTCTAGGAGATGATCATGGATAGATCCATGAAGTATGGTTATGATGATATTAATGGTATTGTTATTGTTGTAAATGAAGTGAAAGTAACTTATATGGCCATGAAAATAAGATGGGATAGAGTATGCACGCTAAGTGTTCGACGAAATGTCGCAACGACGAAATCTTAAAGCCATTGTTTGGATATTGTATGGATTATCTTATTTGCTTAGGTCAATGATTGTACGATGAGTGAGACACCATATGAGTAGTGTTTGCCTGATAACAAGGTATGTAAGTTTTAACTTTCTTTCCTTTGGCATGATCGACATGTATACGACGCTTGCGAGTTGCTTTCCAATATAGACTCCACTCCTAATAATAAAAAATGTATATGTAACTTATCCCATCGATTGGTTATTGATCTTATTTGCTCTTTGTCAAACCTACTATCGGTATCTTATCGAATCCTGCTTAATTTGACATAACAAGGTTCTATGTTAGTGTTCTTGTAAGTTAAGTCAATTGTACGCCATAACGTTCTTATTGATTCATATGAGAAGGAAGGATAATATGTAACCCTCATAAGGGAGTCAGAGGAAGAACAACCTTACGTCACTCCGATCGTTTCAAAAGAGTATTCTATGTTCTTTAAAAGGTTATCATATGCATATATTATATATCCATATTGACTTCAGAGGCCTATGACGTTATATACGCGGTTATATAGATATGAGATTGATGATCTTGACCTAGAGGCCTATGGTGCTACTTGAGCAGTTTATACAGATATGATATTGATAATACTGCTCGGAGAGGCCTATGCCGTTAGATACACGATTATATTTCATTTATGCATATTCCAGCCAAGAGAGGCACTTAGAGTACACGTTGTCTTTCTATTGCTCTATCTTATAGTTATGCATTCAGTTACAGTTTCAGTTTATGCTTTATTTATAATGTTGTAATTGTTTATAATTTCAGCCTTACATATTCAATATATCTTTCGTACTGATGTCCCTTTCTGGAGAACTGTGTTTTATGCCCACAGGTACATATAGAGATTCAGACAATACCTCGCGGTAGGTGACTCGACTCAGCTGAGGATTGTCACACTCCTTTCTTCTGAAGCTATCTAGTGAGCTGATAGGTATGATGGTTGTATATATACATAGTTGGGTACGGCGGGGCCCTGTTCCGAGCATATGTTGTTGATATACTCTCTAGAGGCTTGTAGATAATCATTTTATGTATAGTAGTCTGGTGAGGCCTTGTCGGCCCTTTTAGTGGACTCACTATGTTTATATCGGCCTTGTCAGCCTTGTTTTTTATATATATATATGTGTGTGTGTGTGTGTTGGGAATTTTATGCGTGTAGGAGATTGTGTCTTGATTAGAATCATTTATTAGAGGCCTTGTTGGCCCAGGTTATGTCGGAACATGTTACATGTATCAGGATTGGTACGCTCGGGCCTTAGGGCGCCGAGTGCTGGCCGCACCCCAAGGTTGGGGTGTGACAATAGGGAGGCATGAGTTGTATTTAGTAGTCTCAAATATAGATATATTGTGCATAATACTTATCTTGGGGGTTGTAGGGAATGTTAGGACAGTTTTCCTTCTTTGATTCTTAAATTGTGCGTTAAACATAAAGGCATATTCTAGACCCACTCTTGCCAATATCGTGAATGATTAGCGCACATGAATCGATCAGAGAGCACAAGGATAAACACGTGAGCAGTAATACTAATTATTTGAGATATAGTTAAAAAGATCTCAGTTGAACCCAAAATAAGAACTAGATAAAACAGACGAGACTTGAAATGAGGCTGCAATAACCCAGAAATTTGAGTAAAAAACAAAGGCTTGTTGTAAAGAAGATAAAGTGCGGACATCACCGAATACTGGGTGAGAATGGTACGATATTGAAAATTCAGTTCGCTAATTTTTGTTTTTAAAAACACTATACCATTACCATACAAATTAATTCAGTATGGTTCAGTATTTTTATGTTCGATTTTGATATTTTGCGATATGGTAAATCGGTAACCATAGTTTGTTCGACCTCGACTTACATTTATTGATATAATAGAGAATCATGACTTCGACTTTTCAAGAAGCGTCTCAATTATATCATACTAACATCTTACACATGTAAAAATATTTAAAAGAAGGTACAAGAGATTCCCTTTATTAATCAATTACCCCAAAAAGACATTTCAATCAAGATAGTGTAGTCAAAATTCCACATCCAAATAATTAGTTTTATACTAATACTAGTTTATATATTTATTAGTATTAAAATAATATATATAAATTGTATATGTAATTATATACTAATACGATATTGAGGGACAACTCGCTCAAGACCTTTCACCCGAAGCCAAGCCAAAGAACTCCAAATCTTACAAGACATGTTCATGCAAGGAAAGACTTTGGAGGCCCTTGAGGATCAACACACAAGAGTAGATAACATTTGGATGATCACTTTGGGTGAAGACGAAGGCGAAGGAGGTACTGGCACAACATGTGGCACGACCGTGGCTCACGGCATCAATGAGTGAATCGCGGGTTGAGTCACAGTGTGACATAGAGCTTGATGGATTCGTTTTTGGGTTATTTTTGCAATTCATGCTAAGGTCACTTTTGGACCTAGTTGTAATGAAAAGCCAAAACTATAAATAGTGGCTCCCAAGATTAGAATAGTAGCTTGAACATTGATGAGAAACTTTCTCTTACTTATAACTTAGTTTTCTAGTGATAGCTTAGTAGAGTAATTCCTTGGTTTCTTATTGAACTATTGTCCTTGATTTCACGTGAGATTACTCACTTGTGAATTCAAATAGTATAGGTGATTTTGATTGAATTCAATAGGGAGTGTTAGGTAACCAATTCAAGTATGCCCTTAAATTCATTATCAATTGTGTCTTGCTTCTATCTTTACTTTATTGCATTTATTTATTTATTCCTACTTAGGAATCCTATCATATACTTCTGTACACTATTTCAGTATTTCTTTTATAAAATTCGAATACTATACCAAATACCATAATATTGAAATTGCAGTATCAAAATTTTGATTTTGATATGGTAATTTAGAATCTACCGTACCATGACCACCCCTACCAATACAGTAAGAAATATACCAGGACTATGATGCGGTCCAAAAAAATTTAGGGTTTTTTTGCACGAATTCCTCTATTTCGGGGTGATCTTTAATTTTTGTCCCTCAAATTTGTGGTCTTTAATTTTTCCCTTCAGCACTTTTAGTGCGATATAACTAAATTTAGGCCGGCATAATTAGCGTGTAGCTTTGACATATGTATCGTAACATCCTACAAGCTATCACTACAAGAAATATGACTTTCAGTGATGACTTTTTGCAGCGACACACTTAGTCGCCACAAAATCTAAGTGTTCTGTGGCGACTCGAAATGGTTGCCACAAACGTGAAAGTTTTAGTGGTGACTTTTCATAGATCGCCACTAGTATATTCTAATTTTTCTGATGACATATGACTGAGAAAGTATTTGTGGAAACTTAGTAGTTGCTACTAAAGAACTTTTGTGGTGACTTTTTCGCCACTAATAGGGGAGCTTCTGTGGCAACTTTGAAGTCGTCTCTAATTTTTTTGTTTTCATATTGATTCTTATTTTGTATGTAAATTCATTTTTTTTTTAGTAAAGATGGTTATCTGTGTTTGATCTTCTTACTATTGGTAAATAAATAGATTAATTCCATACATTTAAGAGCTGATTTTAAGTAAGTTATCATATATTGAAAAGTTTTAATAGTTACAGAGTTGTTTAAATAAGTATTAGGAGTAATTTCACATATCTAATAATACTTTATTTAAATAAGTACTTATATGTTAAAGCTCTTTGCGCACTACAAAATAACTGACTTTAGAGACATATTTTATTACTTTATTTGAAAAATAAAAATAAATATTACTCCCTCTGTCCCAATTTAAAATTAAATTTACATATTTAAAAATTATGTAAGAAGTATTATAAATCCAATAATTAAAATTTAAAATATTTATAAGGCATATGAAAATATTACGGATAAAATAAAGCTCGTTTGACTCTCAAAATTCAACAGATGGCACATAAATTAACCAACTCACTTATTTACCCCCTTAGAAAAGAACCCATATTCCACTATGTAATTTTAACTATTGTTGTGCACTATTCAGTTAGTTATGCTACATATGGATGAGACTTACGAGTTGCTTGTGAACAACTTGATCCTTTGTTAGATTCACATGTGAACAACTTGATCTTTTGTTGTCTCTTGTGTTGTAAACTATGAATGATTTTCACTTTCCATTTGTGGTATTGGGCTTTGGTTGTTTAGTTGCTCCACTTTGATCCTCTTGAGCAATACTTTTGACAATTTTTAAGATTTGAGCTTAGTATGCTAGATAGAACTTTGCTTAGTCATACAACCCTTTTCTTTTTTAAACGCAATTTGCAATCTTCTACTCCAGTAACTGTTACTGTGGTGACCTTTTTATTTTTAGCATTAAATTATGAGAATTGTCAATGTAATTCTGTTTTTTTACCCTTTATTACAGGTACAAAATTATAAAACAATCAGAAATGGCGTGGCTGAAGGACATGTTTGAAGGCACTTAATGTTTTTCTCGTCATATGTATAGGTGTTTAATGACATTGAACAATGAAGTTGTAATGACTCGCTTAGTATTTTTGAGCATTTAGCCTAAAATTTCCCAGAATATCCTTTTTGTGGCTTCTTTTATGTATTTATAATTTGCGGGGATGAGTTGCGCAATTTTTGAGGTAATTAGATGAAATAGTGGAAGAAAACCTATGTTTTGGAACTTTGAAATTCTAAGTTTGAGAAGTTTGACCAAGAGTTGACTTTTGGATAAATACATCTTATGAGAGGTTTCATCGATTCCATTAGGTCCGGAATGTCATTTATGACTTAGTCAAGCCTTTGATTCGGGTCCCAAGGAGTTCGGGCATGTTTCAATTAGTTGGTTGAGAAATAGGATTTTCTTAGTTTAAGAGTTGACCTTGGTCAACATCGGGTCAAGGAGACCTTATTTTTGAATTCCTAGTGTGCGAGAAATAAGGTCAATAAAAAGAGAAACAATATCGAAAAGGAGAGAATGTCTTATTTTCGGTATTTAATGAAAAAGAAAAAGGGAAATTAAGAAAATTAGAAAGGTAATAATACGAGTCGAGAAAGGATACTTGAGCAAATATGGGGTATAACTAAGGAATGTGAACCTATTTGAGAATACATAGTATCGCCAAAGAAGTATGCGAACTTGAGACATTATGAGAAGCATGAAGTTTTGACATAATGAATAAGAAGATAATGGACCATGGGGTCATGTACCGTTGAAAAAAAAGGACCATTAGGGGAGTTACAAGAAGGAACCACCTCAAAGAGGTAACATGTGGCCAACTGTAATAGAAATCGGATGATACCCCCTAAAGTTGTAGGTAAATGAATTCTTCCTTATGTTGGGGATTTAAAGAGCGTCAAGACAAAGCACCCCGTCTAAGGCCCATTGAAAAGTATTGTACTATGGAGTAAAGGTAATAACGGAAATCTTATCAAGACCCAAGAATTAAGAATATCAGTTAACAACACTTGAGAAGATCTGCCTTTGAAATTGAGATATTACATAAGGATTAATAAGTGACCGAGGATCGTTGTGACTTATCACATTACCATTGTAAACTATGTTGGTTCGGAATATTTATGCCTAAGTAACTCACCAGTCCACATTGTAACAACTAAGTCTGTCTAAAGAATCGAAGTTTGGTCAAAAATTTATCTTGAAGGTTATCTCAAGCCAATGTTCAATCACTCGTTAAGACAAACAACTAATGGAGGAACCAGTTTGAAAGAAACTTTGGATGTTTAGGATTTCCTTCACATCATCCTAAGATACCCAATGAAAATTTTGGTTCAAACCACCAGACTCAGGCAGAGAGTGAATGTATGAAACTTGGAGACTAAGGATCGATGACTATTAAGCGAATATTACCAGATCGATAAATAAAGAGCTATACGCGACAAAGAAGTTGGACTCTTATCGAATTATGAAAAGGAAAGGAACCCGAAGTAATGATATTAGACCTGAGGTAGTATGTTATTTGAGAATACCTAGTGTAATGAGGAGAGTTTTAAGAGATTTGGTGTCAAGGGCAGGATTCGACTTGACAAGGGAGGAAGATTCCATCTAAGTATATTCGTGATTATAATACCAAACTCAGTTGAGAAAGGCAGTAACTGAAAAGCAAAGTATAATCCAAACCAGAGATGCTTATTCGAAATTTACTTCAAGTAAAAGTGGAAAGGGATTTACCGACAAAAGAAATTTTAAGACAAGTAAGTTGTTCAAAACTTATGTACCGTATAAGGATACTATAGAGAAATGAAAAAGACCTCTTTTTTCTCCGAGAAAATACCCTAATACTCTTTCCTATCCCACTCCAAGATATTAGAACATCCTAAGATCAAAATACGCAAGATCAACATGATAAACCCTATGGTTATCGTGAGAATTATCGTCTCCTTGTGGAACTAATTTTGGAAACCCTTGGAATTGAAGTACTCTACTATTTTAAGGAGATTATGATGCGTAAAGGTAAGTTTTATCCTCCTCTACCTATCTTTATGATTAATTAATAATTTGGAGCAAGTTGTG
The DNA here is from genome assembly GCA_034509755.1 of Anisodus tanguticus. Classification (NCBI taxonomy): domain Eukaryota; kingdom Viridiplantae; phylum Streptophyta; class Magnoliopsida; order Solanales; family Solanaceae; genus Anisodus; species Anisodus tanguticus. The sequence continues at coordinate 21,558,944 of CM067558.1, read as the reverse complement.
AAAAGATTTTCATAATTGAAACTCGTAAACTTGTGGAATCATCGTGATATGATTTGTTGGGTTGTTTTACTTAAAGTATGAGTTGAAATTTATAAGTAAACTAATTTTATATGTTATGGACTAAGGGAAGTACGGTTTGAAGAATTGTGGGATCGAATTTCATAAATTTTCCATATAAAAGAAGCGTAAAGAATCCTATATGCTTAAAATTGTCGAAGGATTCTTAAGAGAGTTTCTCCATAGATTTTGGATTTGATATTGACATAAACCCTTTATATGATATAGATAATCATCCGTAAGAATTGCGAGGGCTTGTAGAACAATGGTAGTTTTGCGGACAAGGTATGTTAAGGCTCACTCTTTCATTTCTTTGGAATGATCTACAAACTAGCGTAACCGTAACGATGTCCCTTCAAAAGGAATTCCATTCTTAAGAATTACGCCTGTGAATATATTTGTTTCATGTTGTACATAGCCAATGATTCTTATTGTTATGTTTCGGGAATATTCTCTGACTTGATAGTAACTCGAAGATTATGCCTTCTTATGGCTTTTATTGACTCCTAGCTCATGGATACACACATAATACATAACAAAATCGGAGGGTAACGACCATGAGTCATTTATATTAGATTTATAAAGCCCTGCAGAGTCATTGCATGCATTATATATATATATATATATATATATATGTAATGACACCGCGCCGCACTGTAGACAGTCGGGTAGGCACTTATATGTGCACACCACTGCAGTTAGGAAGTTTATAATGATATCCCCAAAGAGCGGCTTAATATATATATATATATATATATATATATATATATATATATTTTAAATCAAAGTATGCATATTCCTTATCACAGAGGCACTCAGAGTATAAGTTTTATTTCCACTGCTTTACATTACGTACAACCAGTTGTTGTCATTATACTATTTAGAGTCTTGTAGACAGTCATGTTGTGTATTATGGTCATGTATGTTTCCTTGTCGGCCCCTCCAGTAGATTTATTGTGTTCATTTCGGCTTTGTCAGCCTTGTGCATATATATCTTTATAGGTTGGGCTTTTTCTACGTGCAGAGAATTGTGTTCTTGTTTACAGAATCTCTTATTAGAGGCCTTGTCAGCCTATATCTTATTGAGCATGTCACAAGTATCAGAATTGGTATGCTCGGGCCTTAGGGTGCCGGGTACCGACCACACCCCCCAAGGTTGGGGTGTGACATCCGAGAGGTGGAAAGATCGAATCTTTAACAGTTTAATGCCTTGATTCTTGTAAAGGTCGAGTCTTTGTAACTTTTCTTACTTTGATAAGTGAAAAGATTGAGTCTTTACGTACTTACGTGTCCTCAACAACAAATAGATTAATGTTTTACTACATAATGTGCTTAATTCGATGTAAAGGTGGAATCTTTGGGATTATGTGTGGAAAGCGATGAAATTTATGACTTGGATTAGTTGTAGGTTCCTTACTTAAATTGTCACAATGCTTTTAAACTAAAATTTGTAAATACTAATAAAGAAAGTAAGTGAGCACTGGGAGTACCAACCCTCTCCACCACTAAAGTTTAGGGTCGATCAATGATGGTGCCGGGTACATGTGTTTTCTGTATTTACTCTACACTTGATGCACCTTTTGTGTACATGTACCTATCCGATCACGAGGCATATTCCGGAGTTCAGGGTGAGCTGATGACAGTCCCACAACACCAGACTCCTTCATATCTTTATTGTTTTCTATCTTTCTTTATTTCAGACAGTCTCTTATAGTGCGTATCGGACTTGTATTCGGATATCAACTCTTGTACTTATGACAATTAGATTTTGGGGTTATGTTTTGTTGACTTAGACCTATTTATGATTATGTTTTGAGACTATTAAGTACCTTTAGGTGTTTATTTCTATTTCTGCAATTACATTCCTTTTTGATGTATAAATAAAATTAGGGTTCGCCTATGGGTTAGGGTAGGTTCCCTCACGAAACAAATGAGATTTTAGGTAGTGACAATTTGGTATCATAGCACTAGGTTCATTGGTCTTATGAGTACAAGAGTGATGTCAAGTAGAGTCTTGTGGATCCGTACGAAGAGCTACGTACCTATCTTTGAGAGGTCATATGACAATTAGGAAATTTTGTTTCTTTCATTCTTGTCGTGAGTTCCTGACTTTATGCATTATAAATCTCTTTTGTTTCACTCTTTCTCAAAGATGGTAAGACCTCATTTGACCGCCGATGGAGATCAAGAGCCCGCACCTGCACTTGCACCCATTGCTAGAGGTATTGTATGGAGCAGGGGATGATGATGAGGTAGAGGTAGACATCGAGTTAAAGCACAAGCCCGAGGCCAAGCACTAGCAGTTTCTTAGGGACATAGTAGGCCAGTATGTCTAGAGCCGGAGGTTGTCCAGCTGGATGATCAAGTTCAGGTTGATGAGGAGGATTATGTTCAAGCTGATAGAGTAGAGCCAGATCAAGTGCCCCCGGGCTTTATCGCTGCACTAGTGCTTTAGGATACTTTGGTTCGCATGATGAGTTTTCTAGAGACTATAACATAGGGTGTTCTACCGGTCACTTCTGTTGGATCACTAACTAGGGTTGGAGGACGAACTCCTGATCATATGTCTATTCCCGAATTTCTGATACCAAGGATTCAACCAACACCTACTGGGGTTCCTCGTTTCTTAGGCCTGATAGTGCCTGGTCCTGCTTTACCCCCAACTACTCAGCCCGTAATGGCCGTGGAGGAGCAGAAGATGTTTGATCAGTTCCAGAAGATGGATCCTCCTAGATATGATGCTTATGAGTTCTTGATTAGCTATCATGAGAGGTTGCACATCCTCGAGTTACTGAAGTCTCGTTTAGTAGACTACACATCTTTTAAGATGATTAGACCTGCCAAGAAGTAATGGAGGTCATATGTTGAGACTAGACCACCAGGGTCCCCTCATCTTACTTGAACTTCATTTATTCATGCATAAGTTTATACCTCACAGTGTTAGAAAGAGAAGGAGATCTTAGTTTGAGGGGTTACGCTAGGGGTGTATGACTGTGATAGAGTACAAACAAAGTTCCATGCATTGTCTCGCCATGCCTTAATGATTCTTCCTAATGAGACTAATAGGGTTAGGAGGTTCACTAATGTGTTGATTTGTCCTCTTCATTTGATTGTAGTACAGATGGCTAACAAAGGTTTTTTTCTAGCAGATTATTGATGCGGTCTGAGAGGTCGAGTTAAGAGGCCCGATTTCATCACTCATGTGGGTACCTCATCTGTAGGGAGGGGTCATTTTGGTAGAGGTCATCACCGTCTGAGTGCTAGTACAGTTGTTGCAGCCATGCTAGTATCTAAGGGAGGATAGTCGGTGCGTACTTCTTATGGTTTGGGGCAGTTGACCCCGAGTTCTTACAGGCCATCAAGATATGGTAGGCATTCAGGCGTATTTCATTCCCAGTGATATGCCTTTCCTAGAGGGTGTTATGAGTGTGGTGATCTTGGGCACTTTAAGAGGGATTATCTCAAATTTAGATGTCGTGATCAACCTCAGAGTTCTCAGACTCTTGTACCTAGGATAGCCGCATAACCGACTAGAGGTAGTTCTCATGGTAGTAGAGGTGGGTCTCATATAGGTAGGGATGGTACTCATTCTGACCGAGGTGGTGGTTGTGGAGGTACTCAGATGGGTGATCATGCTCATTTCTATGCTTTCCCAGGCAGACTCGAGGTTGAGACCTTCGACACAATCATTACAGGTATTCTTTCAATTTGCCATTGCCCTACTACAATTTTCTTTGATATAGGCTCTACCTATTCTTATGTGTCTGTCTACTTTACTTTGATCTTGGATTTTATGAGCCAGGCCTATTTATATTTCTACTCCTATTGGGGATTCAGTAGTGGTAGACAAAGTATATTGAGGCTGTGCAGTTACTTTGATGGGGTATGATACCTAGGTAGACTTGAACATTTTAACATGGTAGACTGCAATACTATTCTTGGGATGGATTGGTTATCTCTATAACACACGATCCTGGACTGTTATGCTAAGATAGTTACCTTAGCCATGCCATATATTCCTCGATTGGAGTGGAAGGGTGCTCTTAGTCATTATCCAAAAAGGTAATATAGTTCCTTAAGGCTCAAAAGATGGTGGAGAAGGGGTGTCTCTCTTACTCGGGTTATATTCGAGACACTAGTGCAGAGTCTCATTCATTGGAGTCAGTTTGTTAGTGAGAGAGTTTCCAGAGGTATTCTTTATAGATCTTCCCGGTGTTCCTCTCGACAATCTGTATTGACTTGGAGCTGGACATTCAGCCTGTTTCTATTTCGCCGTATCGAATGGCACCGATCGAGTTGTGGGAGTTGAAGGAGCAATTGCAGGATTTATTGAGTAAGGGGTTCATTTGACCTAGTGTTTCGCCTTCGGGTGATCCTGTGTTGTTTGTAAATAAGAAGGATAGGACTATGTAGATGTGTATCTATTATCGATAATTAAACACGGTGAATGTCAAGAACAAGTACCCAATATATCGCATTGATGACTTATTTGATCAACTTCAGGGTGCTTCTATCTTTTCCAAGATTGATTTGAGATCCGATTATCACCAGTTGAAGATTAGGGTGGAGTATGTTCCTAAGACAACTTTCCGAACTCGTTATGGGCATTATGAGTTCTTGGTGATGTCATTTGGGTTGACTAAGCATCTGTAGCCTTTATGGAGTTGATGAATGTAGTATTCAGGCCTTACTTGGATTCTTTCGCAATTGTCTTCATCGATGGTATTTTGATCCACTCTCGGAGTAAGAAGGAGCATGATCAACAATTGAGGACCGTTCTTGGAATTCTAAATGAGAAGCAACTTTATGCAAATTTTTGAAGTGTGAGTTTTGGCTTAGTTTAGTGGCATTCTTGGGGCATGTAATGGCTAATGATATCATCATGGTAGATCCTAAGAAGATTGAGGTGGTTCAGGATTCGATTAGAAATGCTTCGGTCATTGAGGTTCAGAGTTTTATTGGTCTCATGGGTTATTATCGGCGTTTTATGGAGGGTTTTTTATCCATTTCATCCCCGTTAACTAGATTAACCTAGAAAAAAGTGGCGTTTCAGTGGTCCGAAGAATGTGAGCCAAGCTTTAAAAAGCTCAAGACTTTGTTGACTACCATTCTGGTTTTGGCCTTACCAATTGTGGGAGAGAGCTTCGCTGTCTATTATGATGCTTCTGGAGTAGGTCTTGGGTGTGTGTAAATGTAGAAAGGGAAGGTGATAGCATGTGATTCTATGCAGTTGAAGGTACATGAGAATAACTACCCCACTCATGACTTAGTGGCTATTGTATTTCCTTTGAAGATTTGAAAACATTACCTCTATGGGGTGCATTGTGAGTTATTCACAGATCATCGCAGTCTTCAGTACATATTCAACCAAAAGGATCTTAATTTGAGACATAAGGTGGTGAGTATGTGTAGTCTAGCCTTGTTGCATGTGGGAGAGCATTTATTGGCGATGAATACTCAGTCTTTGGCTATTCAATTTATGATATTTGACTTTTCAGAGCCCGATAGGGTTAGCTTGCGTAGAGGCAAGATATTGTTTATTAGAGAAAATTAAGGCTCCGCAGTTCGATGATATGAAGTTGTGTAAGATTCGTGACAAGATGTTGCATGGAGAGGCTGAAGAGGTTATTCTTGATAGTGATGGTGTTTTGAGGATCAAGAGTCGAGTTTGTGTTCCTAGGGTGGGTGATTTGACTAGATTGATCATGGAGGAGGCTTACAGTTTGAGGTATTCCATTCACCTGGGGCTATAAAGATGTATCATGACTTAAAGCAACACTATTGGTGGTGTCAGATGAAGATGGACATAGTGGAGTTTGTGTCTCGGTGTTGAATTGCCAGAAAGTGAAGTTTGAGCACCATAAGCCTGGTAGTGTGATTCAGAGGAATGTCCATACCTGAGTGGTAGTGGGAGCGGATTGCTATATACTTCATGGTAGGATTGCCGTGGACTTTGTGCAAGTTTGATACTATTTGGGTCATTGTGGATAGGTTAATAAATCTACGCATTTCATTACGGTTCAGACTACTTATAATTCAAAGAAGTTGGCCAAGATCTGCATTCAAGAGATAGTTCTATTGCATGGAGTGCACATTTTTATCATTTCAGATCGAGGCACACAATTTACATCTCATTTCTGGCGGTCTATATCGAATGAGTTGGGTACTAGAATGGATTTTAGTATAAATGTCCACCTTCAAATCGATGGTTATTCCAAGCGGACTATTTAGGTTCTTGAGAATATGTTACGAGCCTGTGTGATTGACTTTGGTAGTCATTGGGACCGGTTTCTACGCTTGGCGTAGTTTGCTTACATAAATAGTTATCACTCAGCTATTAAGATGATGCCATTCGAGGCTTTGTATGGTAGAAGGTGTCATTCTCCGATTGATTGGTTTGATTCCTTTGAGGTTAGTTCATGGGGTATAGACTTGTTGCGAGATTCTTTGGATAAGGTCAAGTTGATCCAGGAGAGGCATCTTATGGCTCAGAGTAGGCAAAAGAGTTTTGCAGATCAAAAAGTCTGTGATTTAGAGTTTATCATCGGGGAGTGGGTCTAGTTGAAGGTTTCACCTATGAAAGGTGTGATGAGGTTTGGGAAGAAGGGTAAACTGAGCTTGAGGTATATTGGACCTATTGAGATTATTCAGGGGGTTGGTGAGGTGGCCTTTGAGTTGGCCTTACCTCTTGGGGTGTACATCCAATTTTTCATGTTTCGATGCTAAAGATGTACCATTTAGATGGTTCTCATGTGATTCAGTGGGACTCAGTGATGCTTGATCAGAATTTGACCTTTGAGGAGGAGCTTATAGCTATTTTGGATAGGCAGGTTCGAAAGTTGAGGTCCAAAGAGATAACTTCGGTGAAGGTGCAATGCAGGAATCATCCCGTTGAGGAGGCTACTTGGGAGACCGAGTCTGATATGCGGATTAGATATCCCTAGGTTTTTATGAGTCCACGTATTTCCTTTTCTTTACTGTTCGAGGATGAATATTTATTTTAGTGATATCCGATGTAATGACTCGCTTAGTTATTTTAAGTTTTTCACCTAAAATTTACTAGCATACCCTTCCCGCGAATTCTTTCATGTATTTATGACTTAAGGGGATGTGTGGGTAAATGTGTCTTTTGTGAGGTTTTGTCGATTCTAAGTTTGACCAAGAGTTGACTTTTGGGTAAATGTATCGTTTGTGAGGTTTTGTCGATTCCATTAGGTCTGGAATATTATTTATGACTTAGTCGAGCCTTTGGATCGGGTCCCGAGGCATTCAGTTGTGTTTTTGGTAGTTGGTTGAGAAATAAGATTTTCTTAGTTTACGAGATGACCTTAATATACATTGGGTCAAAGAGAGCTTTTTCGGGAATTCCAAGTGCACGAGCAAGTCCGGAACATGTTTTATGATCGATGCAGATTTGGTTTGTGTTCGGGAGGTCCCCAATGAGTTTCAAGTTTCGAATAGAGAATTAGAGAAGCTAGAATTTCTTATTTCAGTTGTTGCAAATATCCTTCTACACGATGGCGTAGGAAGGATCGCGATCGCGAGAGTGTGGGGGCCAAGGGGTCGTGACCGCGATCACCCTCTTGTGTTCGTGTAAGGGAAATGGGGGTTGGGTCGGATTGATCTGGTTCATGGCATTCAAGATGGGCCTATCACGAGCGCAATGATCTGGGCCAGGATGGACCACGATTGGGAGTCGGGCCTCGCGGTCGCGATGAGTATTGGTCTTGGAAAGAAACTTAAAACCTCAATTTCGAACTTCATCTTCTTTAACACATTTTGAGAGCTAGGGAGCTCAGATTTGAGTGATTTCAAGGCTAAACTTCAAGATTCTTCATTGGGGTAAGGTCTTATGCATTGACCAATCATTTATTGATGATTCCAATCATTATTTTCCAATTCCCACCATGTTCCAATTCCACTATGATCTCAAGTTAGAAAATAAGGATTTTCTATGGATTTGGGTTTTGCATAAATTAGTGAAATTGAAGGACCAATTGTGATTAGAACTTTATGATTTTCTTGATTATGACTATCTAGACTATGGGTAACTTGATTTTGAATTCAATTTCCAATTTCGACCTTTGGGTTCAGGGCGGGGTTTTGGATTAATTTTTGGTCTCGGAACCTTTATATAACAATGTGGGTATCGTTAGCTTCATATTCTTATGTAGATACCGTATTTGAACCGATCAAGTGGGCTCATTTGGTGGCCCAAAGAAAGGAAAAGGCCGCGAAGTGACTATTCAGCTTCAGATTCATGTAACGGGGAATTGAGGGTCTCGTACTCGTGAGGTGACGAGAACTTGTGCAGGTACCGGTGTATATGTAAGGGTAATTAAAATTTAAAGTTATTATACTTGTGACAGATACTATGTGTTTATCCTTCGGGCTTTGGAGGTGGTTATTAAATCCACTAGGTTAGTATGGTTGCTTCTTATTTGGGCTATGATAGCCATGTTTGATTAATATTTGTGAATATTGACTTATCTTTCATTTATCAGTCCATATCTCGTCTAAACTGTGGAAGAGGAATTCGTCTTGATGACTTGAACTGATTTTATGCACTTGTATGGTGTACTCATATCATTTACATTCATTCATGATATTATTGACATCTAAATGATGAGATACGAGGGTGGGGCTTGGGATGATGGGTTTTTCATATGGTACATGGATAGAGCGGTAATGATGATTGCAGCGGGTGTCACCGACACCGAGCGTCTGAATGGCCCAAGCATACCACCTGTGCATTATAACCTGAGCATACAACGACCTAGGCTGCCAAGGCCTCAGAATGATCAACACACGAGAAAACTGAATATAACAATATGATATAATGACAACAAGGACAATGTGTATATACATCAAGGGCGACAAAGGCACAACAAGGTGGCTATACATACAAACCCAATCTACAAGCCTCTAAAGAAGTATAACTATAATATGGCCTGGATATGGCCCCGACCTACCCATAACCTGTGTTTGTACCAAAACTCAGCTCATGACTCTGACTTAGTAGCTTCAAATGAAGTGAAGCTTACCACCCGATCCCCATAACTCAACCGACTCCTATTGGGGAGGTCTATCTGCACCTCTACCTGAATCTACAGCATGAAATACAGCACATCCGGCAAATGAGACGTCAGTATGAATGATATGTACTGGTTTGTAAAACATAAAGAGCAGTATGAAAGCATAAGTTGTATAGTAGGGAAAGAAAGGCCCTGATACTCTAATAACTTGTGTTCCACTTAGGGTGAATAATGATACCTTGAAACTGTACTGAAACTTCTATATATAAGTTGTATTAGATAATCTACCATCGGCTTACAGCCCGATGTGTGTAACCTGTTTCTTCCCTTAGGTAATACTCTGAGGTGTATGTATGGATGCACGTATAAGTGCCTATCCGACTTACTATAGCGCAGCACAATGTGTACAATGTACATGTAAAAACTTCCCACCGGTTGTTCGCTACGGTAATGTGAATAGTATGTATATATAACTGCCCACCGATATTAGTTTGATGGTGTGAATAGTACTATAGTAACCATGGCACTTGGCCTCTTTGAGACTCATAAACTTTGTGACTTTGGTTTGAAATGACTACATCCTCTCTTTTTAGAGGTCTATAGAATTCAGAGACACTCTCGATTTATAGAATGTGATAATGAGACAATAAATATTTCCAACGAGGGACAACAACATGTGAATAAAACTCTCATTTGAAGTTAACAATGGCATTTAGCCCTTATCTTTGATTCGCTCCTCCTTTGCTTTACGATGACAACTTGTCAATATATAAGACTGTGACTCAAGAAGCTTCATCATGAAGGAGTATCATCTCAATCAGGCAACCAACAATAAATATGGAACACAATAATAGCAATGGAACTACTCCCGACAAAGGATAATTGATAAATGAATAGAATAGCTCTTTGGACATTTCTTTTTTAAAAAGTAAATACTTTGGATTTTATACTTCTTAAAAGAAGGGGATATGCTTACATACTTGCGTCGCTGAGCTCACAATGCCTTTCAAACCCTTGAATGCTTCACGAGTCATCATCTACACAATATAGAGGGTTTGAATCGAGATAAGATCAATAAACTAGGAATCGATTCACTCGGACAATTCAACGAGCACTTATTATACGACTCAGAGTATATGAGGGTGAGCTTGCTTTTCTGGTAAAATTTCATCATGCCTTTTATAAGTGGAACCTTATAAAAATTAATTTAGCGTCAATGGCGTTCTTTAAACTTTGAAATTACACATCGACATGTGATCCCTGGCAATCTTGAACAATCAACATTAACTTCTAAATGGGATTCACTTCTCCCATAAGCTGCGGAACTAGTGGGACTAACAAGAGTTTGAACCATCCCTATTTTCTCGTGTCAAATCAATTGATCGACGACCTATGCTCTCAACCACACAAAGTTTTATAAGAATCTACCTTGATGATAACTCAATAATTGCCATAATACGCATCTCCTAGTAGGTTAGATGATCATCCAACTCCTCCTATAAATCCAACATACCTTCATATATCATATCCTTGAGCATCTGAATTGTGCGCTCAGCTCGACCACTCATCTAGGAGTAATTACAATTTTCTCTATGTGTCTAAACCTTTCTTGGGATAATCTTAGAAATTCACTGCCACTGAGTCCCCTCTAAATCTTATGACTTTTTGTCAATGGGCAACTAGCATAATCCTCAACTGCGCGAATAGCTCTATTTTTATAAGAATTGAGTAAATTCGATAAATCTACTGACTATTAATTGTTGGGACTGATATTTCTGATACGAACCGATATGAACCCATACTGAGCTTTTATCTTCAAACCACGTTATCCTTTATAGGTGGGAATTTATATTCTGTACACTAGCCCTCTGGGGTTCTGATGCTCTACTCTTTCATGCTAACCATTGGGGTGCTATGCCAACACTCGGCACTGCTCTACTTTAATCTTATCTCATAACCTATCTAAATTTGGAACATACAATTGACTTAGTTGTTGGAGAACTCTATGTCTCTTTAACTATGGCATTGACTCTATTACCACAGAACCCTATCTTCCGATAGTATCAACCTTCACTTCTCACTTTGTTATTTATTTTCTTTGTGCCATTGGGGTGACACTAACATCTCTCGTGTATAACTCTGTTATCATCGAAGCCCTGAAATTAGACCCTTCAACTTGCTCTATGTTGATGCACTTTGGATAGTCGCTCCTTTTCCAAGCCTCTAGGTAGGCTAATATATTCACATACATCATCCCAGGTTATTCTAAAGATTGTCATTATATTCCGTTGAACTTACTCCTTAAAAGGTAAAAAGGTCGAACTCTTATGCGATTATCTTCCACTCCATCCCTTAAAGGATGGATACCACTGAGTTCTATATAACACCTCCATCATTGATTGAATCTCATGTTCGGACTTTAGACTGGTTGGCTGGAGCAATGCTATGCTCTTGCCCTTCCACCACACCCGCGGGATACTTACTTATTGAAGTCTAACTTTTGAAACCTCTCTCTCTTAAGGATGATTAAACTTAATTACATCATCGGAGTGCACCTTTGTTTACTTACTTTTTGTTTTCATTCCAAGAACCTATATTCTCTTTAAGAGGGCTCATAAGCCTTTATGCCATCGTGACCCATCTGAGAGGATGCCTTTACTTATTGGTAACAGAACCCATCTCACTTTTTATATCGAAGGTCCTTGTGATTACACCGTTAATGTGGCTTACTATTGTCGATCCTAAGTCATGGGCTTAGCTTTACTATTCACTCATTAAGTGTAGATAACCTCGTTCTCTTATTCATCTTGAGCCATCATATTTCCATACATCGACTAATTTAAACCTCCATTATTCAGGGGTTCCTTATATATCTTGCCTTACGCTCCATTATGAGTTCAAATCTTGGTTCCTTATTCAATCGTCCCAATTACTGGTAAAGTTTTCACAGACATAAACCATTATATTCAGGGTACAATCCTCCTTTGTTCTTAGTGGATATATGTTACTAATCTCATAATCGTGTATTCTTGCGGGATCTTGGATATCTCTAATCTTTTACCACTTATCCTTCTTACCATCACATCTCCTTTCGTTCACTATGAGTGCTTTTTTTAACTGTTTACTTCTACTTCCAGGCTTTATAGCCCCTCAACTCGATTAATTTATTCTAGCCTTGCAACTATAACTTCCTACTTGAAATACTCCTCGAGAGTTGTTGTTTACTTGCAAGATCAAAACCTCAGGTGCTAAGACCATTCTATAATATAAATACTATATAGACTAATGGCTCATCTAGCCTCTTGACTCATCCTCTTCTAGGTTTTGCATGCACCATTTTTCGATGTGACTCGATTTACCCCTTTTTGTAAATTCTAAGTAGCTCCTCTTGAGCCTACATATGTCTTTGTACTTTTATTACTTCCCATGCTTTCCTTTCTGAATCCCATGTGTTTGGTGGTCTTTGTCGTTGTTTTAACCCTTTTAAATGGGTAGTCACTACTATTTCTTTCTTAATATTAATATGTACATATCCATTGACATTCATGGCATAGCCACAAAATCTTGGTGACGCGACCTTAGTCATCGTAAAACTTCTCTTTTTAACATTTGCATTGGCTTACTAAATTATCCTACGAGTCTATATTGGTTCTTTCCCACACAATCACCCATGTATTACTCTTCACACATTCGGGATTTATTTCTTAAGATACCAGGTCATTAAAATGACATTCATTATAATCTACAATCCTTTTACAACTTACAACTTGCCTTAAAGCAATATCTCTTAACAGGGTCACTAAATCATTTGGATAAGTAAGGTGTCACATGTTCATGACTGACTCACTTAATCCTAGTAACAAAGATGTAAACCTTGGGGTTCCTTCCTTGTTAACCTTTAAGGGTCACCTTTCCTTACCGTTCATTTTTTTACTGCCTACCCGCTTACTTTGAATTCCGTGATACCTCCTGTTATACCGTCTCTAGAGTCTTTTACTCTTACTCCGTCTTAAATGAATGGTCGATTACACATCAATGTCTTCTGATTCGAGGCCTAAATCATCTCGACAGCGTATCCCATCGACTTCTGGCTTATTCAAATCTCCCAATAGATACTCGATCTCATGACATCTTCCTCTTGGCACCCCAACCATTAACACTTTCATTGCTTTCTATCTTTATTGGCCACGATGTGTCATCTTACCATACTTTATCTCATGACTCTCAATCATTTCTCATACCTATTCCCGAGTTTTGTTTACCTTAGTATCATTCTCTTGCCATCATCCATATATATTCATAACATAACTTTCTCTTGCATCTAACTTCCTCATCTTCCTTATTCAGGACAAGAGTCTCACTGAGGTAAACATTTACCTTTTATACAAAGGGCTCCATACTTGCCCCCTAGATCTTTAAAATATTTTAAGGTCGCACCTGGCTAACAACATTCATGTACATATTCTCAAAAAGGGTAATATTGCCTAACCGTACTGTTTTCAGGACTGTCCATGATGAGGACCAGGCTAAATCCTTAGTAAGTCCTGAGGCCCCACTTCTTTACAAAACTATGTCCATTGACATCAATAAATCGATAGCAGAAATAGGTACTTCTCACTGCGATTCTATCACTACTGAAGACGAAACAACAAGACTTTCATCATTCTATCTGAATTCTGACCTTGATACAATCTTCTATATCTCAGACATTTAGTACTTCCACCACTTTAGTCTTCCTATAGTTCTAAAGTTAATACTTCACCTTTCTGAACTTACATCAATTTCCCTTTATACAGGGGAGCCAGTCGCTCGCACCTGTTGCGTATCAATGATTAGATTAGAATTTTTCAGTGGCTGGTTGTTGATGTGCTGTAGAATTATGGCACATTTGATGCTTCTTTATTATAAGTTTTACTTGTTGTTTAAGAAAGTATGTGTCATTTTGATGTGTTTTGTTTATGTTTCAGGTTATTTATGTTCGGAAAGTAAAAACAAGGAAATTAGAGTAAAGTCTCCTGATTTGTGGATTGTACGGACCGTACAATTGAATCGTAGAAGTGGAGTTGAGACAGAAATATGAAAAGTGAGGATGGATGCCTACAATGAAATTATACGGGCCGTACATATTTGTACGGACCGTAGAAACCTAGCGTATAAGATTGACCTACTTGTGAAGATTTTGAGGAAGAAAGATTGTACGGTGTCGTAGAAGTTATACGGACCGTACAATTATTCCGTTGAATTGGATCGTAGAATTTTATACGGACCGTACTTAATTGTACGGTCCATCGAATTTGACGATAGGGGTAGTTTTGTTGGGTTTTTATTCTAAGTTTTTGACTTATATAAATACTTTTTAGGGTTTTATAATTATTTTATCATCAATTTTAATACTTGTATCGATTGTATCAAGTACTTAGCGTATTTTGAGGATTTCAAGAACAAGTTATCATTGTTTAATCTTCGAACTCCATTGTAAGTTCTAATGACAGTCTCAAGTCTTTTTGTTATCATTAATAGTATGAGTAGCTAAACTCTGCTCTGAAATTGTGAACCCAAAGGTGAGTGTTATGTGAATAGGTTTTTGATATTGATATACTAACCGTGGATTGTTAATATTTAATTATTTCTTATTCGTTCATGTTGATTAGTGCTTGCAAACATTAATTTAAGCCAATAAATTCTACTTTTCTTGGGAAAGTTAGTAGGGTTTGGTAAAAATAATAAACAAGGACTTAGGATGTTAACTCTCGTTTAATAAACTCACTTAGGAATAAGAGGAGTTTAACTTGGCATAATTAATTATTCTTAACATCAGTCTTCTATATTTGGGAAAATCATGAAGATAAATACTTTCTAACTATTGGAAAATATTAGGAGGTCACATAGAGATTAAGTGCATACAATACGCAATCCATGAGGACTATATCAGATTAATACCTTGAGCATAACTTCTAACCTAAGTGGGGACACAATCTTGGATTCTTAATCATCTGAATTTACATTAACTCAAGATAGCCTTTAGAATTATTTAACTCTTTACAACCTTTACAGAATCAGAACAAAGACCTACGTCAAGTAATTCACTATGATAGTAACCTTTTCTCACTATATTCCTTGTGGGATTCGACTCCAACCTTGTTGGGTTACTATATTTGACAATGTCTGATTGACGCCATAACTTCGGTGTAATTTGAGCGTATCAAATTTGGTTCCATTACCGGGGAATACGATTTTGAAATTACTAAAGAGTGTTTGCTTTACTTAAAGTCTTTTTCTATTACATCACACTTTGTTTGCTTTTTTGGTGATCCAGGTGACATGGTAGGTAGAAACGATAAACAATGACGAAATGGTGGTAGGAGAGACAACGCAATTCTCCCACCATCAGAAATTGAAGTTGATGGAGAGTATGTCTTTGCGATCTTATGCAGGAGGTAGAGTATGCATCAACCATTGTTCCTCCAAGGGTTGGTGCCAACTTGATAGTTCACTCTACCAGCTGCTCAATCTTGAGGGTTACTTTCGAAACTCCACCGATTATGACCCACATCAATGCTTGAGGAATTTTCTTGGTGCGTGTCACACACACACTTAGAATATAACATCTCCATATTCACTCCGGCTTCGAATTTTCAAATATTCATTGGCCGGTGAAGCTAGGGCATAGTTCAAGAAGCCTTCCCATAATTCTATCCACACCTCGGCTGAGCTGGTGAGCGTATTCCTGAAGAAGTTGTTTTCTCCAAGCAAGAAAGCTGAGCTTGGAAGAGGTTCAAGCTTTATCTAATGTAGTCTTCAAAACATGGCTTTTCGGAGAAAATTTTGATGGAGAAGTTCTATACTAGGCTTGATTCAATGACACAAGCAGTGGCAAATAATGTAGCTGGAGGATGGTTTATGGACAAGTCCTTTACCCATATTATTAATTTTCTTAATAGGCTGACAACACATAATTAAACATGGCATTCTGGAGGAAGCGATAGAGTAGCATATGGGGCTCATTTATTAAACAACAGAGTAAAGAAGAACCAAAAGAGAGATTAGACTATTGCTCAGTTGATGACCAATATTATTCTGCTGACCAAGAAGGTTTCTGAGAATGATACAAAGAAAGTGAATATAGTTGATAATATGCCGTCACAACCAAATGGAATGTAACAGACACATGATGGTTGGTATGTTGAGCGGCTACTAATGCATTATGAAGATGCGAATTATGTTAACAACTCCCAGAGGGGTTATCAAAAGCATAATCATCAAGGGTCTAGTTATCAGAATCAGAATCAGAATCAGAATCAATAGAAGCAACATAATCAAAGAAATCAGTAGGGGCGAAATGACTACGGTGGTTCAAACCAAGTAAATTACAACAATAATGGTAATTTCGGAAATTAGAGTTCCAATGCATATATTTCACCTAATGGTTAATAGTCTAATTCACAGCACTGCCGAGATGGTCCTTCAAATAATTAGGGCAGATCTAGATTAGAGATCATGATTGAGAGGGTATTGGACCAAGAGAAAATAGACAGTCTATGAAAAGCTTGACTGAAGTGGTAGGTTCTCATTCTGCTTCTACTCAGAAGCTTGAATCACAATTAAGATATCTTTCGAGAGAGCAATATCTGAAGTAGCGAGGTACACTTCCTAGTGACACTATTCAAAATCATAAGAACATCAGAGCTGATATGGCCAATTATAATGATATCACTACTCAGAGTGGGAAACTCCCTCAAAGTGATGTTGAGAAGGTTGTTGACTTAGAACCCGTTGAGTTAGAAGAAGAGGCACTACTTGATGTGCCTAGTGATGTTGATGAAGTACCTATTCCAGACCCTGGTATTGTTGAAGTTGATGATATTAGAGAGAAATCAAAGGCTCTTGAAGTGATCATAGAAAATGGCAAAGGCAAGGTGACAGAGGCTCTGTGACCATTGACACAACTATTCAAATCAACACCTCCCTTTCCTCAAAGGATATTGAAGAAAACTGAAGATGCCAAATGTCAAAGATTTTATGATCAGTTGAAGCAGTTGTGGATGAATATTCATTCTTGGATTCCTTACAGAAAATGCCAAGATTTGCAAATTATCTGAAGGAGTTGATCACAAAGAAGAGTCCAATTAAGCATGACATAGTGAGTGTGACTCATCTTGTGAGTTCAATTATTTTTGCCATAAAGGTCCAAAAGAAAGAAGATCCAGGGGACTTCATTATTCCTTGGATTATCGGTCAGGAAGATTTCGCCAGAGCCCTTTGTGATAATGGGGATAGTATTAACTTGATGTAGCTTGCTATCTACAAATAATCAGGTTTAGGTATAGCGAGGCTGACTAGTATGATACTGCAAATGGCTAACAGAATGATTAAAAGGCCGGTGGGAGTAGTCGATGACATACTTGATTGCCTAGGTGACCTTCTTCTTCCTGTAGATTTTGTGATACTTGACTATGCAGTTGACAAATATATCCCAATCATATTTGGTCAACCTTTCCTTGCTATTGGAAAGGCACTCATGGATTCGGAGAAAAATGAGATCAAGTTCAGGGTCAATGATGAGGAAGTCACTTTTTAAGTGAGCAAGGGCATGAAGCTGTCGAGTAGTTATGAGAGTATTTCTGTGATTGATGTAGTTAATGTGATCAAATAGGTCATGGAATTCAAAATAGAGGAAGAGTGTCTCGGTGAGGCTCTAGATACGATTTTGGTTAACTTCGATGGTGATGATATGAAGGGGTATGTGGAGACTGTGAATTCGTTGGTAGGTTTGAGTTCATACAATTACTAGCCAAAGACACTTTCTCTTAATTTAAAGAACAGGGCGACTCCTCTAGAAAAACCATATATTATTGAACCACGAATGTTAGAGCTGAAACAACTTCTGTCTCACTTGAGGTATGAGTTCTTGGGTCCGAATAACACTTTATCCATGATTCTTTATGCCTTGTTGAGTGAAGAGCTGGTGAAGAAGGTTGTAGAAGTGCTGAGAAAATATAGGAGAGCTATTGGTTGGACCATAGTTGACATTTGGGGGATTCCCTACGGAATTTGTGAACAAAAAATCTATCTTGTGAAAGATAGTATACCAAGTGTGGAGCACCAGAGAAGATTGAATCCACCTATGCAAGAGGTGGTGAAAAAGGAGATTATCAAGTGGTTAGATGCTAGCGTTGTCTACCCTATTGCTTACAGTTCATGGGTTAGTCCAGCATAGTGCTTTCGAAGAAGAGTGGCATCACTGTGGTGCCAAATACAAAGAATAAGTTGATTCCACATACAACAGTCATAGGCTGGAGAGTTTGTATGGATTTTAGGAAGTTGAATGTTGCTACCTGCCAAGACCATTTTCCAATGCCTTTTATTGATCAAATGCTTGATCGGCTAGCCAGACAGTCATATTACTTCTTCCTTGATGGTACTCTTGCTATAATCAGATATATATCACGCTCGAGGATCATAAAAAGACTACATTCACATGTCCCTATGGGACCATTGCTTTCAGTCGGATGCCCATTGGGTTGTGCAATGCTTCAGCCACATTTCAGAGGTGTATGATGTCTATCTTTTCTGACATGATGGAAGATTTCTTGGAAGTTTTCATGGATGATTTCTCAGTCATGGGTGCTTTATTTGACGACTGTCTTGACCATCTGGATCAGGCGCTGAAGCGGTGCGAAGCGATTAATCTTGTCCTAAATTTGGAAAAGTGTCATTTGATGGTAAATAAGGAAATTGTGCTTCTCCACAAAATTTTTGAAAAGGGTATTGAGGTTGATAAAGACAAGATTTAGGTGATTTCCAAGCTTCCTCCACCTATCTTTGTTAAGGGAGTTCGTAGCTTCCTTGGACATTCTAGTTTCTATAGATGCTTCATAAAGGACTTCTCTAAAATTACTAATCCTATGTGCAAACTTCTTGAAAAAGAGGTAAATTCCTGTTTGATGAGAAGTCCCTGAAAGCATTTGAAACATTGAAGGAGATACTCATCTCGGCTCCTATCATTATTTCGCTAGCATGGTCTTTGTATTTTGAGTTGATGTGTGATGCTAGCAGCTTTGCGATTGGTGCGGTGCTTGGTCAAAGGCATAATAAGATCATGCACCCGGTTTATTAAACTACAAGACTCTTAATGATGCTCAAATGAATTACACAATGACCGAGTAGGAACTTCTGGCTATCGTCTATGCTTTTAAAAAGTAATTGTGTATACAGATCATGTTGCGTTAAGGTATCTGATGGTAAAGAAAGAGGAGAAACTGAGGCCGATTCATTGGGTGTTATTGCTACAAGAGTTTGACTTTGAGGTCAAAGATCGAAAAGGGTCTGAAACTCATGTTGCAGATCATCTTTCGCAATTTGAAGAAGTTGGTGGTTTGAAGGAAGAGCTAGATATTGATGATGTTTTTCCTGAAGAGAGGATTTTGGCTTTTCCTATGCCAGAACTCCATGGTATGCTGATATTTCTAACTTTCTGGTTACCGGTCTCATTCCTGAAGAGCTTAAAAACTATCAGAAGAAGAAATTCTTAAGATATTGTCACCAGAATCATTGGGATGAGCTGTACTTGTTCCAAACTTGTGCTGATAATATGATTCAGAGATGTGTTTCTAAAGATGAAGTGATGTCTATTTTGAAGGCATGCTATGACTCTCCGATTATAGGACAGTGGTGAAGGTTCTGGAATGTGGGTATTACTGGCCCACCATGTATCTGGATGCTAATATGATGGCAAGGTCATGTGACTTGTGCCAATGGCAGGGAAGCAATGCGAGGAAGCACAAGATACCTCTAAATTCTATTATGGAGTTGGAAATTTTTATGTATGGGGGATCGACTTCATGGGTCCCTTTGTGAGCTCCTGTTGAATGAAGTACATTTTGGTGCTGTGGATTATATCTCAAAATGGGTATAAGAAATGTATTTACCCAATAATGAAGCCAAGAGTTTGACAGGGTTCCTGAAGAAGAATATTTTCACCCATTTTAGCATACCGAGGGCGATCATCAGCGATGGGGATTCACATTTCTACAACAGGGCATTTACTGGACTATTGGGGAAGTATGGGGTTAAGCACCGAGTGGCATAATCCTCAAATGAGTGGACAAGTTGAAGTTTTGAACAGAGAAATCAAGAGTATACTAGCTAAAACTGTTAATGCAAACAGAACCGACTGGTCGAGAAAGCAAGATAATGCTCTTTGGGCATACATAACGGTGTTCAAAATGCCCATTAGGACTTCTCCGACTGGGTTTTGGAAAGGTGTGGCACATGCCCGTTGATCTCAAACACAAAGCCATGTGAGCTCTGAAAAAGCTGAATATGGATTGGGATAAAGCATGCAAACTTCGGCTGTTTCAACTCAATTAGATGGATAAGTTCAGGTATTAAGAAAATGAAAGTATATCCTTGTATAAGGATATAATTAAGAATTACCATGATAAAAAGATTCTAAAGCAGGCCTTTCAACCAAAAGCTGATGTCCTGCTTTTCAATTCAAGGCTAAAACTCTTCTCGGACAAGCTGAAGTTGAAATGGTTTGGGTTGTTTCAAGTGGTGAGTGTTTTACCCAATGACTCGATGAAATTGAAGTGTGGAGATGGGACTCGAACCTTTAGAGTTAATGGACATATCGTGAAACACTACCATGGCTGCATTAATGGTGACAAGATCGTGGTTATGCACCGTCTGAAGCATGGATACACTCCTGAACTTGATCCTAATAAATGGGTAACATTGTCATGCCGCGACATTAAATTAAGTGCTTCTTGGGAGGCAACCCAAGTTTAGTTTCTGCACTTTGTGTTTGTTTTTGAATTCATGTGTTATTAGTGTTTCTGGACTGTGTGATGGTTTGTTGGTGTATCAAGAATAATAGATCTCAAAAATTTGCAAGTGTTCACGTGCATAGTGAAAAATACGGACCGTACAATTTTGTACACACCATATTTTTCCACTGTCCTGGATTGGTGGCCTTAGCTTGTTTACTATTTTTTTGGTGGCCTGTACCGTACAAATATCAACGGACTGTACATAATTATTCGATGAGTTATACGGTCCATATTTTGTGAGCTACATCATTTAATGAATTTAGGTAAGTCTTCTACCTGGGCACCGTATAAAATTGTACGCACCGTACAAATTTATACGATCCGTACAAAAATCGTGACAGCAAACCCAAATCATTAAAACATACCGATCGTTCATAATTTCCCACTTCAAATCAAAAATCCAAACTCCTACACTATCTCTCTCCCATAACCGACCCCCATCGCACCCACATCAAAGCCATTCATTATCCATAACTCATTCACCAAAAACCCAATCTCTTCTTCATTCTTTTCCCGCAACACTCACTGAGCATTGGCATTGTCGTGGATACTTTCCTCTTGAAGAATTACAATCCATCAGGTATGTTGATGCTTTAATTTCTATCTCGTCACAATTCTAATGGTATGAGTGAAGTTATGATTATTATTCATGTTGGGTAGTTGAAATATTGAACCTAGGGTTTGGAAAATGATAGGTGTAAGGTAAAAATTGAATTTGAATGCTTGTTCTTAGTTGAAATCATGTGAATTATGCGGTTGGGGTGGGGATTTGGTATGTGTGCTGTAGACTAGGGCTCGTGAGGATGAGAATATCATACCCCTATTGATTCGGCAAGCATTTTGATCCACATTCGTGTTGATTCATTATGCCCGCCAACTGTTCGTAAAAATGAATATGAGAGAAATGGTAAAGGAAAGGGAGTGAAATCTGAGTAACTTCCGATGGGTCGGTGGGCATTTCGATAGATAACTTCAACACTGAGGTTTAAAATTATTATACCCGCCAAAAGACCGCCAACGTACCAATGTGTGTAAACTTGTGAATAAGGGGTGAAGTCTGAGTAACCCGAGCCCCGACACCCCAAACTCATGTAAAATTGCATGATTGAAGCTTATGTGTATATGTGATGCTTGCAAGTCTGTAATCCAGTTATGTAAGGGACCAAACAAATTTCTATGGCCCGTATAAATCTTTTATGGATCGTAAAATTATTTGTACGGTCCGTACTTTTTTGTACGGCCCGTATAAAACTTATACGGCATACAGGACTGAAAAGTACTGAGTACTACAAACATAAATCTAAGGCCTATGTTGTTTAATTTCTTGTTACGGTTTGACTCATAAGTGTTCCGTTGCAGGTATGCCTCTTAAAATTCAAACCAAAAGAGGTAGAGGTTCAAAATAACTAGAGAAAGGCAGGGGTATTGGTCGAGCCATTGTGCAAACAATGTTAAGGGATAAAGCCTCAGACCAAGAAGTAGAGGTTATTTCGGCAAATAAAAATAGGGCCGCTGCCACAATTATATATCGTCCTTCCACAGCGATACCCAGCCAGGGCACTTCATCATCCTCCGGTACCTCCCAGTCTGAAGAGGGGGGATTGTCCTCATCCAGATCTAATGATGCAGACACTGACAATGCGACCGAGTTTGTGGCTAGGGATAATGAGGCTACCCAGTCGGCTATGAAAACTTATTCCGCCTCTTCTTAAGCTGATAGTGGAAATGAGGAGGAGATAACTCATGACTTACGGAGAAATACGGAGAAAACAACTGGAGGATGATTGGTTCCGGTTTACGACATAGGGGGAAAAGAGTTGTTTCAATAGGGGATAGAATTGACGAATAGTGGAGGAACAAACTCGCAGAGAAGTATCTATGATAAGAGGCGGATCCGTTTTGTGGGGTTAGATGCCCTTCCCTGCACTGTTGAGACTTTGGAGTTTTACAGGATTGTATTTCTGAACAATCCGCCTAGTGAGTATTTCCTAGTCCTGGTTCGAGAGTTCTTTGTTACATATGGGACTACGATTTCCAAAATCAAGAAACTGACCCAGAGCGCACAGCAAGTTGTGCAAATTCAGGAAGTTGAAGTTAGAGGGGTGAAAATAGACATATCAAGCACAACCATCAACAAAGTCTACATTGGAGAAGCATATGTTGCACTAAGAAAGTTGAGTTAACTGATAAATGGAGTCGGATAAAATTGGACGCAGTGGTATAGTGGATAACATCAGTAATTGCAAAGGCTAACCCACCGGCTTGAAGAATTTTTTTGGATAAGTCTGGTACATTACACTATTTTCTTATCTTGGATCGAGCGGTAATAGTTGCGGCGTTGATGACTCGGTACCCAGTAGATTTTGGTAAGCATGTTGCACATGAGATTCAACTGAGAGCATCATAGCCTGCCAAAAAGCTTTATTGGCGAGCTAGAGTTCCGCAGCATACCTAACAGAGATCACCATCTCACAGTTTCACATGTGTATAATCTACGGAAGAGTAAATATGAGACCCTCAGGGAGGGCTAGAATGTTGAGGCGGTATTGCCAACACTACTTGAGCGGCTTGAGGGACCTCAAGTTGACCCGACATTTGGAGTCGCAGATCGCATCACCACAGAGATGTCACCTGCCACTATTGCCCCTGCTCGAGAGGCTGTACCTACCACTGCCATAGTGCCAACACCTGTAGTTGCACCTAGCATATCTTCGAGTCAGATTCCTACCACTTCACATCCATAGGTTACAACTAGAGTAGCTGATCCATTTGCCCTGACCAGAGACAAGTTCAAACAATTTGCAATTAAGGTAGAAAGGGCAGATAAATAGACTACAGTGATCATGGGGCAACTCAAGAAATTTGTTGCAAAGGAGATTACTAGAGCTCTTAAGCCACTAAAGCTTGCCAAAATGGCATCTCATGAGGTATTATATACCCGCCTACATGGGTCTGAGATTAGGCTAGCAGAGTTTGAGAGAGCAGGTCCTAGTAGTGATGCTGGGTCACTTCGGACAGAGTTACAGAAGTTAAGAAGTGCAGTTTAGGCACTGTAGGGTCGTGATCATATTACATTGGAGGATCTGACTGCGACCACACAGGTGGATTTAGCAGATTTTGTCCATGTTCAGCAATTGATTGAGGATGATGACTCCCTGATTGCTACGCCCACAGATACTAAGGGAAAGAGAAAATGGAATGAGGTGGATGAGTTGAGTGACGATCCAGTAGAGGTGACTTGAGCTAGGTTACATCATATAGAGGAGCAGCAGGTGCAGATAGCCTTGCGCAAGTCCCTCATCGATAATTAACCCCACTTCAGTTCCTAGTGAGGCGGTAGGTGCCTTGACAACACTGTTTCGCGTAGAGCGACACTTGTCTCCGCCCCTAACCCTGCTAGTGTCAGAGCCTGCTGGTGCTGCTACTACTACTGATGATGTTGTGGATACTAATATTGATGCCTCGGAGGCCACATCGCCTCGATATGAGCAGCGCACCTAGAGCGCCTCAGGTAGTTCTTACTCCCTTGTCTTTATTTTAATGCATTGGGGATAATGCATGATTTTTGGTTAGGGTGGGACTATTTGATTATAGATAGTTTATGAAAAACAACACTTTGACATGTAACATACATATCTATCAATCTGTTAAGTAATGCTTTAACTTTAAATAAATGAAATTAACAACATTAAGAGTTCTAACTTTCTTCTTATCTTATCAATATGTTTCGTAACAAATTAAAGTTCTCGACGAACAAGAGGTGATTATTTCTAATGGTAATTAGAAAGTACAATACGAAAAGGAAGTATTTGTGATCTGCTTATTTATCCATCAATTGGTTGAACCTAGAAAGAACCATTTTTGATCTTACTCTTCTTAACAAGTTGTTTTAACTCCTCAACAGCTGCGTCCATATCTTCAACACTTTTAGATTTCAAATTCTTGCCCAAATTCCTCACCTTAGACCTCAATTGTTTCGAAGATTCTCCACTTGTGACATCTTTCATAACTCTTGCTATTTCTTCTCTGTGAAGGGCTCCATTATCATTCCTCACATCCCCTAAAGCAACTCCAATTTCAATAAGCAATTTAGCATTCATTGGTTGGTCAAGTTGCATGGGAATAGCTATGATCGGTACGCCAAATTCTATGCTTTCAGATATAGAATTCCATCCACAATGACTCACGAATCCTCCGATACTTGAATGAGTTAGTATTTTAGCTTGTGGAGCCCATCCTTCCACAACCATGCCTCTATCTCCAACTCTCTCAAGAAAACCTTGTGGCAAAGCCTCTTCAAGATTTTGGTTTTCACCTTTTGGAAACCTAATAACCCATATAAAATTCAGTTGGCTAAGCTCTAATCCATACGCTATTTCCTCCCTTTCTTCTTTAGTCAAGAAATACTCACTCCCAAAAGAGACAAACACAGTTGACAACTCATTTTTATTATCTAGCCATTGCATGATCTTCATGCTTCCCTCTCCACTGGCCACAGGGTCTTGAACTAGTGTACCTATAGGAAAAATTCTTGACTCGATTATTTCAGATAAATAATCCATATATTTCCCTTCCATTTCTCTACTAGTGCTTATTAGCATGATCCCATCTTTAGGCATAATATTCTCCTCTTCCGATTCATCCTTTTTCTCATTTCTCTGGACCAATTTACGCGCTCTTTCTAGCTCATAATCGCGTAAATGAAGAGCTGGAAAAGGGTATTCAGCATCACAATTCTTATACAAGTGAACGAAATAGGAACACATAGCCGCGCCTGGATGTGAAAAACTCGAGTGATGGTATGTTGAGTGAAGAAGCCACCCCATAAGTCCACAGTTGAATAACATCATAGATTACGAAATCGGGTTTTCGAGATTTCAAGATGGTGATGAGGTTAGGTTTGGCCAACTTGAGAGCCTTCGGAGGGTGGAATTGAGATGGAGAGGGAGTCCATTGGTTGTGTGATTGTGAGGAGGAAGTTGAGGAAATTCTGGTAAATGGAGTTCCACAAGCTGAATTGAAGAAGAATAGCTTTCAGGGATTCTTTCTTGAATGAAACTTAGATTAATAGGTGTAGAACAAAGATCAATCACAAACCCTCTGTCTGAAAGTTTTTTGGCTAGCTCAAGAAATGGTGAGATGTGACCATAGGCTAACCATGGAAACAAGAAAGCCTTCAATTTGGTATTTTCTGCATCCATGTGTAGTAAGTGTGTGTGTGTGTGTGTGTTTGAAGGGGTTATTGTGGGGTTTATTAGGAGGGGATAAAGACAATTTAAAAAGGAATAGAAGGCTGAGGTTTTTATGCTTTGGTCATTCTTCTAGAAGATTTTCATGTCTGTATAGAGAAAAAGGATCTTAGAAATATTGTTGTTAAAAAATGCTGATTCATTGCTTCGCCAACCCTGTGAATTGGACAAGAACAAATCCAGCCTTCCAAATATTGTTCCAGCTTTTAAAATCTTATGTGCATGACCAATACTAATTTGAGATTAGCCAGCAGTTTGTTTTATGTCAATTATTTTAAAATTTGGATGGTCACTCAATTTTGGATAATTATTAAACTTATTTTTTATAAAAAGATTAATTAAATACAATTTGCTTATTAAAAGCAGTCAAAAACACTCTTTTAAAATGAATTAGTCAAATACAAAGCTTCTTACCAAAAGTAATTTTTAAAGAGTATCACGATCCAAACCGGAGGGCCTCAACGGATACCCGGACCCCACCCGCCGGGTACCGCTAATTATACCATCAACACCTATTCATAATTAAATGACTTGTGGGCCGTCACTCCAAAAAGAGAGGAGTGTTTCCAAAAATTCGCTGAAATCTGCGACCTACTCACGTGGGCCGTCGCCTTGCCTATGCAAACCTGCGGGGATGAAACGCAGCGTGCCCCGACAAAAGGGACGTCAGTACGACTGATGTACTGAGTATGTCAGGCATAAATATCAGCATAACAGGAATATACCAATAACTGAAACATAAACAACTGACCAACAGTAACTGTCTCTGAGGACCCTAATACACTTGCCTACATGTTATGCACAATGCAGTGCCCATATTTATTGGCCTCATCGGGCAATTTCCTTACCATGAAAGCCTCTGTGGGCATCATACCATGTAATGGTTAACGAATATAAGCATGATGCAAGTGCGGTATATATATATATGTTAGTGTTGCGGATCATGCAACCCGTCCTAATATATGTTAGTGTTGCGGATCATGCAACCCGTCCCAATAAGCCATACATGCATCACATCACATCATCACATCATATTGGCCTCTTCGGGCTCTTTTGTGATAGTATGTACCAGCTGCAGGTGGTGTGCGTATATAACGCCTTTCCCTTTCCCCATATCCCCTATATATATATTATTTACCATATAGTAGTGTGCATAGAACCAGTGGGTCCAGGGTAATATATGAATGCAATGCAAATGAAAATGCATGAATATCAGTAAAACATTTCCCGAATTTATTGGATGAAAATAATATCCTTGCCCCTTTGTCTAACACGGTGAATGTTAACACTTTTCCGTATGCCTCAATAAGGACTTAGTAACATATTTAGACATGCTTCTAGCATAGGAATCAATAACATGAATATTTTTAACTATCAGGAGTAGAATAAATTATGAAGCAATATCACCGTTTTATTTTGTTACATGGAATATGCCAAAAGAACGAAATAATTTGCCTTGACATACCTTGAATCCAAGCTTAATAACTTGAATTTGAAAATTTAAGAAGGAAGCTTCAATTATCGATTTAAGAAGGAAGCTTTACATGCGACCATCTTATCCAGCAGTCGGCGCATCATTGCCATCTTCAGGATCGAGGGCTGATCGTTATACTCAAACGGGACCCGATCAGAGTTAACGAGCACCAGGATCTTATTATAGAGGGAATTATATGCAGATGAGGCCGCCATTGGCTCGATGTTGGCAGTGTGGTGGGACCCATACAGGGCCGTACCAACAAGAGGGAAGAGTATGCTACTCTTGCAGGGAGTGTGGTCATATAGAGCGAGATTGTCCGACAAAAAGTGAAGGTGGTAGAGCTTAGTCAGTAGGATCCGCAGCACCTTCATCCCAATCAGTACGCCCATTAGGACAGAGTCAGCAGGCGTTACCTGGTCGAGGCAGAGGAAGGGGCCAGAACCGTACTTACGCACTGATAGGACGACAAGATCAGGAATCCTCACCTGATGTCATTACAGGTACGCTATCGGTCCTTTCACATAATGTGTACGCGTTGTTAGATCCAGGCTCAAATTTATCATATATTACTCCTTTCGTTGCCTGTAAATTTGGTATGGATCCGGAGTTGGTAAGGGATCCATTTGTGGTATCTACATCGGTAGGTGAATCGGTAATTGCTATACGGGTCTATCGAAATTGTGTAGTATTAGCTTGTAGTCATCAGACCCTAGCAGATTTAGTAGAATTAGAAATGGTTGACTTCGATGTTATTATGGGCATGGATTGGTTAGCGTCATGCTATGCTAATGTTACTGCCGAACAAAGATTGTTAAACTCTAATTTCCAGGCGAGCCGGTTCTTGAATGGAAAGGTAATACGACGACGCCAAAAGGTAGGTTTATTTCATACCTTAAGGCAAGAAAGATAATATCCAAGGGGTGTATATACCATCTTGTTCGGGCAAGAGATATCGATATTGAACCACCTAGTTCTCAATCAATTTCGGTGGTCAATGAATTTCTTGATGTATTCACAGAAGAACTTCCAGGCCTTCCTCCTGAAAGGGAAATTTAGTTCGGTATAGATGTGTTGCCAGACACTCAACCGATATTTATTCCTCCTTATAGAATGACTCCAGCTGAATTGAAAGAATTGAAGGAGCAATTAAAGGATTTGCTCGAGAAAGGCTTTATTAGGCCTAGCCTATCTCCTTATGGCGCACCGGTATTGTTCGTACGAAAGAAAGATGGCTCATTACGGATGTGTATCGATTATCGACAGCTGAATAAAGTCACTATCAAGAACAAGTACCCTATTTCCCGAATTGATGATTTGTTTGACTAGTTACAAGGTGCGAAATATTTCTCAAAAATTGACCTGGGGTCGGGGTACCATCAGCTGAAGGTTAAGGAGAAGGATATTCTGAAGACGACCTTTAGGACAAGGTATGGACACTTCGAGTTCTTGGTAATGTCATTTGGACTTACAAATGCGTCAGCAGCATTTATGGATCTAATGAACAGCGTGTTCCGCCCATTTTTGGACGTATTTGTGATAGTATTTATAGATGATATTCTAGTTTACTCCCACTCAGAAATGGAGCATGTGGATCATTTGCGGATAATACTACAAATGCTCCGGGACCATAAGTTGTATGCAAAACTATCCAAATGTGAGTTTTGGCTGAAGTCAGTGGCTTTTCTTGGTCATATAGTGTCCGACGAAGGTATAAGAGTTGAAACTCAGAAGATTGAAGCGGTGAAGAATTGGCTGAGGCCTACAACTCCAATAGAGGTTCACAACTTTTTGGGCTTAGCCGGCTATTATAGAAGGTTTGTAGAAGGATTCTCTACCATATCCGCACCACTAGCGAAGTTAACACAAAAGACTATAAAATTCCTGTAGTCTGATTCTTGTGAGCGGAGTTTCCAAGAGTTAAAGGATAGATTAACATCGGCACCAGTCCTTACTCTCCCAGAGGGTCCAGAAGGTTATGTTGTGTATTGTGATGCCTTGGGAGCAGGTTTAGGATGTGTGCTAATGCAGCATGGTAAAGTGATTGCTTATGCTTCAAGGCAATTGAGGAAACATGAGAAGAACTATCCGACACATGATTTAGAGTTGGCCGCAGTAGTCTATGCACTGAAAATTTGGTAACACTATTTATATGGTGTTCATGTGGACATTTTTACGGATCACAAGAGTCTACAATACATATTCAAACAAAAAGAGCTGAATTTGAGACAAAGAAGATGGCTTGAATTATTGAAAGATTATGATGTGGACATCTTATATCACCCTAGCAAATCTAATGTTGTAGCAAACGTGCTCAGCCATAATTCAATGGTTAGTTCGATGCCAGTGCAAGTCAAAATGAAGGAATTGGTAAGAGAGCTTCATCAGTTAGCTAGTTTGGGAGTCCGACTAGTGGATTCGGAGGATGGTGGGTTTGTGGTCCAAGATGTGTCAAAGTCATCCCTTATATCCGAAATTAAGGAACGTCAATGGGAAATCTCTAATTTGAAGAAGATAAGAGAGAGTGTTCAACAGAAGAAGACCACGACCTTTGAGATTGACGAACAAAGAACTCTCAGGCACCAGGGTCGTCTATGTGTTCCAAATATAGCAGGATTGTGAGATAGAATTATGACGGAGATTCATTATTTATGATACTCTATTCATCTGGGATCAACTAAAATGTATCATGATCTCAAAAGTATTTATTGGTGGAATGATATGAAGAAGCGTGTGGCAGAATTTATAGCTCAATGCCCCAATTGTCAGCAGGTAATAATAGAACACCAAAATCCTAGTGGCTTGACTTAAAACATCGAGATTCCAATGTTGAAATGGAAAATGATTAATATGGACTTCATTACGGGATTACCTCGTTCCTATCGGAAGTTTGATTCTATTTGGGTAATTGTTGACAGACTGACCAAATCAGCTCAATTCTGGCCAGTAAAAACTGCTTACACCGCCGAAGGTTATGCAAAGTTATATATTAAGGAGATTGTTCAACTTTATGGTGTGCCTATTTCTATTATATCTGACCGAGGTGCTCAGTTTACAGCTAACTTCTGGAAATTATTTCAGAAAGGGTTAGGCACCCGAGTTAATTTGAGTACGACTTTCCATCCATAGACAGACGGTCAAGCTGAACGAACGATTTAAATGCTCGAGGACATGTTACGAGCTTGTGTGTTAGACTTTAAGGGAAGTTGGGATGATCACTTACTCCTTATTGAGTTCGCATACAATAACAGTTATCACGCCAGTATTAAAATGGCTCCATATGAGGCCTTGTACGGACAAAGATGTAGATCTCCTATTGGATGGTTCGAGGTGGGCAAATCAGGGTTATTTGGACCTGACTTGGTACACCAAGCTGTAGAAAAGGTAAATCTTATCAAAGAACGGTTATTAACAGCATAGAGTCGTCAGAAGTCATACGCAGATGTGCGACGACGAGACTTAGAGTTTCAGGTAGACGACTGGGTATTTTTGAAGATTTCGCCGATGAAGGGTGTAATGAGATTCGGGAAGAAAGGAAAGCTTAGTCCAACGTATATTGGGCCATATCGCATAATTCGACGAATTGTCCAGGTAGCGTATGAATTGGAATTACCTTCAGAGTTGAAGTGTGTTCATCCAGTCTTCCATATTTCCATGTTAAGAGCATGTGTTGGAGATCCTTCTCGGATTGTACCAATTGAGGATGTGCAGGTTACAGAGGATCTGTCATATGAAGAAATTCCTATTGCTATCCTAGATCGACAAGTCCGCAAGCTGAGGACTAAGGAAGTAGCCATAGTACTAGTATTGTGGCGGAATAGGAACGTGGAAAATATGACATGGGAAGCTGAAGAGGAAATGACGCGCAGATATCCACACCTATTCCAAACTAATGTCAAGGTTTCAAGAGAAGCCTGGGGTAAATTCCAAATTCCGTTATGATATTTAATGATTGTGTATTTGGGCTACGTAACGGGGATTAGATATGTTACCCCAACATTCGAGGATGAATGTTTCTAAGGGGAAAGATGTAACGTCCCGTACTTTCGGACTACGGTTTAAATCGTTGAGCGTTTATAAAATTGCGAGGCATGTATAAATAGACCCGAGCATTGGGAAAAAATTATGTTATATTTATTTATGCTAATAAAGAGATTAGTATATAAAAGGATTAAACCCCGAAATAATTTTGGACGTAACAAGTGTGACAATGGAAACCGAAAATAAATTTGGTATATGCATGAAGAGGTTGTGGACTAGTGTCATGTTAGGAAATTATGACATTAAGTATACGAAGATCTTATGAGTTTTTAGAATTTAAATAAAGTGGGATCTAAAATTAAATATGAGTGTGATTGACAAATTATGCGGAGGTAGATCGCTTAACATTTAATTAGGTTGCATGTTGGGGTATAAGGTGGCACGATTATAGTGCCCCACCGCCAAAATATTGGCAAGTGGTGGGGACATGATTATGAGTTTCTACTTTGGAGAATATGCATTGGGTTGAGAGTTTATAAGAGAATCATTCAGCATCCTTTTTCATTTTATATCATAAGCTTAGCATTTAGTTTCTTTCCTTTCTTTGTAGCAAATAATCTTTAGCACTTAGGCCTCATTTGTTTTCGTCCCAGTGACGAGCAAACAAAAAAAGAAGAAAGAAAAAAAATGGTTCCTTTCTAATTGTTTGGGATTAAAAATTTTGCACCAACGTGATTAGCTATTAAGTGAAATCGAGGTATGTTAAGGCAAATTATTTCATTCTTTTGGCATGTTCCGTGTAACAAAATATAACCGTGATATTGCTCCATAATTTATTCTACTCCAATAGTTAAGAATATTCATGTTATTGATTCCTATGCTGAAAGCATGTCTAAATATATTTCTAAGTCCTTATTGAGGCATACGGAAGATGTGTTGATATTTACAGGGTTAGCCAAAGGTGCAAGGATATTATGTCACTCAGGGTATTTTATTGTCATTCATGCATATTCATTTGCATTGCATTCATATACTACCCTGGACCACTTGTTCCATGCACATTACTATATGGTAAATATTATATACATAAATGTAGGGGATATGGGAAAAAAGGGTAAGGCGTTATATACACACACCACCTGCAGCTGGTACATACTATCACAAAAGAGCCCGAAGAGGCCAATATAATGTGATGATGTGATGTTTATATGGCTTATTGGGACGGGTTGCACGATCCGCAACACTAACATATATTGGGACGGGTTGCACGATCCGCAACACTAACATATATTGGGACGGGTTGCACGATCCGCAACACTAACATATATTGGGATGGATTGCACGATCCGCAACACTAACATATAAATATATATATATATATATACCGCACTTGCATCATGCATATGTTAATTAACCATTACAGGATATGATGCCCACGGAGGTTGTCATGCTAAGGAAATTGCTCAATGGGGCCAATAAATATGGACACTGCATTGTGCATAACATGTAGGCAAGTGTATTAGGGCCCTCAGAGGCATTTTCTGTTGGTCAGTTGTTTTTGTTTCAGTCATTGGTAAATTCCTATTATACTGTTATATATGCCTGACATACTCAGTACATCAGTCGTACTAACGTCCCTTTTGTCGGGGGACGCTGCGTTTCATGCCCGCAGGTTCACATAGGCATGATAACGACCCATGTGAATAGAATGCAGTTTTCAGCGGATTTTGGAAGCACTCCTCTCTTTCTGGGGTGTCGGTCTGATTTTGGTATGATACAGTTTTGCGTGTCTATATGGGTATGGCGGAGCCTTGTTCCGACCTTTGATGTTGCGGCTCTTAGAGGCTTGTAGATAGGTGTCGTGTGAGTAGTAGACATGTATGGCCTTGTCGGCCTTGGTACATGTATATATATAAGTTGGTTACCTAGTTGTTCATAATTTTCTTTCAGCTTAGTCAGTAATTAATTATGATTAGATATTCATGGTAAGAATGGCAGTACCCGACGGGTGGGATCCGGGTGCCCGTCGCGGCCCTACGGTTTGGGTCGTGACACTTGTGATCCATAAAAATGTCTACATGAACACTATATAAATAGTTTCGCCAAATCTTCCGTTCATAGACTACTGCGGCCAACTCTAAATCATGTGTCGGATAGTTCTTCTCATGTTTCCTTAATTGCCTTGAAGCATATGCAATCACTTTACCATGCTGCATTAGCACACATCCTAAACCTGCTCCCGAGGCATCACAATACACAATATAACCTTCTGGACCCTCTGGGAGAGTAAGGACTGGTGCCGATGTTAATCTATCATTTAACTCCTAGAAACTTCGCTCACAAACATCGGACCACTAGAATTTTATAGCCTTTTGTGTTAACTTCATTAATGGTGCTGATATGGTAGAAAATCCTTCTACAAACCTTCTATAATAGCCGGCTACGCCCAAAAAGTTGCGAACCTCTATTGGAGTCGTAGGCCTCGGCCAATTCTTCAACTCTTATACCCTCGTCTGACACTATATGACCAAGAAAAGTCATTGACTTCAGCCAAAACTCACATTTGGATAGCTTTGCATACAACTTATGGTCTCAGAGCATTTGTAGTATTATCCGCAAGTGATCCACATGCTCTGTTTCTGAGTGAGAATAAACCAGAATATCATCTATAAATACTATCACAAATACGTCCAGGAATGGATGGAACACGCTGTTCATTAGATCAATAAATGCTACAGGTGCATTTGTAAGTCCAAATGACATTACCAGGAACTCGAAGTGCCCATACCTTATCCTGAAGGCCGTCTTCGGAATATCCTTCTCCTTAACCTTTAGCTAATGGTACCCCGACCTTAGGTTAATTTTTGAGAAACATCTCGCACCTTGTAATTGGTCAAACATATCGTTAATTCGGGGAAGAGGGTACTTGTTCTTGATAGTAACTTTATTTAGTTACCGATAGTCGATACATATCCGTAATGAGCCATCTTTCTTTCGTATGAACAATACAGGTGCGCCCCAATGAGATATGATAGGTTTAATATGCCTTTCTCGAGCAAATCCTTTAATTGCTCATTCAATTCTTTCAATTCAGTTGGGGCCATTATATAAGGAGGAATAGATATCGGTTGAGTGTCTAGCAACACATCTATACCGAACTCAATTTCTCTTTCAAGAGGAAGGCCTGGAAGTTTGTCTGGGAATACATCAAGAAATTCACTGACCACTGAAATTGATTGAGAACTAGGTGGTTCAGCATTGCCATCTCTTGCCCGAACAAGATGGTATATACACCCTTTGGAGATCATCTTTCTTGCCTTAAGGTATGAAATAAACCTACCTTTTGGCGTTGCCGTATTACTTTTCCATTCAAGGTCTGGCCCACCTAGAAATTGGAATCTAACAATCTTTATTTGGCAGTCAACATTAGCGTAGCATGATGCTAACCAATCCATGGCCATAATAACATCGAAGACAACCATTTCTAATTCCACTAAATCTGTTAGGGTCTGATGACTACAGGCCAATACTGCATAATTTCGATAGACCCGTCTAGCGATTACTGATTCACCAACCAGTGTAGATACCATAAATGGATCCCATATCAACTCAGGATCCATACCAAATTTACAGGCAACGAAATGAGTAATATATGATAAATTTGAGCCTGGATCTAACAACTCGTACATATTATGTGAAAGGACCGATAGTGTACCTATAATGACATCAGGTGAGGATTCCTGATCTTGTCATCCCATCAGTGCATAAGTACGGTTCTGGCCCCTCCGTCTGCCTCGACCAGATGACGTCTGCTGACTCTGGCCTAATGGGCGTACTGATTGGGATGAAGTTGTTGCACATCCGACTGGCTGGGCTCTACCACCTTCACTTTTTGTCGGACAATATCGCACTATATGACCACTTTCCCCATAAGAATAGCATACTCTTCCCTCTTGTTGGCACGACTCTGTATGATTCCCACCACACTGCCGACATCGAGCCAATGACAACCTCATTTGCATAGAATTCCCTCTATAATAAGATCCGGGTGCTTGTGAACTCTGGCCTGGTCCCGTTTGAGTATAACTATCAGCCCTTGATCCTGAAGATGGCAATAATGCGCCGACTACTGGGTAAGATGGTCATCTGTAAGGCTGTGTCCTGGGCCCACCTCCGAAGTCCCTCACGCCATTTACAGACCGATCCCTTTAATGTTGGCCCCTATTAGGCTCTCGATCGACCCGTTATTGCCTCTTGCGATCCTCCAGGTTCTGTACATAAGTTTGGATGCGAGCAATATCCATATCCGAATTCAAAGAAGTCGTAGTACACTCGTTGACCAAGTGTGGACCCAAGCCAGTAAAGAACCTGTGTACCCGGTCACTCATTTCAGCTAAAATTATAGGGGCATGTCGAGCCAAGGAATTAAACTACAAGCTATATTCTCGAACGCTCATGCTGCCCTGTTCACGACATAGGAACATGTCCTGTCTGGCCCGTCGAAGCTCAACTGGTAGAAAATACTGTAAGAAAGCCTCTGAAAATTCCCTCCATCCTGCTGGCACAACACGAGGTCCCCTAGATTGCTCCCACGTATCAAACCATGTTACTGCGACTTCCCCGCAGTCTATAAGAAGCAAACTTTACCGACTCGGTATCGGTAGCATCTATCACCCGCAAAGTGCGTTGTACCTGATCCAAAAAATTCTATGGGTCCGCATTCAAGTTTGTTCCTGTGAATACCGGAGGGTCTAGATTGATGAAATCTCGAGCTCTTGCGCTAGCTGCTCTATCAAAAGGAATGTGAACCTGATGTTGGGCCTGAGCGGCCACCAATCGTGTCAACAACTGAACCGTACTCCGCATATCAAGATCTACCTATGGAGTATCATGTGGAGGAACTAGAGGTGTTGTAGTTCCACTAATTTCCTCTGATGGTGATGTACTGGGAGAACCATATGAAGGAGTCATACCGAGGGTCTCACTCTGGCCATCGCTAACGGGTGGCAATCGGCTGGTACCTTCGCCCGCAACCGTATTCAACTCCCTCACACTCTTGGACTTCTTCCTTGCGATAGGCATTGCTGGAATCATAAGCACGAAATGGATTAGGAGTGAAATACTTATAACTCAGTTCTATAGCACGGTTTATGAAATGAAAGAACGTAAACTACCCCTAAATGTCAAGCAACCTCCTGCTTATAGGTGTGGTGCACAACATACCCATAAATAAGACTCTACTAGACACGGCTTGTAGACTCCTTAGGACAGACATGCTTTGATACCAAGTTTGTCACGACCCAAACCTGAGGACCACAATGGATACCCGGACCTCACCCGCCGGGTACCACTAATTATACGATCAACACTTATTCATAATTAATTACCGAATAAGGCGAAAAGGATTGTGGAAATAGTAACCCATAAATTCAACTTATGTATATACATATACCAAGGCTGACAAGGTCATACAAGACTACTACACGTAGGACACTTGTCTACAAGCCTCTAAGAGAATATACAACACCAACAGGTCGGGATAAGGCCCCGCTATACCCATATAGACATGCAAAACTGTATCATACCAAAATCAGACCGACACTCCGGAAATAGAGGAGTGTTTCCAAAAATCCGCTGAAATCTGCAACCTACTCACGTGGGTCATCGCCTTGCCTATGCGAACCTGCGGGCATAAAACACAGTGTCCCCCGACAAAAAAGACGTCAGTACGACTGATGTACTGAGTATGTCAGGCATAAATATCAGCATAATAGGAATATACCAATAACTAAAACATAAACAACTGACCAACAGTAACTGCCTCTGAGGGCCCTAATAGACTTGCCTACATGTTATGCACAATGCAGTGCCCGTATTTATTGGCTTCATCGGGCAATTTCCTTACCATGAAATCCTCTGTGGACATCATAGCATGTAATGGTTAACGAATATATGCATGATGCAAGTGCGGTATATATATATATATATATATATATATATATATATATATATATATATATATTAGTGTTGCGGATCGTGCAACCCGTCCCAATAAGCTACAGGCATCACATCACATCATCACATCATATTGGCCTCTTCGGGCTCTTTTGTGATAGTCTATACCAGTTGCAGGTGGTGTGCGTATATAACGCCTTTCCCTTTCCCCATATCCCCTATATATATATTATTTACCATATAGTAGTGTGCATAGCACCAGTGGGTCCAGGGTAATATATGAATGCAATGCAAATGAAAATTAATGAATATCAGTAAAACATTTTCCGAATTTATCGGATGACAATAATATCCTTGCCCAATTGTCTAACACAGTGAATGTTAACACTTTTTCCGTATGCCTCAATAAGGACTTAGTAACATATTTAGACATGCTTCTAGCATAAGAATTAATAACATGAATATTCTTAACTACCAGGAGTAGAATAAATTATGGAGCAATATCACGGTTTTATTTTGTTACATGAAACATGCCAAAAAAATGAAATAATTTGCCTTGACATACAATGAATCCAAGCTTAATAACTTGAATTTTAAACTTTAATAAGGAAGCTTCAATTATTGATTTTGCACTGGTATCCTAGTATACATCTGCTGCTTCGTACACCCTCTTTTTTTTTTAAAATCAACACACAACTAAAAAGGCCTTGCTTATGTTATATGTACAAAATGTATTTGGGAGTGGTCTTGCTAGTGCTTCACGATATTCAGCTCAAAGTGCACATTTCCAAAGTAGGAATAACATGGAGACATGCCTAATTTAGGCATTTAATGATGGCCATCATTCGGTCCCCCACTTGGCCAATCTTGGCGGTGGGGAGCTTGATTTAATGCCACCTTGCACAACATGCATGGTCACTTAATTAATTTAAGTGACCTGCCTCTGTAATTTATCAATCACACACATAATTAATTTTGTAATCCCAATTCACTTAAATCTTGATAACTTATAAGACCTTTATATATTCAATGTCATAATTTTGTAATACGATACTAGTCCATAACCTCGTTAGGGATATACAACCATTATTATTAATTTCCATCGTCACACTTGTTACGTTCAAAATTATTTCAAAATTTAATCATTTTATATACTAATCTCTTTATTAGCATAAATAAATATAACATAAATTTTTTCAACGCTCGAACCTATTTACAGATGCCTAGCGATTTTATATACGCTTATCGATTTAAATCGTAACCCGAAAGTACGGAACGTTACAAAGAGTTTAAGTTCACGGTTAGTGTATAAATTTTTTACATTATCAGCTAATATTAACCTACTATAATAGGTTGCCAACTTCTTTTTTAAGATCTTTTTCTCCCTGTCTTTCCTTCAAACCCTCCCTCTTCATCTCTTTCAAATAGTAGATCCACATTTTCTCTTTGCTTCTTCGACCACCACGCTACGTTTCTATTTCTCCTTCAATCCAAAATCCCTTTGTATTCATTAAAGACTTCTGGTGAAGCATCCTTCTGAATGCAGAACTCAATTATGAATGCATCATAATTAAGCATCTCTTCTTTAACATTGAAATTTTAGTTTTCCATTGTCAAAATATTAAACATTAATAAAATTTCAATTCCTACGGTTCTATCCCAACAATCTAAAGAACACGAGTAAATATTGGAGATAGTATGATAATAATTCAGGGGCGGATCCAAATTTACCATATCAACTTTATCTGAACCCATTACTTTCAACACAGAGTATAAAATTTACTAAAATTACAAAAATAATATATATGAATCCATAGCTTTAGAAATATGGTGAATACAATACTAAAATCTTTTTTTTTAAATCTAAATTACGCCCAATTGGACATTTTTATTTATAATCAGAAATCGGTCCAACAAGAATAAAAAGAAATAAAGAAACAAAGGTTTATGCCCAAAAACATGACCCAGCTTAAATAAAATGCAAAAAAAAAATAGGAAAGTAGATATGCTAAAATAGAGCAAACACCATCGCATTTTCCCTATTTACTCTTTGTTATTGGTGAAGAGTTCTAAGCTTGTGACTATGGTTACTCCACTGATTTTCTTTGTTTCTCGTCCTCTGATGATGATTTCCTGTCAAATCTGAAAGAGTGATTGCTAATTGTTGCTATTTTTCTGCTTCTCTACATCTTCATCACTATTTCTGATTCATCATGGTTATGGTAAGCTTCTTCACTATTGTACTCCTTATTTAAGCTGACTTTATGTTCTATTACTCCTTGATTCCTTTTTCTTTCCATGTCCATTACGACTCCATCACAATTTCGTTGATCTTAGCTCTATACCACTACTGATTGACCTGAGTTGCTGCTCACTCGTACACTTATTCCTTTTCCTTTTATATTGCTTGTTCTGTGTTGTTATTTTCATGTGATTTGTATATAAGGTATTTGTGTTTTATCATTGTTGACTATCCGCTTGAGTTCCATATCCATGTCCATAAAAGCTTGATAATTAATTGCACTTGCATCAAGAGGTTTATTTTCTAAAGCATCTAATTTATTCCCCTTCCTTATAATGTGAGTATATTTGCATTGTTTGTCACCTTCTAGCTGCTTAATTTCCTCTATGTACCCTGCTATGTTTCAAGGTGTTTGCAATTATCCTTTGAACCATCTATGAATCAGTTTGAAAAATGATTGTATCCATCTTCTTATGATCACACCACTTGATTACTTCCAACAATGCAATTGTTTCTGCTTTTGTGTTTGTTAAAACCCTAATTTCCTCTGCTTGCACATGAATGATGTCTCCATTCTCATGGCTAACACAAAAAACATAAGCTCATCTTCCTGGATTACCTCTGGATGCTCCATCTGTATTGCACAAAATCCAATCCCTTGGTGGAGGATACCAGGTCACCCTTGTAACCTTCACCTGAGATTTGTATCCCTCTAGTAGCTGAATTAAATCCCCCATCTATTAGGTATGATCTGAATATATGGGTTTCTGAATTTAACTAACTTTTAAATAATAGCAAAAACTTGGAAAATACACCTTCCAACTGACTTTCCATCCCCATGTTTGTAAGCATTTCTTCTTTTCCATAATTCCCATATAATCACAACAGATATAGCTTGAAAAACTGGTTTGAGTCTGTCTTTTACTAGTTGTCTCCATCATTTCACTACGATTTGTTGCAGGTGTAGTCCTTTAATATTTATACATGCAAAAGAAGAAAAATAGGACCAAGTCCTGTTAGCAGAAACTGATTTAGCAAAAAGGTGTTGGGCTATCTCCTCCTAATGATTTGAGCAGCACCAACATCTAGATGCTAAGTTTTTATTCATCCTTTTCAATGCCTCATCTATTGGCATCTTAATTTTTTAATACCTCCACATAAAGAAAGAGATTTTGAATGACAAACCTTTAATCTACATATACTTGTATACTTCATTCTCTTTCCCCCTCAATTTCCCATGCTAACTTGACAGAAAATTGTCCCTAATTGCTTAGAATCCACCAAGGTCTATCCTCAATTCCACATTCTCCTGGAGATTAATTAGTATCCACAATATGTTGTACTATATTTCCAGGGAGAAGACTTTTCAAAGTTTCAATATCCAACCTCTCGTCCTTCACCATCTCCTGAACATTTTGAATTGTATTATCATAATTATTCCCTCCTGCAGCATAATACAAAGCCTCTAAACCAGTCCAATTATCATATCAAAATTAAGCATTTTCCATCTTTGTCTGCCACCAAATATGGTATTCAATAATATCCCTTGTCTGGACATTTTTTTCTAATTCTGCGATCCGTACTTCCATTGAACTATCACAGGATTGCTCTTCTTACAATATTTATTGCTCATAAAAGCACTCTATAAGGATGGAGTAGTTATGAAATTCCACCAAATCTTACAATATAATGTCATTGATACATCATGTAGTGATCTAAATCCCAGTCCTCCTTCATTTTTTTAGAACACATAAATGAAGTCAATATGATCAATGTCTGATCCTTCCTCCTACTGTATTACTCCAGAAAAACTGTACAAACATTATTTGACTTTGCATTATCACTCAATCAGGAGGATGTAAAGTAGATAAAAGATGTATAGGTATACCTTGTAGGACATATTTAATCAACACTGACCTACCTCGAAATGACAACATTTTCCCTTTCCATAATTGTAGTCTATAGATGATCTTCATTAACATGGGATTGTAATAATCTTTCTTCCTTCTACTATAAAATATTGGACACTCCAGATATGTAAAGAGAAAATCTTTCCTTCTTATACCAGTCACCGCCTCGTCTGTCACCATTATATCATTAGTTACTAAGTGATGCAAATATACAAAGTTTTTCTCCTTATTTATCTTTTGTCCAGAAGTCTTCTCATACCTCCCAAGTACCTCCCTGATTAATTGTAGAGATAAAACATCAACAGATGAAAAGATGATCATATCATTTGCATATGCCAGATGATTGATCGTAGGGCTCCACTTAGGCATACTGAAACCCCTAAATTGATGCACTTTATGTAATTGATTTAAGTTTCTTGTTAACACTTCTACAACCAATATAAATAGAGTAGGTGATAAAGGATCCCCTTGATTCACTCCTCTGGATGATTGGAAAAAATCATATTGCTGACCATTTATAAGAATAGAGTACCGGTTGTTGCTAATTATTTTGAATATCATATCAACTATCATGTGTGAAAAATCCATCTTTCTCAGGACCTTTATTAAAAAAGCCAAGACATCCTATCATAAGCCCTTGTCATATCCAACTGCATTTGCCACATTAGTATTTTTAGTACTCAACCTGATGTCGGATACTATTTCTTGAGTAAGTAGAACATTTTCCACTATACTCCTCCCCTTAACAAATCTAGCTTGGTTCAAAGATATCATATATGGCAGAAAATCCATTAATCTTTCATGAAATAATCTTGAGAAGATTTTATTCACAAAATTACTCAAGATGATATGTCTCATATCAGAAAATGTATTGATAATATCCTTTTTTGATAATAAGACTAAATTAGTATGTGTTATGAATTTTGAAAGTTCTGCTCCACAGAAAAAATCAATCACCATGTTAGTAATATCCTCTCCAATGATGTTCCAGCAACTCTGAAAGAAGAACCCTGTAAAACCATTTGGCCCCCCTGCACTATCCCCATTCAAACTAAACACAATCTTCTATATCTCCTCTTGTGTTCGTATGGTTGTGATCTTCAAATTTTGTTCTTCTGACACCATACATGGGATATGATCTAGAATTTCAAATTATCAAGATCTGGTTCCTTTGAAAGTTGATCAGTGAAAAAATTAATTGCCTCTGTTCCTATTTCTCCAT
The DNA here is from genome assembly GCA_034509755.1 of Anisodus tanguticus. Lineage (NCBI taxonomy): Eukaryota > Viridiplantae > Streptophyta > Magnoliopsida > Solanales > Solanaceae > Anisodus > Anisodus tanguticus. The sequence continues at coordinate 21,515,988 of CM067558.1, read as the reverse complement.
TCTCTTCAATCCAATTTCCCCCAGTATATTGTATTATCTTTCTTCTGCCCTAAACATATGCATGAAAGAACCTTGTATTTCTATGCCCCCTCCTAAAACCACTGCATCCTTGCCTTTTGTTTCGAAAATTGCTATTTTAAATGCAAATATCTATTAAGATCAGGTTGCACCTTATGTACTCTCTCTCTGTTCTGAGGTGTAGGTTGTAACTCAAATTGTACCTCATTTATCTTTATCACATCTTCTAAAGCTCCTATTTCATGGAAAATATTCCCATATGTACTTTTACTCCACTGGACTAATGTAGCCTTCACTTTTTTCAATTTGTGATGAAAAAACCATGAAATCAGCATGCCAGTTGTTCTCACACTATCCAAAAAAGACTCGTGTTTAACCCAAAAGTTCAAAAACTTAGAAATATTTCTTTATGGGAATTGAATTACCAGTATATGATATGAGAAGTGGAGCATGATCAGACCATGTTATCATAAGATGTTGAATCTCAATACTAGGATAGACACTTTGAAGAAATAGATTCCTCATACACCAATCGAATCTTTTAAATATACAATCATCCCTACTTGCCCATTTCACCATGTGTATTTTCTTCATTTGAATCCCAAATCATAGACCCCACAATTTTGTATACATGAGATAAAATCTTGTACCTCATTTACACTCACTGGTAGACCCCCATACTTCTCTTCTTCTGACACAATAACATTGAAATCACCCCTATCATCTAAGGCATATTCATACTACTTGCAATTATTTCCAAGCTCTCCTATAGTTCCAATCTTTCAATCTGTGTACACTTAGAATACACAACTGTCACTCATAACTCTTCTTGCATACCTTGACTTTTGAATTTGATAGTAATATGTTGTTTGTGATCCATCACAATTTCTACCTCAAATATCTCATCTATAAATATGCATATCTTCCCAGATGTATACACTAATGCAGTATGCATGTTTAATCTCCTTTTATACTCTTCTATTTTGTCAGCATCCTGGAAAGGTTCCAACAATCCAATAAAACCAAACTGGTGTTGAAGATGCATTTTGGTTAGTCTTTGGAAGGCCTCCATTGTATTCACCGTGGTGCCAATGCAAAGAATAAGTTGATTACATAGAAAACAGTCACATGCTGGAAAGTTTGTATGGACTATAGGAAGCTAAATGTTTCTACCTGCAGAGACTATTTCCCTATGCCTTTTATTGATCAAATACTTGATCGGCTAGCAGGATAGTCATATTATGACTTTCTTGATGGGTACTCTGGCTATAATCAGATAAATATCGTGCTCGAGGATCATAAAAAGACTACATTCACCTATCCCTATGAAACCTTTGCTTTCAGTAGGATGTCCTTTGGGTTGTACAATGCTCCAGCCACATTTCAGAGGTGTATAATGTCTATATTTTTATGACATTGTGGAAGACTTCTTGGAAGATTTCATGGATGTTGTCTCCGTCATTGGTGATTCATTTGATGACTGTCTTGACCATCTGGGTTAGTTGCTGAAGCGGTGCAAAGAGACTAATCTTGTCTTGAATTAAGAAAAGTGCCATTTTATGGTAAATGACGAAATTGTGCTTGTCCACAAAATTTTTAAAAAGGGTATTGAGGTTGATAAAACCAATATTGAGGTGATTTCCAAACTTCCTCCACCTATCTTTGTTGAGTTAGTAGCTTTCTTAGATATGTTGGTTTCAATAAACACTTCATAAAGGACTTCCCTAAAATTGCTAATCCTATGTGCAAGCTTTTTGAAAAAGAGGCTAAATTCTTGTTTGATGAGAAGTGCCTGAAAGCCTTTGAAACATTGAAGGAGATACTCACTTCGGCTCCTATCATTACTTCGCCAGACTGGTCTTTGAATTTTGAGTTGAAGTGTGATGCTAGAGGCTTTGCGATTGGTGTGGTGGTTGGTCAAAGGCATAAGATCATGAATCCCATTTATTATACTAGCAAGACTCTTAATGCTGCTCAGATGAATTACACAGAGATCGAGTAGGAACTTCTAGCTATCGTCTATGCTTTAAAAATATTCAAGCATACTTACTGGGTTCGAAAGTGATTGTGTATACAGTCATGCTGAGTTGAGGTATCTGATGGCAAATAAAAAGGCAAAATCGAGGTTGATCATTGGGTGTTATTGCAAATAAGAGTTTAACATTGAGGTTAAAGACTGTAAAAGGTCTGAAAATCAAGTTGCGGATCATCTTTCGTGACTTGAAGAAGCTGGTGGTTCGAAGGAAGAGCTAGATATAGATGATGCTTTTCCTAATGGGAGGCTTTTGGCCTTTTTCCTGTGCCACGGCTCCATGGTATGCTGATATTTCTAACATTCTGGTTACCGGTCTCATTCCTGAAGAGCTTAAAAACTATGAGAAGAATAAATTCTTAAGATATTGTCTCCAGTATCACTGGGATGAGTCATAAATGTTCTGAACTTGTGCTGATAATATAATTGGAAGATGTGTTTCTGAAGATGAGGTGATGTCTATTTTGAAGGAATGCCATGACTCTCCGATTATAGGTCATCATAGTAGGAACATGACAGTAGTAAAGGTTCTGGAATATGAGTATTATTGTCCCACCATGTATCCGGATGCTAATATGATGGCAAGGTCATGTGACCGATGGCAAGGTCATGTGACCAGTGCCAACGACAAAGAAGTTATGCGATGAAGCACGAGATGCCTCTAAATATGTTTCTGGAGATAGAAATGTTTTATGTATGGGGGATCGACTTTGTGGATCCCTTTGTGAGCTCCTGTGGAATGAAGTACATTTTGGTGGTTGTGGATTATGTTTCAAAATAGGTATAAGAAGTGTCTTTACCCAACAATGAAGCCAAGAGTGTGATGGGGTTCTTGAAGAAGAATATTTCACCCGTTTTAGCACATCGAGGGCGATCATCAGAGATGAGGGTTCACATTTCTACAATAGGGCTTTTATTGGCCTGCTGGAGAAGTATGAGGCTAAGCACCGAGTAACCACTCCATCTCATCCTCAAATAAGTGGCCGGGTTAAAGTTTCGAACTGATAAATCAAGAGTATACTAGCTAAAACCGTTAATGCAAATAGGATCGACTGGTCGAGGAAGCTAGATAATTCTTTTTGGGCATACAGAATGGCATTCAAAACGCCAATTGGGATTTCTTTGGCTAGTTTTTAGTAAGGCATGACACCTCCCTATTGAACTCTAACACAAAGTCATGTGGGCTCTGAAAAAGCTGAATATGGATTAGGATGAAGCAGCCAAACTTAAGCTATTTCAACTCAATAAGATGGATGAGTTCAGGTATCAAGCATATGAAATTATAGCCTTGTATAAGGAGAAAATTAAGCATTACCATGATAAAAAAGATTCTGAAGCGGGACTTCAACCAAAAGATGATGTCTTGCTTTTCAATTCAAGGCTAAAACTCTTCTCGGGCAAGATGAAATCGAAATGGTTTGGATTGTTTCAAGTGGTGAGTGTTTTACCCAATGGCATGATGGAATTGAATTCCATAGATGAGACTCGAACAAGATCGTGGATAGGAACCGTCTAAAGCATGGATACACTCCTGAACTCGATCCTAACTAAACGGGTAACAACGTTATGCCGCGACATTAAATCAAGTGCTTCTTTGGAGGCAACCCAATTTTAGTTTTTGCACTTTGTTTTTGTTTTTGAATTTAGGTGCTTGTAGTGTTTTTGAACTATGTGATGGTTTGCTGGTGTATCAGGAATAATAGATCTCATAAAATTGCAATTTTTCAGGTGCCCAGTGAAAAATACCGAGTACATTTTATTTGGATCGTATTTTTCCGTTGTCCCCGATTGGTGGCCTTAAGTTGTTCACTATTTTTTTGGTGGCCTGTACTGTATAAATATCAACGGACCGTACAAAATTATACAATGAGTATCACGGTCCATGTTTTTTGAGCCACAACATTTAATGAATTTAGGTAAGTCTTCTAACTAGGCACCCTATAAAATTGTATGCATCGTATAAATTTATGCGATCTGTACAAAAATCGTGACAACAAACCCAAATCATTAAAACAAGCCCAATCGTTCATAATTTCCCACTCCAAATCAAAAATCTAAACTCCTAAATTTTCCATCTCCCATAACCGACCCCCATCAAAGCCATTCATCTTCTACAATTCCTCAACCAAAAACCCAATCTCTGCCCCATTCTTTTCCCGCAACATTCACTGAGCATTGGCATTGTCGTGGCTACTTTCCTCTTGAAGAATTTCAATCCATCAGGTATGTTGATGCTTTAATTTCTATATTGTCACAATTCTACTGGCATGAGTGAAGTTGTGATGATTATTGATGTTGGGTTTATTGAAGTATTGAACTTAGGGTTTGGAAAATGATAGGTGTAAGATAAAAATTGAATTTAAATGTTTCTTCTTAGTTGAAATCGTGTGAATTATGTGGTTGGGGTGGGGGTTTGGTATGTGTGTTGTAGATTAGGGCTCGTGTGTATGAGAATATCATACCCCTATTGATTCGATTGGCATTTTGATCCACATTCGTGTCGATTCATTATGCCCTCCAACTATTCGTAAAAATGAATATGAGAGAAATGATAAAGAAAAGGGAATGAAATACGAGTAACTTCTGATGGGTCGGTGGGCATTTCGATAGATAACTTCAACACAGGTTTAATATTATTATGCCTGGCAAAAGACCGACAACATCCCAATGTGTGTAAACTTGTGAATAAGGGGTAAAGTCTGGGTAACCCGAGCCCCGACACCCCAAACTAATGTAAATTTTGATGATTGAAGCTTGTGTGTATATGTGATGCTTGCAGGTCTATAATCCAGTTATGTAAGGGACCATATAAATCTCTACGGCCCATACAAATCTTTTATGGACCGTCAAATTATTTGTATGATTTGTACTTTTTTGTACGCCCCGTATAAAACTTATACGACCTGCAGTAGTGAAACAATACTGAGTACTGCAAACATAAAACTATAGCCTATGTTGTTTACTTTCTTGGTACGGTTTGACTGATAAGTGTTCCGTTGCACGTATGCCTCTTAAAATTCAAACCAAAAGAGGTGGAGGTTCAAAATAACTAGAGAAAGGCAGGGGTAGTGGTCGTGTAACATCCTGTACTTTCGGGCCATGGTTTGAATCGCTAGACGTGTGTAAATAGACCAGAGCGTTGGAGGATTTTTGTTCATATTCACGTACGCAAATGAAGAGCTTAGCATATAAAATAATAAAACTCCGAAATAAATTTTGGACGTAACAAGTGTGATGACAGGGATCGAAAATAATATTTGGTATGTGCATAAAGATTCTATGGACTAGTGCTATATTGCCCGATTATGACATTGAGTATATGAAGGTTTTATAAGTCATCAAGATTTAAGTGAATTGGGATCAAGAAATTAATTATGTGTGTAATTGATTAAATATATAGTGGGAGATTAATTAATTAATTATGGTACTTATTATGATTAAATGGATAAGTGCTTTTCATGGGTTGTCACATGGCATTAGCTAAGTCAAAAGTGCCACTAAAGGGGAATTGATGTGTCATAAGCACTTGAAGTGCATGGTTGAAATGTGTATAGTGGGAACATGTTAACTTTGGACCTTTCCCACAAAGGAAACATATGTAGAAAATGTTCAGCAATATTGAGCTTATTTCCATTTTTAAATTTTCAATGCAACATTAGTATTTTAAGACAACAACGTGAACTCACTTGGCAAGCAGTAAGATTTTATTCTATTTTAAGCGGATCGGAGATTTCTTCGTAGTAATGTAAGGTGACGGAAAGATCTAAAGAAGGCATAGTTCTTGACATCAAGGTATGTTAAGACAAATTCTTCTTTCTTTTGTCATGTTCCATGTAACGAAACGTAACTGTAATATTGTTCCATAAATTGTTCTACTCTTAATAGTTAAAGATGTTCATGTTATTGATTTCTATGTTAAAAGCATGTCTAAATATGTTTCTAAATCCTTATTGACGTATATGTGAAAAAATAGATATTTCCAATGTTAGCCGAAGGTACGTGTTAATGCTCACAGTGTTAGCCGAAGGTACAAGGATATTATATCACTCAGGATGTTTCATTGTCATTCATATATTACCCTGGACCCACATGTGTTATATACACTACTATATGGTATGAATTATATATATGTAGGGGATGGGGAAGAGCGAATGGCGTTATATACGCATCACCACCTGCAGCTGGTACAGATTGTAACGTAAAAGGAAGATGCCCACAAAGGCCAATATGATATGATGCCCACAGAGGCCGATATGAAATGATGCCCATAAAGGCTATTATGGGAAGGAAGATGCCCATGTGTAGCTAATATATATGTGTATACCGTATTTGCATTGTGCATGAAATTTAGGCATAATATGGGCCTTAGAGGCATTCACTACTGGTTGGCTATCTCTGCCGGCTGTTTTTATCGGCTGTTGTTGACGGCTGTTACTATCAGCTATTTCTGTTGGCTGTTACTATTTTAGTTTATTCTTGCATTTCTATTATGCTACTATTCATGCCTGACATACTAAGTACATCAGTCGTACTGACGTCCCTTTTGTCGGGAGATGCTGCGTTTCATGCCCGCAGGCTCAGGTAGACAGGTGACGGTTCGCATTAGTAGATCGCTGATTCAGTTGATATTGGAGCACTCTATTTGTTCCAGATTTGCAGTTCAGTCATTGTTGATATTTTTGGTTATGCGTTGGGGTATGGCTGGGCCCTGTCCCGACCTTATGATGTCACGTACTCTTTAGAGGCTTGTAGAGAGTTGTCCTGTGTATAGTAATCGTGTATGGCCTTGTCGGCCTTGGTGTGTATATGTATATAGGTTGGGTCCTTCTGGTTGCAAGATTCTACATAGCTCATTTCCAGTTTACTATTTTCATATATCAGCAGGGTATCTCGTGGTGGCCTTATGGGCTATGGAAAATTACAGATATATGTTAAATATATGATTAGTGGTACTCGGTAAGTAAGGTCCGAGTGCCCGTCATGACCCTCCGGTTTGGGTCGTGACAAGCATGGTATCAGAGCACGTCTATCCTAGAGAATCTGTAAGCCGTGTCTAGTAGAGTCTTATTTATGGGTGTGTTGCGCGCCAAACTTATAAATAGGAGGCTGCAAGGCATTTAGGGATGGTCTCCATTCTTTCATATCATAGATCGTGCAGTATAGCTGAGTCTTAAGAATTCGGGTTTAAATCGTGTCTGATACTGTCTCTGTAATGACGGTTGTCAAAAAGACACAGGTTAGTTCATATTTATGTCCAGTAAGTGAGTGACTTCTACCAGACGATTGATAAGCCAGAAGGGCTGCATTATGTCAACAAAAAATTTGAGATTGTGAAGAATTGTTTCACTTATATAAAAAATAGATAATGCAAGACTGGAAAGCAAGATGTTTGTTTTGGGATACAGGAAAGAAAAAAAAGAGTAAAGTAAAGGAAGTACTAACCAGCTGAACGCAGAAAATTGTAAGGATTCTCTCTGTAGACCTTATTGTGTTTATGATTACAACAATGCCATCTTCTAGTAGGGCTATGATTAGCAGGGAGATTGAAGTTAGATTGAGTATAAATACGAGTAGTATGCTCTCTATGGAGATAGATCCGTCAGAAGATATGAGTAAGTTGTTTTCCTAGGCACGACTTTATCCAGGAGCGTTTGAGAGAGATATGCCCTTGAGGGGTCAGGGAGTTTATTAGTCAGGTAATCGCTGATAGTTAGAAGGGTTCAAAAATGCCAATATCTCAGGGTCAAAGTTGTAAAGGTCGAGTGAGACCACCCTGACCATCTTGTAGTCAGTGTGGTCGAGTGCATGTCGGATTATGCCGCAAAAGTACAGGGGGTTGGTTTAGGGTGGCTTCCATGGCCACAATGTTCCGAAGGGTCCTACGTTGATGCGCAGAGCTAAGGATAAGATGATTATGAGTTGTACAGATGGAAAGCAAAAGACATCATTAGGCGGTTTAGTAGGTTATGAAAATTTACATGTTTTACAATGACTCGTGCCGATTAGAATGAGAGAATATGTTAGGTGCGTGCGACCTAAATTGTAATGTCTTACCAAGAATAAATTTGGAATTGTCGCAGGACATCATTAACAAGAATGGATTTCCACAATCGAATAGTGTGAAAAGTGACCATCAGTAAATTTAAGAAGATCATGTAAGGTGACGTACCCATAATGGTGAGCCCAAGTTATATATATAAGGATCGAGTTATCCACAGTAGTGAAAGGGGACATAAGCCTCTCGTCAGTGCGTAAAGGGTCGTACCGCGTATTATTGAGAATTACATGTATCAATGTTAGTAAGCTAAGGCATTGACAAAAAGTCTTAGCCATGAGGCAAGTGAAGGAATTTAAATCTAAGTATAATGACCAGGTTTGGATATAGTAGGCCAACGTCATGTAATACAAATTCTTCAGAATATTTCACGTACTGAATGATGGAATAAGTTAACAACTCGTCTTTTAAGGGAACGCCAAGGATTGGAATCAGGAGCCATGTTTGAGATTACGAATGTGTACCAGAATATTTTAGAATGAAGACGAGTACGACAAGTAAGAAAATGAGTGAACAAGTGTCAAAGAAAGTAAGAAAGGAAGTCGTTAATAATTACAAGTAGCTAGAAAGTATGAAAAAAATGGGAGATTTCTTTCAGACCAAGAATAAGAGTTAACTGTGATGATATGCGCACTTCAGATTCAAATGAAATTGTCCATAAAGCATTCACGATTGAGATACTACACATATAAGAGTTTTCAGCACACCAATTAGTAATCAAAGCTAAGTTGACAATAGAATCATTCACCCACAAGCGGCTTGACTAATGTGAGAACGAAAAAGGGAAGTTGACCTGAGGGAACACATCAGTTAGCTAAATAGGAGTCCAATTGAAGGATTTAGATAGTGATAGCCCTATAATTCAGAATACAGTAGGGTCATCCCTCATAATGAGAGAAAAGAAACGTCATGATGAAGATCCCATCTTTAGAGAGGATCGGGAAAGATATTTAACAAAAGAAAACATCAACCTTTGAATATAATTGGAGAGGGACCCTCAGGTGGAAGGTCCATTGTGTATATCAAATGTAGCGGGATTACGAGATGGGAATTATGACAGAGGTTCATTACTCACGATATTCCATTCACGCTGGATCTACTAAGATGTATCACGATCTCAAGGGTATCTATTGGTGGAACAACATGAAGAGAAGTATTGGGCAGTTTATTGCTCATTGTCTTAATGGTCAGCAAGAATAAATATAGAGCACCAAAATCCCGGCGAATTAACTCAAAACTGTGAGATCCCGATAGGGAAATGGGAAATGATTAATATGGATTTCCTTACCGATTTACCTCGCTCTTATCATAAGCTTAATTCTATTTGGGTGATTGTTGGTACACTGACTACCTATACAACCAAGGACTACGTACAGTTGTACATTAAGGAGATTGTTCGCCTTCATAGTATGCCTATTTCTATTATATCTTACCGAGGTGCACAATTCACAGTTAATTTATGGGGATCATTTAAAAAGGGTTTGGACACTCAAGTTAATCTTAGCACAACTTTCTACCCTCGGACCAACAGGCAGACCGAGCGTACGATTAAAACGCTCAAAGACATGCTACGAACTTGTGTATTGGACTACAAGGGAAGTTGGGATGATCATTTATCCCTTATTAAATTTGCGTACAATAACAGTTATCATACAAGTATCAAAATGGATCCATATGAAGCTTTGTATGGACGGAAATGTGGATCTCCTATTGGATGGTTCGAAGTAGGTGAATCAGAATTATTTTGGGCCGGACCTAGTGCACCAGGACATAGAGAATATGAAACTTATTTAAGAATGGTTGTTAATCTCTCAGAGTCATCAGAAGTCATATTCAGAAATATGACGGTGGGACTTAGAGTTCCAAGTAGATGATTGAGTCTTTTCAAAAATTTCTCCTATGAAGGGTGTAGTGAGGTTTGGAAAAAAAAAAGAGGGGAAAGCTCAGCCCAAGGTATACCTGGCCATATCTCATAATTCGACAAATCGGCCAAGTAGCTTACGAATTGGACTTGCCTCATGAGTTGGAGTTTGTCCATCCAGTTTTCCATGTTGAGAGCATGTGTTGGGGATCCCTTCCGGATTGTACCGATTGATGTATGTTATACTATATGGCACGTGAAGCGGTGGATGTGTTTTCTGACTATGTGATGGGAATTAGATATGCCACCCCAACATTCGAGGATGAATGTTTCTAAAGGGGGAAAATGTACCATCCCGTACTTTCGGGCCATGGTTTGAATTGCTAGACGTGTGTAAATAGACCCGAGCGTTGGAGGATATTTTGTCATATTCACGTACGCAAATGAAGAGCTTATCATATAAAAGGATAAAACCCCAAAATAAATTTTGGACGTAATAAGTGTGATGACGGGGATCGAAAATAATATTTGGTATGTGCATAAAGAGGCTATGGACTAGTGCTATATCTCACGATTATGACATTGAGTATATGAAGGTTTTATAAGTCATCAAGATTTAAGTGAATTGGGATCAAGAAATTAATTATGTGTGTAATTGATTAAATGTTGGAGTATAGTGGGAGATTAATGAATTAATTATGGTACTTATTATGATTAAATGGATAAGTGCTTTTCATGGGCTGTCACATGGCATTAGCTAAGTCAAAGGTTCCACTAAAGGGGAATGAATGTGTCATAAGCACTTGAAGTGCATGGTTGACATGTGTATAGTGGGAACATGTTAAATTTGGACCTTTCCCACAAAGGAAACATATGTAGAAAACGTTCTGAAATATTGAGCTTATTTCCATTTTCAGATTTTCAATGCAACAATAGTATTTTAAGACAACAACGTGAATTCACTTGGCAAGCAACAAGATTTTATTCTATTTTAAGCGGATCGGAGATTTCTTCGTAGTGATGTAAGGTGACGAGAAGATCTAAAAAAGGCATAGTTCTTCACATCAAGGTATGTTAAGACAAATTCTTTTTTATTTTGGCATGTTCCATGTAACGAAACGTAACCGTAATATTGTTCCATAAATTGTTCTACTCTTATTAATTAAGGATGTTCATGTTATTGATTTCTATGTTAAAAGCATGTCTAAATATGTTTTTAAATCCTTATTGAGGTATATGGGAAAGATGTTAATATTCCCAATGTTAGCCGAAGGTACATGTTAATGCTCACAGTGTTAGCCGAAGGTACAAGAATATTATGTCATTTAGGATGTTTCATTGTCATTCATGCATTTTATTCATATATTACCCTGGACCAACATGTACTATATACCCTACTATATGATATGAATTATATATATGTAGGGGATGGGGAAAAGGGAATGGCGTTATATACGCATCACCACCTGCAGCTGGTACATATTATCATGTAAAAGGAAGATGCCCATAGAGGCCAATATGATATGATGCCCACAGAGGCTGTTATGGGAAGGAAGATGCCCATGTGTGGCCAATATATATATGTATACCACATTTACATTGTTCATGACATTTAGGCATAATATGGGCCTCAGAGGCATTCACTATTGGTTGGTTGTCTCTGCCGGCTGTTGTTGATGGCTATTTTTGTCAGTTATTGTTGACAGTTGTTACTATCGGCTATTTATGTCAGCTGTTACTATTTTAGTTTATTCTTGTATTTCTATTATGCTACTATTCATGCCTGACATACTCAGTACATCAGTCATACTAACGTCCCTTTTGTCAGGGGACGCTGCTTTTCATGCCTGCAGGCTCAGGTAGATAGGTGACGGTTCGCACTAGTAGGTGGTTGGTTCAGCTGATATTGGAGCACTTTATTTGTTCTAGAGTTGCAGTCCAGTCGTTGTTTGATATTTTTGGTTATGCGTTGGGGTATGGCGGGGCGCTGTCCCGACCTTATGATGTCACATACTCTTTAGAGGCTTGTAGAAAGTTGTCTTGTGTATAGTAATCATGTATGGCCTTATTACCCTTGGTATGTATATGTATATAGGTTGGGTCCTTCTGGTTGCAGGATTCTACATAGCTCCTTTCTAGTTTACTATTTTCATATATCAGCAGGGTATCTGGTGGCGGCCTCATGGGCCATGTGAAAATACAGATATATTCTAAATATATGATTTGTGGTACTCGGCAAGTAAGGTTCGGGTGTCCATCATAACCCTCCGGTTTGGGTAGTGACAGGTCGAGTCGATATGCAAACTATGTTAAGGGATGAAGCCTCAGACCAAGAGGTAGAGGCTATTTCGGCAAAGAAAAATAGGGCCACTTCTATAATTATACATTGTCCTGCCACACCGGTACCCATCCAGGGCACTTTATCATCCTCCGGACCCTCCCAGTCTGAAGAGGAGGGATCGTCTTCATCCAGTTCTAATGATGCCGACACCGATAATGCAACCGAGTATGTGGCTAGAGATAATGAGGCCACCTAATCGGCTATGAAAACTCATTCCGCCTCTTCAGAAACTGATAGTGGTAATGAGGAGGAGAGAGCTCAAGCCTTATGGAGCAAACAACTAGAGGATGATCGGTTCCAGTTTATGACAGAATGGGAAAAAAGTTATTTGAAAAGGGAATATAATTGACGAATGGGGGAGGAACAAACTCACAGAAAAGTATATATGATAAGAGGTGGATCAGTTTTGAGGGGCTAGATGCCCTTCCCCGCATAGTTCAGACTTTGGAGTTTAACAGGCTTGTATTACTGAACAATCCGATTGGTAAGTATTGCTCGATCCTAGTTTGGGAGTTCTATGTTGCATATGGGACTACAATTTCCAAACTCAAGAAACCGTGCCAGACCGCACAGTAAGTTGTCCAACTTTAGGAAGTTGGAGTTAGAGGGGTGAAAGTAGATGTATCAAGCACAGCTATCAACAAAGTCTACTTCGGAGATGCATATGTTGCTCTAGAGAAAGTTGAGTTAATTGATAAATAGAGTTGGATAAAATTGGACGCAGTGGTACAATGGATAGCTTCGGTAACTGCAAAGGCTAACCCACTTATTTGGGTAACTGATAAGAAGAAAAATATATACAAGAGGACTCTTACTCTTGAAGCAAAGTTTTGGTGGAGTCTAGTACAATACAGAATACTTCCTACTCAGATTAATAATGTCCTTACCTTGGATCGAGTGGTGATGGTTGTTGCGTTACTTGGTACCTAGTAGATTTTGGTAAGCATATTGCACAGGAGATTCAGCTGAGAGCTTCTCAGCCTGCCAAACATAGATCACCATTTCACATCTTCACATGTGTATGATCTACGGAAGAGTAAAGATGAGACCCTCAGGGAGGGACAGGATGATGAAGAGGCATTGCCAGCACTACTTGAGTGGATTAAGGGACGTCAGGTTAACCCGGCATTTGGAGCGGTTGATGACATAACCACAGAGATGTTGTATGTCACTACTGCCCCTGTCGAGGAGGTTGTACCTACCACTACCACAGTGCCAACACTTGTAGTTTAACCTAGCATATCTTTGAGTCAGATTTCTACCACTGCACACCCACAGGTTGCAGCTAGAGTAGCTAATCCATTTGCCCTGACCAGAAACAACTTCAAACAATTTGCAATTAAGGCAGAAATGACAGATAAAAAACTACTGTGATCATGGGGAAACTCAAGAAATTTTTTTCTAAGGAGATTACTATAGCTCTTGACCCACTGAAGCTTGTCACAACAACATCTTATACGGTACAACATACCCGCCTAGATGGGTTTGAGATTAGGCTAGCAGCACTTGAGAGAGCTGGTCTGAGTAGTGATGCTGGGTCACTTTGGACAAAGTTATAAGACTTGAGAGCTATAGTTCAGGCACTATAGGCTTGTGATCATGTTGTGTTGGAGGATCGAACTATGACCGCACAGGTGGATTTGGCAAAGTTTGTCCATGTTCATCATATGATTGAGGATGATGACTCCCGAATTACTACGCCCGCAGATAATAGGGGAAAGAGAAAATGGGATGAGGTGGATGAGTTGGGTGATGATCCAGTAGAGGTGACTCTAGCTAGGTTATATCATATAGAGGAGCACAAGGTGCAACAAGCCATGTGTAAGTCCCTCATTAATAATTACCCCACTTCAGTTCCTAGCGAGGCGGTGGGTGCCTCGTCCAACAGTGTTTCGCATACAGTGACCTTGCCTCTGCCCCTACCCCTGCCAGTTCTAGAGCCTACTGGTGCCGCAAATGTTACTGATGTTGTTTCAAATACTGAGATTGATGCTTAGGAGGCCACATCGCCTCGATATAAGCAGCGTGCATAGAGCGCCTTAGGTAGTCCTTACTCCCTTTGTCTTTATTTTGATGCATTGGGAACAATGCATATTTTTGGTTGGGGTGGGACTATTTGATTATAGATAGTGTATATATGTGTTTAGGACCCCTTTGGCTTTTCTTTGCCATGGCTCTTTTCTCAAGCGATTTTATTTCTATTTAACCTGGAATGTTTAGGTTTGTGTTTATATAGAATAGAGTATTTATGACTTATGTGGTGGTGCTTTGAGTAACTTAAGGCATGTCCGATGTTTTATATTTGAAATACTCCCCTCCAAAATGATTTTTTTGTGACTTATACTCAAAATGTGTTGCTTAATTGACATGCATGATTCTTTTTGTGAAATTTAGTGTATTGTGTTACCTTGTGTCTTGAATGCTTAACGGGGAACTCAGTTTGTGAACAATCCTTATGCTAGTGTGTTGTGACGTTTTTGTTTATGTTCTCTTGTTATCTGTGCAATCTAGAACTTTCCTGGTTAGTCGTGTCTTATTTCTTAGAATAAGTTGAGTTGTGAAGTGATCTTAGACCTTGTTTGTTTGATGTTGAACCTTTTTTTTTTACCTTTTATGAGCCTAACATGTGTACATAAATATCCCTAGTTTCCCATTTTGAGCCTACAAGCCTATTCTTTGACTAGTCGCGAATGAGCCTATACCCTTTATTCATAATATCCCTATTTTGTCACCCAATCCCTCATTGATGCTTAAAATGATGAAAAATAGGCTAAAGCCTAAGTTTGAGGTGATATGTGAAATGTGGGAAAATGAGGCGTATGCCTACATGTTGGGTAGACGTGAGTTTCCTAGTTATTGAAAAATATTGTGGTGGTTGTAAATAGAAAAAACAAATGATACAAAAATAAATAGAGTAGTAAATAAACCACACCGAGGCAACAAAAGAAAGAGCGAACAAAAGAAGGTCATAAAAGGTGGAGTAAGTGTAGTGTTCAAGTAGGGTAAGTCACTATTATCCCAAAATCCATCCTACCAGTCCCTAAGCCTACATTACGACCCTAAGAAAGTCCAAATGTGATCATGACAGAACTGTCCAAAATCGAAGGTATTGAAAATAAGGGCAATCATATGGTATTTGCATGTATAGTTTGAGAATTTCTTTGTGAGTGTGAGTGTTCTCTTCTTTGTAGTCTTTTGTCCCGTTTATTCGTATATATGTATGTTGGGACATTTTTTGGTCTATGTGAGGGTATAATGGTTGGTAAAGTGATTGGTTTCCTGTAAGTTGAGATTCATGTGTGCAATAGTTCCTATAATAAATTGATGTCACTCATTGAAGCTTCATTGTTAGTTGCAACAGTATTGAGTCACACATCATGTTGATTAATGTGGATATGGGAGGAGTCGTATTTTTGTGAAAGATGTGCCGGTAGTTATTTTCCAAAATCACTATAGACATTTTTACTTTCTGATGTATGAGCATTTGTATTAGAATTGTGTGTTGTTTTACTTGCTTGAGGACAAGCAAAGACTTTAAGTTGAGGTGTTGATGTGCCATAGAATTATGACACATTTGATGCTTTTTTACTATAAGTTTTACTTGTTTTTAAGCAAGTTTGTATCATTTTGATGTGTTTTGTTTATGTTTCAGGTCATTTATGTTTGGAAAGAAAAAACAAGGAAATTTGAGCAAAGTCCCCTGATTTATGGATTGTACGGACCGTACAATTGAGTCGTAAAAGTGGAGTTGAGGCAGAAACATGAAAAGTGAGGACGAATGCGTATGGTGGAATTATATGGGCTGTACATATTTGTACGGACCGTAGAAACCTGGCGTATGAACCTGACCTACTTGTGAAGATTTTGTGGAAGAAGGATTGTATGGTGCCGTAGAAGTTATACGCACCGTACAATTATGCCATTGAATTGGACTATAGAATTTTATTCGTCAAGAAAGATCGAGCAGCATAGAAGCCTTGACTTCAAGCTTAGGTATTTTTTTTTTTTGAAAAGGGAACTAAGGCAACTTTTAGGTACAGGGAAAGAAAAAGGCTATCAAACCGGACAATACTTAATTGTACGGTCCGTCAAATTTGACTACAGGGGCAGTTTTGTCTGGTTTTTATTCTGAGTTTTTGACTTATATAAATACTTTTTAGGGTTTTATAATTACTTTATCATCAGTTTTAATACTTGTATCGATAGTATCAAGTACTTAGCGTATTTTGAGGCTTTCAAGAACAAGTTATCATTGTTTAATCTTCGAATTCCATTGTAAGTTCTAATGACAATCTCAAGTCTTTTTGTCATCATTAATAGTATGAGTAGCTAAACTCTCCCTAAGATTGTGAACCCAATAGTGGGTGTTATCTGAATAGGTTTTGATATTGATATACGAATCATGGATTGTTAGTAATTAATTATTTCTTATTCGTGCATGTTGATTATTGGTTACAAATATTAATCTAAGACAATAAATTCTACTTTTCTTGGGAAATTTAGTAGGCTTTGGTAGAAATAATTAACAAGGACTCGGGACGTTAACTCTCATTTAATAAACTCACTTAGGAATAAGAGGAGTCTTACTTGGAATAATTTATCATTCTTAACATTTATCTTCTATTTTTGGGGAAATCATGAAGATAAATATTTTCTAACTATTGGGAAATACTAGAAAGTCACATAGAGATTAAGTGCATACAATATGCAATCCATGAGGAGTGTATCACGTTAATACCTAGAGCATAACATCTAACCAAAGTAGGGACACAATCTTGGTTTCTTAATCATCTGAATTTACATCAAGTCAATATAGCCTTTAGAATTATTCAACTTTTTACAACCTTTTCAAAATCAGATCAAAGATCTACATCAAGTAATTCACTACGATAGTAACCTTTTCTCATCATATTCTCTGTGGGATTCTACCCCAACCTTGTTGGGTTATTATATTTGACAACGTCCACTTTACGCCATAATTTAGGTGTAATTTGAGCCTATCCGCTATGAATACGAGTTAACCAAGGTTTTTCTGGTTATAGTCAAAACTGAAACTATGTAAAGCCCGAGTTAGACTCAAATTCTTACAACTTGGCTCTGCTACACGATCTATGAGATGATAGAATGGAAACCATTCTTAAATACCTGATAGCCTCTCGCTTATAAGTGTAGTGTGCAACACACCCATAAACAAGACTCTACTAGACATGGCTTGTAGACTCCCTAGGACTGAACTGCTTTGATACCAAGTATGTCACAACCCAACTGGGGGTGTGGCCAATACCCGACACTTGAATGGCCCAAGCATACCGCATGTATATCATAACTTGAGCATACAACGATCTGGCCCGCCAAGGCCTCAAAATGATCAACACATGGGAAAACAAAATATAACAATCTGATATAATAACAATAAGGCCAATGTGAATATACAGCAAGGTCGATAAGGGCAAACCAAGGAAGCTATACATACAAACTGAATCTACAAGCCTCTAAGGAAAACATAAGTATAATATAGCTGGGACAGGGCCCTGACTTACCCATAACCTGTGTTTGTACAAAAACTCAGCTCATGACTCTGACTCAGTAGCATCAAATGAAGTGAAGCTTACCACTCCATCCACAGAACTCAACCGGCTCCTACTGGGGAGGTCATTCTGCACCTCTACCTGAATCTGCAGCATGAAATGCAGTAGCCCCAGCAAATGAAATGTCAGTAGGAATGAAATGTACTGGTATGTAAAGCATGAAGAGTAGTATGAAAGCATAAGTTGTAAAGTAGGGCAAAAAAGGTTTTGATAACTTGTGTGCCACTTAGGGTGAACAATAAAACTCTGAAATTATACCGAAACTTTAGTATATAAGTTTATTAGATAATCTACTCTCGGCTTATAAACCAAGGTGTGTAACATGTTGCTTCCCTCAGGAAATACTCTGAGGTGTATGTATGCATGCATATATAAGTGCCTACCCGACCGACTATAGAACGGCGCGGTGTGTATAATGTAAATGTACAACTTCCCACCGGATGTTTGTAGTGGTTGTGTGAATAGTATGTATATATAAATGCCCACCGATAATAGTTTGATGGTGTGAATAGTATTGTAGTAACAATGGCACTTGGCCTCTTTGAGACTCATAAACTCTGTGACTTTGGTTTGAAATGACTCTTGGTCGACTCTATGTTTAACTCTTTTATATCCTCTCTTTTTAGAGGTCTATAGAATTCAGAGACACTCTCGATATATAGAATGTGATAACGAGACAATAAATATTTCCAACAATGGACAACAACATGTGAATAGAACTCTCATTTGAAGTTAACAATGGAATTTAGCCCTTATCTTTGATTCGCTCCTCCTTTGCTTTACGATGACAACTTGTCAATATATAAGACTGTGACTCAAGAAGCTTCAACAGGAAGGAGTATGGTCTCAATCATGCAATCAACAATAAATATTGGATGCAATAATAGCAATGGAACTACTCCTGACAAGGGATAATTGATAAATGAATAGAATAGCTCTTTGGACGTTTCTTTTTTAAAAAAAATAAATACTTTGGGTTTTAAACTTCTTGAAAGAAGGGGATAGCCTTACATACTTGCGTCACTGAGCTCACAATGCCTTACAAACCCTTGAATTCTTCACGAGTGATCATCTACACAATATAGAGGGTTTGGATCAAGATAAGATCAATAAACTAGGAATCGATTCAATCGGACAATTCAACGAGCACCTAGAAGACGCGTTTCTCAAACTATGGTGTACCAGGTTGTCAATATGCTATCACTTCCCTTTCAATAACAACACCACCATAACAACAACAAAAACAAAAACAATATCATACCATGTATATTCCATAACCTCTAACCCTCATATCCTTCAACTTATAGCTATGATTATCTCAAATTTTTCTCAAGAACAATCAAGGATTCATAGCACTCCTTTCACGGAGTTTAACTCATCTATCACAAGTTGTTTTTACCAATACTACCCACTAAGTTAAAAGAAGTTAGAGACCATCAAATGACAGTAAAATCTCACTTCTATATAGTCATGATTATTTGCACAGCAAGCTCTTCTTCAAGCTTAAAATAATTCATAACTCTACCTTTCTACTAGAGAGATCTTCAAGATGATCCAAGACTTTAAATGCATAAATAACTTCCATTACATTTAGAGAGGTTCTTTAATGGTGGAGGAACCATAGGAGGGTGTTTGGGGTAAAAAATGAAATAATACCAATGAACCACCGTCCTTGGCCTCAAATAGGATTTCCACCGTCTCCTATATGCGAGAGGATATGAACTATAGTAAAAATTCATAGCAAACCCAGTAGCTACTTCTACTAAAAAAACAACTAAGTGTAATTTCCGCTAAATAATAAAATATATTGACGTGGGGAGGGAGGGCAGTGCTTTTGGTTTTTTCATATAGTCAAAGAGTTAAAAATGGTTTTTTGATGCATATGGGCATATGTGGTTGCATCATGAACCGAATATGGTGACAGAAGGGTGGCCAAAAGGTTGCCTTGAGATGCGGCCAAATCCGTGAAGCGGATTGGGTTTCACAATGCAAAATGGTTAGCGTATCGTCCAATTTTCAATAAACTTTGTCGAGATGTACTTTCTTTAATTCAATTGACTTCCAATATACCTTTGTAACATTTGTTTAACTCATATGTGACCCTTGGGAAGGGTCTCAGGTGAGTTACGAATTCCTTACTTTAACTATTGAATGCTTATAAATTGTGAATCTTAATATTAATAAGGTTAGAATATGAGTATCAGAAGTACCAACCATCACCACCACTATAGTTTAGGGTCAGTCAATGACGTTTTTGGGTGCACATGCTTCATGTATTCACTCTACAGTTGCTACTCCTTTTGTGTGCAGGTTCAGCTACGAGCACGAGTGGAGTTTGAAGTTTTGGTGACCGATGAGGTGTGCTATCTTTAGAGTCTAGGGTGAGCTGACAACGTTTCTATATCATCAGACTTCCTCTTATCTTTATTTTCAGTCGATATTCATTTCAGACAACATTATTTGATATTTTTCAGACTTGTATTCGGATTCGTAGCTCTTGTACTTATGACTCCCAGATTTTTGGGAGTAATTTGATTTAGACTTGTTTCTATTAAAGTATTTAAGACTATTTCAGTACACTGGATTGTCAGCTCTACTTTCCTTATTTACTTTAAGTATGAAACTTATTTCAGATTAGGGGTTCGCCTATGGGTCTTAGGGTAGTTTTCCTCACGACACAAATGGAATTTAGGATCATGAAAATTAGATAGCCATTGGAAATATATTAAATTTAGATATTGCATTTGTTGAAAAAATAGGTTTTAGTGGTGACACAAGTGACAAAAACAATTACTATTAGTTGCGACTGAAGTCGCCACTACAACTTTAGTTATTGCGACGAGGAGAGTTGCCACTGAACATATAGCATTTTTTGTGGTTTGTTCACCACTGAAAGTCATTTTTCAGAGGTGACTTGTGAGGTATCTACTTTGTGGAACCTTCTTTTGTGGCGTATTTATTCACTATTTGCAGCAAGCAATGTCGTCACAAATGTGCGCTTTTGTGGCAGGTTGATGGAGTCGTCACAAGAAAATTTGAGTGATGGAAGTACTTGACACGACGCTATAGTCGCCACAGATAACTTTTAGTGCACTACAAAAAAACTAATTTTAGGGACATATTTTATTACTTTATTTGAAAAAACAAAAATAAATATTACTTCTTTTATCCCAATTTAAAATTAAATTTACAAATTAAGAAATTACGTAAGAAGTACTATAAGTCTAATAATTAAAATTTATAATATTTATAAGGCAAATGAAAATATTGCAGTTAAAATAAAGCTCGTTGACTCTCGAAATTCTAAAGATGCCACATAAATTAACCATCTCACTTATTTTTCCCCTTCAAATGAACTCATATTCCATCATGTAGTTTTAACTATTGTTGTGCACTATTCAGTTAGTTATGTTTCATATGGATGACAATTACTAGTTGCATTGTGAACAACTTGATCCTTTGTTGGATTCACCTGTGAATAGCTTGATCCTTTGTTGTCTCCTGTGTTTTAAACTATGTATAATTTTCACTTTCCATTTGTTGTCGTTGATATGTATATTGAAGCTTACAGGAAATTGAATTGGATTTTTTAAAATTCTCATTCTTGTGGTATTAGCTTTTGGTTGTTTAGTTGCTCCACTTTGACTCTCTTGGATAATACTATTGACAATTTTTATGATCTGAGTTTAGTATGTTAGGATCAAACTATTTTGATGAAAAGAAGGCTTTCAACTTAAGCGTCCAACATGAGCCGCGAGGTGATTTGCTAGGGGTGCCAAAGATTGTCGTATGTCATATGGTGATATGCTTAATATGGAATGGAGTGTAGACTGGAGTTGAAGAAAAGACTTGAAGACCCAAAAAGTGCCATAAATTTTCAGCTTTTATGTAGGTCTTGGCCGAGACCAACGCTTAGCTTATTTCAAATTCCTAGCTTAAATTCCTTATAGCCTAATTAATAGGCAGTGTAATAGGATGAGATGACTAAGTTGGTCATGTAATAAGATAGGATGACTAGGCCAAGAATCACCTAGAAGGAGAAGCTTCCAAATGTGCCCCAAGGAGGTAGTTCATGAACTAGCTAGTTCATGCACTTATCTACATGGATGACACAAAAGGGTGATCTAGAGAACATGAAGGGTTGGTTCTTTTCCCTTCCCCAAGTCGGCCGAAGCCTCTCCCTTTCCTATTCGGTCAAGTGCCATGTATGATCTCTATATAGTTGCTCTTCTAGAAGGTTTAGAACTAGTATAAATAGGGCATGTATTTGATGTAAAGAGACGTGGAAGTTATATGAAATATATTTGAGTTTTCTTAAACTTGCTAAGTATTTCAACTTTTGTGTTATTATCCTTAGTTGGTCCTTTTGTGGGCCACCACTTGGTCCTTTTGTGGTCCAAACCCTCGGTGTAAGTCTAGTTAGAACTTTTGTGATCTAACTATACCCAAGTGAAGGTTCTATCCAGTTACTTGTTACAAATACATTGAAGGTCTTCTCGGCTTTCATCACCTTATCCGCACACGAATTTTTCTATAAATTTCGTGATTCATCTTTGTCCAAACTACCTGATCCCTTTCACCTATACACCACAACACCCCCCCCCCCCAACCTACACCTAAAAGGTCGTCAACTGATTCCTCCCACAAACCCTGAAATCTCAACCAATTCCCACCGTCCCTATCGAGTCCCTAAACCGCCAACCTTACTATCCCTATCAGTTTCTGCCACCTTACCACCATCCAACCACCAACATAACCCATAATGTGTCTAGATCAACCCCTTCAAATGCCTCACCCCGATTCCACCCGAAGGTACCCGCACACATCCCACCAAACACACACTTCTCGAAAACCTGCCAACCTCTATTTAACCCCTATTTTCGTGTCCATCCAGTTTCAATCCAACTCTGACCCACCTAACCATACAATCCCCTCCTTATAAACATCATTTTACTATCAGATAAAGGCTTTCCCGTCCTAAGCCTTGACGCTATGGCTAACATAAAAGAAGAACTATGGAGGATCATAAGTGACCTATTTGCGGAACAAGCGCAAATCTTGAGAAAAGAATTTGCGGGGGCATGCCGCGAGCAATAATGTCCGGGGTTGTACAAAATAGCTCATGGCATGAATGTGAAGAATATCAAGAATGTATGGATTCCTTTGTTATTGCGGAACCCGAAGTCAATGAGGCCCTAGAGGAAGTTGTTGATCTTGAGAAGGAGAGTGGAAGTTTAGTGCTCTGATGTGTATTGACTGTTCAACTTGAAGAACAGGATGAGATGCAAAGAGAGCAACTATTTTATAGTCGATGCAAGGTAAATGACAAGGTATGTAATATAATCATTGATGGAGAAAGATGTACCAATGCAGCCTCCGTGGAAATGATGGACAAATTGAAGTTGCCTACCCGCAACCATCCTAAACCATATGCTATCCAATGGTTAAACAAAGATAAAGGGTTAAAGGTAATGAAACACGCTCTTGTTAGTTTTCGGGTTGGTAAGTATGAAAATGAGATATGGTGTGACATCCTACCTATGGATGCTTGTCATATTTTATTGGGTTGGCCATGGCAATTTGATCAGAAAGTGCAACATGATGGAGAAAAGAATATCTATTCTTTTCAAAAGGATGATAAGAAGATTCGGTTGATACCATTGTCACCTAGTGAGGTGAAGAAAATGAAGATCCAAAATTCCAAGAAACGCAAGAAAAAATCTTAGGCCCTCTTGCTTAATGCATCGGAGATAGAAGAAGAATTGAAGAAGGGGAGTTCTATAGGTGCATTGGTGCGCGAGGAGAAGAAGAGTCTTGTAAGAGAGATGGTTGAAGATGCCGATTAGAAGGAACTCTTGAATAAATCTAAAGATATGATTCCGGATGATCTTGCACCCGTATTACCACTAATTAGAACCTATCGATACCATCCGGAAGAGTCTAAGGAGTTGCATAAATACAAGAATTACTAGACAAAGGCATTGTTCGAGAGAACCTTAGTCCATGTGTGGTACCTGCGTTGTTGGTACCAATGAGATGGAACTTGGCGCATGAGTATTGATAGCCAAGCGGTCAAAAACATCACCGTGAAGTACATGTTTTTTGCTATGCCAATATTGGATGATATTTAGGATGAATTGAGTGGGGCCAAGTTTTTCTCCAAGATAGATTTGAGGAGCGGCTACCATCAAATGAGGATATGAGAGGAAGATGGATTACAAAACCAAGTATGGCTTGTACGAATGGCTTGTGATGTCATTTGGATTGTGGAATGCTCCCATCTCTTTCATAAGGCGCATACACGAGGTGCTACTACCATTCATAGCGTACATAGTATCATTCGAGGGCATTCATGTGGATCCATCCAAGGTGGAAACTATCTGGAGTTGGCCTGAGCCTACGAATGTAAATGAGGTAAGAAGTTTCCATAGTTTGGCTCATCATTTCATTCGAGATTGCTGTATCCTTGCTGCCCCTATCACTGAACTAATGAAGAAGGGTGAGTTTAAATGGCCCCAAGGAGGACAAAGAGATTTTGAAACCTTGAAGGGAAGGTTGTGTAAAGCACCGGTCCTAGCTATTCTGAACTTTGAGAAACTATTTGAGGTTGAATGTGATGCTAGTGGAGTTGGAGTTGGTGTTGGTGTCGTCTTGATTCAAGATAAGCGACATATTGATTCCTTTAGTGAAAAAATTGGATGGTGCACGACTCAATTATTCTACTTATGACAAGGAATTTATGCTATTGTGAGATCCTTGGTCCAATGGGAACATTATTTGAGGCTAAAACATTTTGTCTTAAATTCGGATCATGAATCCTTGAAGTATTTACATAGGTAAAGAAAGTTGAATCCAAGGCATGCTAAGTAGGTAGCGTACTTGCAAACTTTCACATTCTATACAAGGCACAAAGATGGCAAGTCCAACATACTGGCGGATGCACTTTCCCAGAGGCGAGTAATGTTGACCATGCTTGAACAAAAACTTGTGGGTTTTGAAATGCTAAAAGAATTCTATGAACGTGATCCCGAGTTCAAATACGTAATGAAAGAATGTAATAATGGAGTTCATGGTTCTTATTCCATAGTAGAAGGTTTCCTTTTCAAAGGAAACAAATTGTGTGTGCCCAAATGTTCTGTGAGGGAATTACTTGTACATGAAGTGCATTCGGGTTGACTAGCTGGACATTTTGGGGTAGTGAAGACTTTGGAGATTCTATAAGAACACTTTTACTGACCACGGATGGATAAAGATATAAATGAAGTGGTAAGTAGGTGTTTCACTTTCAAAAAGCTAAAAGTTTCTTCCACAAAGGGTTGTATACTCCTTTATTGATTCAGGAGCAACCATGGGAAGGTGTGATCTTAGATTTCATCCTCGGCTTACAAAAAACACAATGAGGCAAGGACTCTATCATGGTGATTGTGGATAGATTCTCAAAGATTTCTCACTTCATTGCTTGTCGCAAGACCGATTATGCAACACATATTGCGGACTTGTATTTGAAGGAAAGATTTCCCAACATGGGGAAGAACAAGCTAATGCCAAGGGCGGATGGTCCTTTCAAGATATTGGCTCGGTTTGGGGAAAGTGCCTACAAGGTAGAACTGTCGGACGAACATTGAAGTACTAGTTCAACACTTGATGTTAGAGAATTATCACAATACTTAGACGACGAGAATTTGAGGGCAAATTCTGTTAAGGAAGGGGAGTATGATGAAAAGAAGGTCGTGAACTTAAGCATCCAACATGAGCCGCGAGGTGATTTTCTAGGGGTGCCAGAGATTGTCGTCTGTCATATGGTACTATGCTTAATATGGAATGGAGTGTAGAGTGGACTTGAAGAAAAGACTTGAAGACCCAAGAAGTGCCATAATGTTTTGGCTTTTATGTAGGTCTTGGCCGAGACCAAATTTTAGCTTATTTCAAATTCCTAGCTTAAAATCGTTATAGCTTAATTAATAGGCAGTGTAATAGGATGAGATGACTAAGTTGGCCATGTAATAAGATAGGATGACTAGGCCGAGAATCATCTAGAAAGAGAAGCTTCCAAATGTGCTCCAAGGAGGTAGTTCATGAACTAGCTATTTCATGCACTTATCTATACGGCTGACACAAAAGGGTGGCCTAGAGAATATGAAGGGTTGGTTCTTTTCCTTTCCCCAAGTCAGTCGAACCCTCTCCCTTTCCCATTCAACCGAGTGCCATGTATGATGTCTATATAGTTGCTCTTCTAGAAGGTTTAGAACTAGTATAAATAGGGCATGTATTTTATGTAAAGAGACGTGGAAGTTGTATGAAATATATTTGAGTTTTCTCAAACTTGCTAAGTATTTCAACTTTTGTGTTGTTATCCTTAGTTGGTCCTTTTGTGGGCCAAACCTCAGTCCTTTTGTGGTCAGAATCCCGGTCCTTTTGTGGGCCACCCATTGGTCCTTTTGTGGTCCAAACCCTCGGTGTAAGTCTAGTTAGAACTTTTGTGATATAACTATACCCAAGTCAAGGTTCTATCCGGTTACTTGTTACAAATAAATTGAAGGTTTTCTCGTCTTTCATCACCTTATCCGCACATGAATTTGTCTATTAATTTTGTGATTCATCCTTGTCCAAACTACCTGATCCCTTTCACATCAATACACCACAACACCCCCCCCCCAGCTACACCCAAAAGGTCGTCAATTGATTCCTCCCACAAACCCCCGAAATCCCAACGAATTCCCACCATCCCTATCGAGTCCCTAAACCGCCAACCTTACTGTCCCGATCAGTTTCTGCCACCTTACCATAATCCAACCAAAAAATAATAACCACCAACATAACCCACAACGTGTCTAGATCAACCCCTTAAAATGCCTCACCCAGATTCCACCTGAAGGTATCCGCTGTAACATCCCGTACTTTCGAGTCATAGTTTGAATAGCTAGACGTAAGGAAGTAGACCCGAGCCCCGGAGAATTTTTGTCAAATTCAAGTTTGCTTATAAAGAGCTTAATATATAAAAGAATGTGGTCCAGAAGTAATTTAGGACTTATCAAGTAGGACAACATTGATCGGCTCATTGACAACAAGGATCGGCTAATTGATAAATTAGAGTATGGGACAATAACGGTCGGCTGACGGATAAATTATAGTGGGGGATAAGGTTAGTGGGAATAATTACATGTAGCATAAATAAGTGACAACAATTCCACTAAGATACATGAAAATTTTGGAGATGACATGTGTTAGAGGGTTGTCTATGTGTCGTGAGCATAAGGACATGTTGGCAACCACTACTTCACCCTTAAGAATCCATTTGACACAAGCAACGTTATTACATAAAGGAAGGAATTATTTTGTTCCATTTTCAACAATCAATTTGAAGGGGCTCTTCTTAACTTTGAGATTAACATAGTCCCACTTAAAAGCCCTCGACCAAACTCCTATGTCATTGGAATAAATTCAAGATTTCAACTAGAATTGTAAGAACTTTAGATTATAAGTTAAGGTTTTCTCCACTTATTGAGACTAACGTAAGGTCCGCTGATTCGTCGTACTCTTTTCGAGTGATAAACAATTGTCGTATGTTAAGGCAAATCATTTTTTTCTTTTGGCATGTTCTAAGAACGAAACGTAAACGTAATATTATTCCATAAATTATTCTGCTCTTAGTAGCCAAGGATGTTCCTGTTTTCGATTCATGTGTTAAAAGCATGTTTAAATATGTTCCCAAATCCTTATTGAGGTATATGGGAAATATGTTAATGTTCCCAATGTTAGTCGAATGTACAAGGATATTGTGTCACCCAGAAAAACTCAAAAATATTTCATTGTCATTCATGTATTTGCATTATATTCATGTATTACCCTGTACCCACATGTGTTATATACACTACTATATGGTACTCATTATATATATATAGGGGATGGGAAAAGGGAATGGCATTATATACGCAACACCATCTGCAACTGGTACAGATATCATGAAAAATGAAGATGCCCACAGAGGCCAATATGACATGATGCCCACAGAGGCTGTTATGGGAAGGAAGATGCCCAATGAGGCCAATATATATGTATACCACATTTGCATTGTGCATAACATTTAGGCATATTATGGCCCGCAGAGGCATTCACTACTGGTCAATTATTATTACTATCGGCTTTTGTTGTCAGTTGTTACTGCCAGCTATTTCTATCTGTTGTTTCAGTTTCAGTATATTTTTATCTCTGTTATGCTATTCTTCATGCCTGACATACTCAGTACATCAGTCGTACTAACGTCCCTTTTGTCTGGGAACGCTGTGTTTCATGCCCGCAGGCTCAGGTAGACAGGTGACGATTCACACTAGTAGGTTGCTGGTTCAGCTGATATTGGAGCACTCTACTTGTTTCAGAGTTGCATTCTGGTTGTGGTATGATATTTTGCATATGAATATAGATATGGCGGGGCCCTATCCTTACCTTGTGATGTCATGTACTCTTTAGAGGCTTGTAGACAGTTGTCCTGTGTATAGTAGTCATATATGGCCATGTCGGCCTTGACGTGTGTGTCAGCACAATATTTGGTAGCGGTGCTTGTGGACATGATTGATTACGGTTAGCTGGTAGATATGTGACGAGTGGTGCTCGGCAGGTAGAGCTCGGGTGCTTGTAATGGCCCTCCGATTTTGGGTCGTGACAAATATGGTATCAAAGCAGGTCTATCCTAGGGAGTCTACAAGTCGTGTCTAGTAGAGTCTTATTTATGGGTGTGTTGCATGCCACACTTATAAACAGGAGGCTGCAAGGCAGTTAGGGATGGTTTATATTCTTTCATATCAAAGATCGTGCAGTAGAGCTGAGTTTAAAGAATTCGAGTTTAACTCGTGCCTAATATTGTTTCAGTAATGTCGATTACCAAAAAGACTTTGGACTTCGGTTAGTTCATATTCATAGCCAGTAAATGAGTGACTTCTACCAGGCGATTGATACGCCAGAAGGGCAGTATTATGTTCAAAACTTGAGATTATGAGGAATTGTCTCACTCATATACGGAAGAGATAATGCAAGTCTTTTAAGCAAAATGCTTGTTTTGGGATAAAAAAAAGAAAAAGAGTAAAGTAAAGGAAGTACTAAGCACTGGAATGCAAAAGATTGTATGGATTCTCTCTATAGACCTTATCATGTTTACGATTACAACAATACTTTCTTCCAGTAGGGATGTGATTAGCATGGAGATTGAAGTTGGATTGAGTGTAAATACGAATAGTATGCTCTCTATGGAGATAGATCTGTCAGAGGATATGAGTAATTAGTTATCCCGGGCACGACTTCATCCTAGAGCATTTGATAGGGATAGGCCCCTTGAGGGGTCAGGGAGCTCATAACCGAGGAAATTTATCAGTCATGGATCGCTGATATTTAAGGGGTACAAATATGCCAATATCTCAGGGTCAAAGTTGTAAAGGTCGAGTAAGACCGCCCCAACAATCTTATAGTAAGTAGGGTCGAGCATATACCAGATTATGCTGCAAAGGTACAGGGGTTTGGTTTGGTGTGGCAGCTATGGACACAATGTTCCGAAGTATCCTAAGTTGATGCGCAAAGGTAAGGTTAAGATGATTATGAGTGGTACAGATGAAAAGCAGAAGACATCATTGGAAGATTTAGCAGGTTATGAAAAGCTACACATTTCACAGTGACTCGTGCTGATTAGAATGAGGGACATGTTATGTATGTGCGACCTAAATTGTAATGTCTTACCTAGAATAGATTGGGAATTATCCAAGGATATCATTAACAAGAATGGATTGCCACAATCGAATCATCTAAAGACAGACCATCAGTAATTTAAGAAGATCACGTAAAGTGATATACCTAGGATAGTGAGCCCAAGTCATATATAAGGATCGAGTTATCCACAATAGTGGAAGGGGACATAAGCTTCTCGTCCTTGCTTAAAGGGCGATACCACTTATTACTGAGAATTATGTGTATCAATGTTAGTAAGCTAATGTATGCTACAAGTATTGGACTGGTAAGGTCTTCGGCTTCATTTTGCAGCATGGTACAATTCTAAATAACCTCTGGATAACAATAGCTTGTTGGGGGCAATTGAGGGCGATAACTATGGAACAATCAAAGAATGGCTGTAAGAAATACGAAAACAGTTAATAAGTATGAATGGAATGGTATGCTCAAGTATCAAAGAAGGAATATTTTTTTGTTTAATGACGAGTCGAATGAGGGATTACGACAAGAAGGATAAAGGTGAGTGAGATTATAGTTATGCATATTTCATAAAGGTATGATTACTCCAGAACAGCGTAAGGACCAACGGTAGATGAGGGAAAGTAAGAACTCTTCGGCCAAAGGTGACGATTCTCTGATGTTCAAGAAGAGAGTATGATAAATACTTTGAGATAAGATATTTCCCCTAGGGAAACTTGAAAGGGAAATGTAAAAGTAAGACGAATGAGCATTCGATCGATGGTAGATCTAATTATGGTAAGACAAGAAAGCTTGACAAATCATGGGATCATGTAACACCGTGAATTGGATCTACGAAGTATCGGTTCAAAAACATATGCAGTCATATCTCTCAGAAAGTATGTAAATGGAAGTAAAAGTGAGTAAAGCTTGATATTAGCACCTAAACATGTGAAAAGGGGACAATGACGCCTATGGATATAAGGTAGACATTAAAGATATATGTCAATGAAATAATGACATTGTAATAAAGGTAAAATGACAGGCAAATACAGATGTCTATGAGCATTTCTGAACTGACCAAAGGTTCTATGAGATAGATAAAGTAATGAGTTTGTAGCTTAACGAGATCAAGAAAATCTTTTCCCAAAGCGCCATTGACAGAAAGTCTTCAGCCATGAGGCAAGTGAAGAAATTCAACTCTAAGTATAAAGACGAGGTTTGGATATAGTAGGCCAATGTCAGGTAATGTAAATTCTTCAAAATCTTCAACGTACTGAATAAGGAAATAAGTTAATAACTCACCTTTTAAGGGGTAGTAACGTCAAGGATTTGAATTAGGAGCAATGTTTGAGATTGCGTACGTGTACCAGGATATTTTGGAATTAAGAAGAGTACGACAAGTAAGAAAATGAGTGAACATGTGTCAAAAGAAGTAAAGAAAGGAAGTTGTCTATAATTACGAGTTGTGAGAAAGTACGAAACAAGAAAAAAAAAATCCTGTCAAACCATGAATGAGAGTTAACTGCGATGATACGCGCACTTCAAATTCGATAATATTATCCATAAAGTATTTACAATTGATATACCACAAATGTAAGAGTTTCAGTACACCAGTTAGTAAACAAAGCTAAGTTGACAATAGAACCATTCACCTACAAGCGGCTTGACTAATGTGAGGACGAAGGAGAAAAGTTGACCTGAGGGAACGCATCAGTTAGCTAAGTGGGAGTCCGATTGGAGGATTCAGATAGTGATTGCCCTATGACTAAAAATACAGCAGGGTCATCCCTCGTACTGGATGAAAATGAATGTCATAATGAAGATCCCATTTTTAGAGAAAATTGGGAAAGATATTTAACAAAAGAGAACCGCAACCTTCGAGTATAATAGGAGAGGGACCCTCCGGTGGAAGGTCCATTTGTGTATTCCCAATGTAACAGGATTATGAGATAAGATTATGACGGAGGTCCATTTGTGTATTCACCCTAGATCTACGAAGATGTGTTAGGATCTCAAGGGTATGTATTGGTAGAACGACAAGAAGAGGAACATTGCGGAGTTTGTAGATCAGTGTCTTAATTGTCAGCAAGTAAAAGTGGAGCACCAAAAGCCCGGCGGCTTGACTGAGAATATTGAGATCCTGATGTGGAAATAGAAAATCATTAATATAGATTTCATTACGGGTTTACCTCGCTCTTATCATAAGTTTGATTCTATTTGGGTAATTGTTGCTAGACTAACCAAATCAACTCAATTCCTGGCAGTCAAAACTATCTACACAGCCGAGGATTACGCAAAGTTGTATGCCTTCATGGTACGCCTATTTATATTATATCTAACCGAGGTATGCAGTTCACAGTTAATTTTTGGAGATCATTTCAAGAAGGGTTTGGACACTCAAGTTAATCTTAGCACAACTTCCT
Organism: Anisodus tanguticus; assembly: GCA_034509755.1. NCBI lineage: Eukaryota > Viridiplantae > Streptophyta > Magnoliopsida > Solanales > Solanaceae > Anisodus > Anisodus tanguticus. Next base: position 21,483,997 of record CM067558.1, on the reverse strand, counting down.
ACCCTTAGACAGACGGGCAGGCCGAGCGTAAGATTCAAACGCTCAAGGACATGCTACGAGCTTGCATATGAGACTTCAAGAGAAGTTGGGATGATCATTTATCCCTTATTGAGTTTGCATACAATAACAGTTAGCATGATAGCATTAAAATAGATTCATACGAGGCTTTGTATGTACGAAATATAGATTTCCTATCGGATAGTTCAAAGTAGGCGAATCAGAATTATTTGGGCCTGACCTAGTTCACCAAGCCATAGGGAAGGTGAAGTTTGTCCAAGAGCGGTTGTTAACCGCTCAAGAGTCGTCAGAAGTCGTATTCAGATATGCGACGGCGGGACTTAGAGTTCCAAGTGGATGATTAGGTCTTCTTGAATATCTCTCCTATGAAGGGAGTAACGAAGTTTGGGAAAAAAGGGAAGCTCAGCCCAAGGTATATTAGGCCATATCGCATAATTCGACGAATCGGCCAAGTGGCTTATGAATTGGACTTGCCTTTGGAATTAAAGTTTATTCATTCAGTTTTCCATGTTTTTATATAAAGAGCATGTATTGGAGATTCTCCCCGGGTTGTACCGATTGACGATGTGAGGATTACAAAGGATTTATCATATAAAGAGGTTCCTATTACTATCTGTCTACGTGACATGGGTTAGATATGTCACCCCAACATTCGAGGATGAATATTTCTAAAGGGGGAAGAATGTAACATCCCGTACTTTTGGGTCATGGTTTGAATAGCTAGACGTATGGAAATAGACTCGAGCCCCCGAGAATTTTTTTTAAATTCAAGTTTGCATATAAAGAGCTTAGTATATAAAAGAATGCGGTCCAGAACTAATTTAGGATTTATCAAGTGGGACAACAATGATCGGCTAATTGATAAATTAGAGTATGGGACAATAACGATCGACTGACGGATAAATTATAGTGGGGGATAAGGTTAGTGGGAATAATTACGTGTAGCATAAATAAGTGACAACAATTCCACTAAAATGCATGCAAAATTTGGAGATGACATGTGTTAGAGGGTTGTCTATGTTTCGTGAGCATGAGGACATGTTGGCAACCACTACTTCACCCTTAAGAATCCATTTGACACAAGCAATGTTATTACATAAAGGCAGGAATCATTTTGTTCCATTTTCAACAATCAATCTGAAGGGGCTCTTCTTAACTTTGAGATTAACATAGTCCCACTTAAAAGCCCTCAACCAAACTCCTATTTCTTTGGGATAAATTCAAGATTTCAACTAGAATTCTAAGAACTTTAGATTGCAAGTTAAGGTTTTCTCCACTTATTGAGACTAACGTAAGATCCGCTGATTCGTCGTACTCTTTTTGGGAGATAAAAAATTGAGGTATGTTAAGGCAAATAATTTCTTTCTTTTGGCATGTTCTAAGAACGAAACGTAAACGTAATATTGTTCCATAAATTATTCTGCTCTTAGTAGCCGAGGATGTTCCTGTTATCGATTCTTGTGTTAAAAGCATGTTTAAATATGTTCCCAAATCCTTATTGAGGTATATGGGAAAGATGTTAATACTCCCAATGTTAGCCGAATGTACAAGGATATTGTGTCACCCAGAAAAACATAAGAATATTTCATTGTCATTCATGTATTTGCATTATATTCATGTATTACCCTAGACCCACATGTGTTATATACACTACTATATTGTTCGCATTATATATATGTGATGGGAAAAGGGAATGACATTATATACGCAACACCATCTGCAACTGGTATAGATATCACGAAAAAAAGGAAGATGCCCACAGAGGCCAATATGATATGATGTCTATAGAGGCTGATATGTCATGATGACAATATAGGCTGTTATGGGAAGGAAGATGCCCGATGAGGCCAATATATATATATATGTATACCGCATTTGCATTGTGCATAACATTTAGGCATATTATGGCCCGCAAAGGCATTCACTATTGGTCAATTGTTATTACTATTGGCTTTTGTTGTCAGTTGTTACTGTCTGCTATTTCTTTCTGTTGTTTCAGTTTCAGTATATTTTTTTATCTCTGTTATGCTATTCTTCATGCCTGACATACTCAGTACATCAGTCGTACTAACGTTCCTTTTGTCTGGGGACGCTGCGTTTCATGCCCGCAGGCTCAGGTAGACAGGTGACGATTTGCACTAGTAGGTTGATGGTTCAGCTGATATTAGAGCACTCTACTTATTTCAGAGTTGCAGTTTGGTTGTGGTATGATATTTTTCATATGCATATGGGTATGGTGGGGCCCATTCCTTACCTTGTGATTTCATATACTCTTTAGAGGTTTGTAGACAGTTGTCCTGTGTATAGTAGTCATGTATGGTCATCTCGGCCTTGACGTGTGTGTCAGCAGGATATTTGGTGGCGGTCCTTGTGGCCCTGATTGATTACGGTTAGCTAGTAGATATGTGAAGAGTGGTGCTCGGTGGATAGGGCCCGGGTGCCCATCATGGCCTTCCGATTTGGGGTCGTGACACCCGCACAACTCCCACCAAAAACACACTGCCCGGAAACCCGCCAACCTCCATTTGACCCCTATTTTCGTGTCCATCCGATTTCTATCGAACTCCGACCCACCTAACCATACAATTCCCTCCTTAAATACATCATATTTTGTATACAACCCTTTGTATTTTGCATTCTTCTACTCCAGATACTGTTATTGTGATGACCTCTTTTATTTTTAGCATTAGATTATGAGAATTGTCAAAGTAATCCTTTTTTTACCCATAATTACAAGTATAAAATTCTAAAGCAATCAAAAATGGCGTTGCTGAAGGACGAGTTTGAAGGCACTTAGTGTTCATTCTTTTGTCATGTGTATGTATACAATGACGTTGAACAATGAAGTATTGCGTATTACATGTAATTGACTTTCTAGTCATGAAAGTATTTATAATATTCATCTTGAGAAATATTTTTTACTTATTGAATAATATTTGATGATCTTAATATTGTTAGGCTTGATAGAAATGTACATGTATATTAATTTCAAAAAATTAGGTAGCCATGGGAAATCTATAAAATTTAGATATTGCATTTGTTGAACAAATAGGTTTTAGTAGCGGCACAACTATCACAAAAATAATTACTATTAGTTGCTACAGAAGTTATTGTGGTGAGGAGAGTAGCCACTAAACATATAGCACTTTTTGTGGCGACCAAAAGTGCCACTGAAAGTCATTTTTCAGAGACGACTTGTGAGGTATCTTCTTTGTGGAACCTTTTTTTGTGGCGTATTTATTCACTATTTGCAGCGAGCAATGTTTGTGGTGATTTGATGGAGTCGTCACAAGAAACTTTCAGTTATGGAAGTACTTTCCATGATGCTATAGTCGCTTGTAAAAGTAATTCATGGTTATGGGCTTTTGTGGCGATTTTCGTCGCCACAAAAGGACTGATTTCTTGTAGTGTAATTTGCCAAACAAGACAAAACTTTCAACATTCAACATAATCTGAAAATAAGGCAAAGGTTTAAATTTCGCTCGGCATAATTAGCATTTAGTTTCGGCATATGTATCATCACATTCACAGAAGTTACACCGTAAAAGACCAAACTTTCAATACTCAACATAATTTGAAAAATACTACACAACTTATGGCACATAACTTAATTCCTACAGAACTTGTGTTGAGCGAGACAAAAGTTCAATTTCCAAAGATAAAATTGTTACAAAATTTATGCCGAGCGAAGCATTAAATAAACATAAGGGACAAGAATTAAAGACCACATATAAGAGGAAAAAATTTAAAGACCGGTGCGTTTGAAGGGAAATACGTGCAAAAAATATTGAAGGTCCATCCAACTCTATTGATCCATTGCACATACATCAGGTCCAGGTGTGGGATCCTTCTCTAGCTCAACTCAAAGTGGGAGCTTTCCTTTAGCTATTGATCTAAACAAAAGAAATTAACCTCTTTGATTGATTGGTGATAGAAGTACAAATTACAGGATCTATTGAAGACTAGAGATCATGACATGTTGGACAAATTGAAAATTGATACTCGCTAAACCTGGACGACTGTATGAAGTGTAGAGTTCCCTGCTACGTCTTCAAATTGTAGTTTATGAAAAACAACACTTTGACATGTAACATACATATCTATCAATCTGTTAAGTCATGCTTTAACTTTAAATAAATGAAATTAACATTTAGAGTTCTAACTTTCTTCTTACCGTATCAATAGGTTTCGTAGCAAATTAAAGTTCTCGACGGATAGATACCCGAGACATACACGGAATATACACCGTGTATATCACGGGCTGCCATCGTAATATTGGGCTGGTAAATCCGTGATATACACGGTGTATACATATCGTGTATATCACGGTTTATTGGCCTATTTTAGGTAATGTTTAGTTGTAATTATTATTGTAAGCTTACCATAATTGTATAGTTATTGTCCAAGTAGAATAAGGTTTTAGAAGTAGAATAGAATAGGATTTTTCTATTATGGAAAACTGTAAATTATATATATACTCTTTCAAATAATGAAAAATAATCAAAGGATTATTTCTTTCATGGTATCAGAGCTCTAGGTCTTGTATTTTCTCTCCACTATTTTCGTCCACTACATTTAACAAACTTCATGCCCGTTCTACCCCTTGTATGTTTCTGGGTTATTCGTCTAATCATCGTGGTTACAAATGTTTTGATTTATCCTCTAATAAAATCATCATTAGTCGTCATGTTGTTTTTTATGAAACCCAATTTACGTTTGCTAACGTGAGTAGTCCCGAGCCTAGTTCGTATAATTTTTTGGATGACGTAGTCTCCCCGTATATTATCCACCATTTTTCAGACTTACCCCGCACCCAAAATCCGCCAGCGGGCCCACTTCCCGCTGGACTTCCTGCCACTGTCTCGGGTCCAGAAACTGGGCCAAATATTCAGCCCAGTTCTGGCCCAGCCATCTCGGGTTTAGAAACTGGGCCAAATATTCAGCCCAGTTCTAGCCCTATCGTCTCAGGTCCAGTCATTGTTTCATCATCTTGTGTTGGGCTAGCAGGCCCACTTCCTGTTGGCCCATCCGTAACCCTTCCGCCTTTGTCCCAAAATCCACCCAATTCTCTCACAAGTCACGGACTGGTCACACGGAGTCAACGGGGTATTTTTAAACCAGAATAATATTTTAATTTAAATTCTAATATTCTTAAATCCCCCCTGCCCCGTAACCAGTGTCCGCATTAAATGACCCAAATTGGAAATTGGCTATGACCGACGAATATGATGTTCTTATTGCAAATAAGACGTGGGGGTTGGTACCCCGTCCTTCTGGTGTTAATATTATTCGTCTATGTGGATTTTTACTCATAAGGATAATTCTGATGGTTCTTTTGCGAGGCATAAGGCTTGTCTTGTAGGTGATGGTAAGACTAAGCAGATTGACATGGATTGTGCTGAGACGTCTAGTCCAGTGGTCAAACCGGCTACCATTCACACTGTTCTCAGTCTGGCTCTTTCCAAATCATGGCCTATTTATCAGTTAGATGTGAAGAATGCTTTCTTACATGGTGATCTTAAGGAGACCGTTTACATGCATCAGACTTTGGGGTTTCGAGACCCCAAATATCATCATCATGTCTTTTTATTGAAGAAGTCTTTGTATAGGCTTAAGCAGGCCCTACGGGCTTGGTATAAGCGATATACAGACTATGTTTCATCTATTGGGTTTTCGCACACCAGGTTTGATAATTCATTGTTAATCTATCGCAGTGGTTCTTCCCTGGCTTATATAATATTATATTATATGTGGATGATATTATCTTGACTCCTTCTACGGATGCTTTGCGCAAGTCTATCATAACCATGCTCAGTTTTGAGTTTGCTATGAAAGACTTGGGGGTCTTGAGTTACTTTTTGGGGATTGTTGTTTCTCGTCATGCAGGTGGGTTATTCTTATCACAACAGAAGTATGCCGCTGAAATCATTGAGCGCGCTGGTATGTCCTCATGCAAATCTACTTCCACTCCAGTTGATACTAAACCCAAGCTGGGTGCTACGGTTTGCTCACCGTTCGCGGATTCGACTCACTATCGTAGTCTTGCAGGGGCTCTTCAGTAACTTACTTTCACGAGACCAGATATTACGTATGTCGTACAGCAGGTGTGCTTATTTATGCATGATCACAAGGTTGAGCACATGAATGCGCTCACACGCATTATTCGATACATTCAGGGGACACTTGATTATGGCTTACATTTATATCATTCATCGACATCTACATTTGTCTCATTTATTGATGCTGATTGGGGTGGCTGTCCAGATACCAGACGTTCCCCATCCGGTTATTGTATGTTTCTTGATAATAACTTGGTCTCATGGTCTGCGAAGCGTCAGTTTACATTATCTCGTTCTAGTGCAGAGGCTGAGTATCGAGGGGTAGCCAATGTCGTCTCTGAATCCTGTTGGTTGCGTAATCTTCTTTTAGAGCTTCATTGTCCTATTCAGAAAGCTACCTTGATTTATTGTGATAATATTAGTGTCATCTATCTTTCTGGTAATCCGGTTCAACACCAGCGCACTAAACACATCGAGATGGATATTCACTTTGTTCGGAAAAAGGTAGCTCATGGACAAGTACGAGTCTGTCATGTCCCTTTCAGGTATCAAATTGCAGACATCTTTACTAGGGGTCTTCCCTGGTCCTTTTTGAAGATTTTAGGGACAGTCTTAGCATACGAAGACCGCCCGCTATGACTGTGGGGGTGTGATAGATACCCGTGATATACAAGGAATATACATTGTGTATATCACAGGTTGACTTCGTAATATTGGGCTGGTAAACCCATGATATACACGGTGTATACATACCGTGTATATCACGGTTTATTGGCCTATTGTAGGTAATGTTTAGTTGTAATTATTATTGTACACTTACCATAATTGTATAGTTATTGTCCAAGTAGAATAAGGTTTTAGAAGTAGAATAAGAATATGATTTCCTATTATGAAAAACGGTAAATTGTATATATACTCTTTCAATTAATGAAAATAATCAAAGGATTATTTCTTTCATCGACGAACAAGAGATGATTATTTCTAATGGTAATCAGAAAGTACAATACGAAAAGGAAGTATTTGTGATCTGCTTATTTATCCATCAATTGGTTGAACCTAGAAAGAACCATTTTTGATCTTACTCTTCTTAACAAGTTGTTTTAACTCCTCAACAGCTGCGTCCATATCTTCAACACTTTTAGATTTCAAATTCTTGCCCAAATTCCTCACCTTAGACCTCAATTGTTTCGAAGATTCTCCACTTGTGACATCTTTCATAACTCTTGCTATTTCTTCTCTGTGAAGGGCTCCATTATCATTCCTCACATCCCCTAAAGCAACTCCAATTTCAATAAGCAATTTAGCATTCATTGGTTGGTCAAGTTGCATGGGAATAGCTATGATCGGTACGCCAAATTCTATGCTTTCAGATATAGAATTCCATCCACAATGACTCACAAATCCTCCGATACTTGAATGAGTTAGTATTTTAGCTTGTGGAGCCCATCCTTCCACAACCATGCCTCTATCTCCAACTCTCTCAAGAAAACCTTGTGGCAAAGCCTCTTCAAGATTTTGGTTTTCACCTTTTGGAAACCTAATAACCCATATAAAATTCAGTTGGCTAAGCTCTAATCCATACGCTATTTCCTCCCTTTCTTCTTTCGTCAAGAAATACTCACTCCCAAAAGAGACAAACACAGTTGACAACTCATTTTTATTATCTAGCCATTGCATGATCTTCATGCTTCCCTCTCCACTGGCCACAGGGTCTTGAACTAGTGTACCTATAGGAAAAATTCTTGACTCGATTATTTCAGATAAATATTCCATATATTTCCCTTCCATTTCTCTACTAGTGCTTATTAGCATGATCCCATCTTTAGGCATAATATTCTCCTCTTCCGGTTCATCCTTTTTCTCATTTCTCTGGATCAATTTACGCGCTCTTTCTAGCTCATAATCGCGTAAATGAAGAGCTGGAAAAGGGTATTCAGCATCACAATTCTTATACAAGTGAACGAAATAGGAACACATAGCCGCGCTGGATGTGAAAAACTGAGCTGATGGTATGTTGAGTGAAGAAGCCACCCCATAAGTCCACAGTTGAATAACATCATAGATTACGAAATCGGGTTTTCGAGATTTCAAGATGGTGATGAGGTTAGGTTTGGCCAACTTGAGAGCCTTCTGGAGGGTGGAATTGAGATGGAGAGGGAGTCCATTGGTTGTGTGATTGTGAGGAGGAAGTTGAGGAAATTCTGGTAAATGGAGTTCCACAAGCTGAATTGAAGAAGAATAGCTTTCAGGGATTCTTTTTTGAATGAAACTTAGATTAATAGGTGTAGAACAAAGATCAATCACAAACCCTCTGTCTGAAAGTTTTTTGGCTAGCTCAAGAAATGGTGAGATGTGACCATAGGCTAACCATGGAAACAAGAAAGCCTTCAATTTGGTATTTTCTGCATCCATGTGTAGTAAGTGTGTGTGTGTGTGTTTGAAGGGGTTATTGTGGGGTTTATTAGGAGGGGATAAAGACAATTTAAAAAGGAATAGAAGGCTGAGGTTTTTATGCTTTGGTCATTCTTCTAGAAGATTTTCATGTCTGTATAGAGAAAAAGGATCTTAGAAATATTGTTGTTAGAAAATGCTGATTCATTGCTTTAGCCAACGCTGTGAATTGGACAAGAACAAATCCAGCCTTGCAACTATTGTTCCAGCTTTTAAAATCTTATGAGCATGACCAATACTAATTTAACCTCCAGTAATTTCGGATCATGGTTTGAATCGTTAGACGTATGTAAATAGACTCGAGCGTTGGAGGATTTTTTGTCATATTCACGTATGCAAATAAAAAGCTTAGTATATAAAATAATGCGGTCCCAAAATAATTTAGAACTTAAGAAGTGTGATGACAGGAATTGAAAATAATATATTATATGTATACCGAAAGAGGTTTTAGACTAGTGCTATATCACACGACAATGATAACGAGTATATGAAGGGTGTTAAAAGTAATTAATATTTAAGTAAATTTGAGATTAAGAATTAATTTTTGATGCAATTTATTAATTGTTAAGATTTAGTGGAGTTAGTAATATAATAGATAAGCATGGCATTAAACCACTTCCACGTGGTCCATGGAAAATAATGCAGCTAGTTAAGTGACTAATCACTTATTTTGTGGTGGTGTCATTCTCATTCAACATAGGTAATTAAAGAGGGGTAAAGGTATGTGGGGTCCATATCTATTAGTTGAGATAATACATAACCCTCCTTGGTAGTAATTTCTCATTTTGCATTTGGATTAAAGAGAAAGGATGCTGCAACCTTTTTTTTCCCTTCAAACTTAACTCTCAATTTTAGATCTTAGCACAAGAAACGTTCCAGCAACATTTCGTTCATTTCGAGGATAATTTTCTCTTCAATGGTACTTCTAGTTCAAGAACTTAATCAAGGTATGTGAAGGTAAATTTTTCTTTCTTTTGGCATGTTTCATGTAACGAAATGTAACTGTAATATTATTCCATAAATTATTCTACTCTTAGTAGTTAAGAATGTTCGTGTTATTGATTCCTATGTTAAAAGCATGTCTAAATAGGTTCCTAAATCATTATTGAGGTATATGGAAAAGATGTTAATATTCCCAATGTTAGCCGAAGGTACAAGAATATTATGTCATCCGATGAGTTCAGAATGTTTTATTGTCATTCATGCATTTGCATTATATTCATGTATTACCCTGGACCCGTATGTGTTATATACACTACTATATGATACGCATTATATATATGTAGGGGATGAGAAAAGGGAATGGCGTTATATACGCAACACTACCTGCAGCTGGTACAGACTATCACGAAAAGGAAGATGCCCAATGAGGCCGATATGATATGATACCCACATAGACTGATATGATATGATGCCCACAGAGGCTGTTATGGAAAGGAAGATGCACGATGAGGCCAATATATATATGTATACCACATTTGCATTATGCATGACATTTAGACATATTATGACCTTTAGAGGCATTCTACACAGACATGATACTTATGCATATTATGGCCCTCAGAGGCATTCTGCACAGACATGGTACTTAGGCATATTATGACTCTCATAGGCTTTCTCTACTAGTTGGTTGTTTCTTGTCTCAGGTTACTTTCAGGTCTCTATTATGCTATTTTTCATGTCTGACATACTCGGTACATTATTCGTACTGACGTCCCTTTTGTCGGGGGACGATGCGTTTCACGCCCGCAAGCTCAGGTAAAGAGGGTGACGGTTCGCACTAGTAGGTTGCTGGTTCAACTGATATTGGAGCACTCTATTTGTTCCAGAGTTGCAGTCTAGTCGTGGTATGATATTCTTTATATGCATAGGGATATGGTGGGGCCTTGTCCCGACCTTACAGTGTTACGTACTCTTTAGAGGCTTGTAGACAGACGTTCTGTGTATAGTAGTCATGTATGGCCTTGTCGGCCTTGGTATGTATATGTATATAAGTTGGGTCCTTCTGGTTATAGGATTTTACATAACTCTTTTTCAGTTTACTATTTTCATGTGTCAGCAGGATATTTGTTGACGGTCCTCGTGACCATGATTGATTATGGTTAGATGTTAATTATGTGATTAGTGGTGTCCGGAAGGTAGGGTCCGGGTGCCCGTCATGGCCCTCCGATTTGGGTCGTGACAACTATTTTGAGATTAGCCAGCAGTTTGTTTTATGTCAAACATTTTAAAATTTGGATTGTCACTCAATTTTGGATAATAATTAAAAGTTTTTAAAAAAAATTAGTTAAACACAATCTGCTTATTAAAAATAGTCCAAAATACTTTTTAAAATGAATTAGTCAAATACAAAGCTTCTTACCAAAAGTAATTTTTTAAAGAGTTTAAGTTGATGGTCAGTGTATCAATTTTTACACTATTAGATAATATTAACCTACTATAATAGATTACCAACTTTTTTTTAGATCTTCTTTTTATCCCTGTCTTTCCTTCAAACCCTCCCTCTTCATCTCTTTCAAATAGTAGATCCGCATTTCCTCTTTGCTTCTTCGACCACCACGCTACCGTTTCTATTTCTCCTACAATCCAAAATCCCTTTGTATTCATGAAAGACTTCTGCTGCAGCATCTTTTGAATGCAGAACTCAATTATGAATGCATCATAATTAAGCATCTCTTCTGTAACATTGAAATTTTAATTTTCCATTGTCAAAATATTCAACACTAATAAAATTTCAATTCCTAAGGTTCTATCCCAACAATCTAAAGAGCACGAGAAAATATTGGAGATAGTATGATGATAATAATTCAGGGGCGGATCCAAATATACTGTATCGATTTTATCTGAACCCTGTACTTTTAACACAGAGTATAAAATTTATTAAAATTACAATAAATAATAAATGTGAACTCATTCTCGGAAACAGTCGTTCTACCTACCAAGGTAGAGGTAAGGTCTGCATACATTCTACCTTCCCCAGAATGTAGATATGCCAAAATAGGGTAAACACCATCGCATTTTCCCTATTTGCTCTTTGTTGTCGGTGAAGAGTTCTAAGCTTCTGGCTATGGTTACTCCACCAATTTGCTTTGTTTTTGTCCTCTGATGATGATTTCTTATCCAATATAAGAGTGATTGCTAATTGTTGTGGTGTTTCTACTTCTCTGCATCTCCATCGCCATTTCTGATTCATCATGGTTATGGTAAGCTTCTTCACTATTGTACTCTTGATTTAAGCTGACTTTATGTTCTATTACTCCTTGATTCATTTTTCTTGACATGTCCATTATGACTCCATCACAATTCAGTTGATCTTAGCTCTATACCACTGCTGATTGACCTGTTCTGTGTTGTTATTTTCATGTGATTCGTAGATAATGTATCTGTGTTTTATCATTGTTGACTATCTGCTTTATTTCCACATCCATGTCTATGAAAGCTTCACAATTAATTGCACTTGCATCAAGAGGTTTATTTTCTAAAGCATCCGCTAATTTATTCCCCTCTCTTATAATGTGTGTATATTTGCATTGTTTGTCTCCTTCTAGATGCTTAATTTCCTCTATGTACCATGCTATGTTTCAAGGTGGTTTCCAATCATCAGTTAAAATCCTTTGAACCATCTATGAATCAGTTTGAAAAATGATTTTATCCATCTTCTTATGATCACACCACTTGATTGCTTCCAATAATGCAATTGTTTCTGTTTATGTGTTAGTTAAAACCCTAATTTCCTCTACTTGTACATGAATGATGTCTCTGTTCTCATTGCTAACACAAAACATAAGCTCATCTACCTGAATTACCTCTGGATGCTCCATCTTTATTGCACAAAATCCAATCCGTTGGTGGAGAATACCTGGTCACCCTAGTAACATTCACATGAGATTTGTATCCCTCTAGTAGTTGAATTAAATCCCATCTAATCTTACAATATAATGACATTGATACATCATGTAGTGATTTAAATCCCAGTCATCCTTCCTTTTTTTTGTAACACATAAATGAAGTCAATATGATCAATGTCTGATCCTTCCTCCTACTGTATTACTCCAAAAAAACTGTACAAACATTATTTGACTTTGCATTATCACTCCATCAGGAGCATGTAAAGCAGATAACAGATGTATAGGCATACCTTGTAGGACATATTTAATCAACACTGACCTACCTCCAAATGACAACATTTTCTCTTTCCGTGACTATAGTCTATTCGTAATCTTCATTAACATGGGATTGTAATAATCCTTCTTCCTTCTATTATAAAATAATGGACACCCCAGATATGTAAAGAGAAAATCTTTCCTTTTTATACCAGTCACCACCTCGTCTATCACCTTTATATCATTAGTAACTGAGTGATGCAATTATACAAAGTTTTTTTCCTTATTAATCTTTTGTCCGGAAGTCTTCTCATACCTCCCAAGTACCTCCATGATTCATTAAAGAGATAAAACATCAACAGATGAAAAGATGATCATATCATCTGCATATGACAGATGATTGATCTTAGGACTCCACTTAGATATTCCAAAACCCTTAAATTGATGCACTTGATGTAATTGTTTCAAGTTTCTTGTTAACACTTCTGCAACCAATATAAATAGAGTAGATGATAAAGGATCTCCTTGCTTCACTCATTTGGATGATTGGAAAAAATCATGTTGCTGACCATTTATAAGAATAGAGTACTAGTTGTTGCTAATTATTTTGAATATCATATCAACTACCATGTGTGAAAACTCCATCTTTCTCAAGAGCTTTGTTAAAAATAACCAAGACACCTTATCATAAGCCCTTGTCATATCCAACTTCATTACCTCATTAGCATTTTTAGTACTCAACCTGATGTCAAATACTATTTCTTGACTAAGTATAACATTTTCCACTATACTCCTCCCCTTAACAAATTCAGCTTGGTTCAAAAATATCATGTCTGGCGAAAAATCCATTAATCTTGAGAAGATTTTATTCAAAAAATTACTCAAGTTGATAGGTCTCATATCAGAAAAGGTATTGATAATATCATTTTTTGATAATAAGACTAAATTAGTATGTGTTATGAATTTTGAAAGCTCTGCTCCATAGAAAAAAGCAATCAACATGTTAGTAATATCCTCTCCAATGATGTTCCAGCAACTCTGAAAGAAGAGCCCTGTAAAACCATCTAGTATGGTATGGTTGTGATCTTCAAATTTTGTTCTTCTGACACCATACATGGGATATGATCCAGAATTTCAAAATTATCAGGATCTGGTTCCACTGAGAACTGATCAGTGAAAAAATTAATTATCTCTGTTCCTATTTCTCCATTCTCTTCAATCCAATTTCCCCCAGCACCTTGTATTCTACTTAATTGTAATCTCTTTATTCTACCCTAAACATATGCATGGAAGAACCTTATATTTCTATCCCCTCCCTCCTGAAACCATTGCATCCATGCCTTTTGTTTCCAAAATTGCTCTTTTAAATGCAAATATCTATTAAGATCAGCTTGCACTTTATGTAGTCTCTCCCTGTTCTGAGGAGTAGGTTGTAACTCAAATTGTACCTCATGTATCTTTATCACATCTTCTAAAACTGCTATTTCATGGAAATTATTTCCAAAATTACTTTTACTCTACTTGAATAATGCATCCTACACTTTTTTCAATTTGTGATGAAAAAGAATGAAGGAATTAGCAATGAAATCAGCATTCCAGTTGTTCTCACACTATCCAAAAAAGACTCGTGTTTAACCCAAAAGTTCAAAAACTTGAAAGATATCATTATTGGAATTGAATTACCAGCATATGATATGAGAAGTGGAGCATGATCAAACCCTGTTATCATAAGATGTTCAATCTCAATACTAGGATAGACTCTTTGAAGAAATAGATTCCTCATACACCTATCGAATCTTTTAAATATACAATCATCCCCACTTGCCATTTCACCATGTGTATTTTCTTCATTTGAATCCCAGATCATAAACCCACAATTTTGTATACATGAGATAAAATTTTGTACCTCATTTACACTCACTAGTAGACCCCCATACTTCTCTTCTTCTGAAACAATAACATTGAAATCACCCCTATCATCCAGGGCATATTCATACTGCTTGCAATTATTTCCAAGCTCTCCCATAGTTCCAATCTTTCAATATGTGTACACTTAGCATACACAACTGCCACCCATAACTCTTCTTGCATACCTTGACTTTTAAATTTGATAGTAATATGTTGTCTGTCATCCATCACAATTTCTACCTCAAACATATCATCTATAAATATCCATATATTCTCAGATGTATACACTAATGTATTGTGCATGTTTAATCTCCTTTTACACCATTCTATTTTGTCAGCATCCTGGAAAGGTTCCAACAATCCAATAAAACCAAACTAGTATTGAAGATGCATTTCGGTTAGTCTTTGGAAGGCCTCCATTGTATTCACTGATCTAATATTCCAAATCATTGCATTCATCATTGAACATTAGATTTATTAAGAGTACTTCTAGTATGATATCCTGTCCTAGGTGGAACACTAGATTCTCTTTGTGATTTCTTCCTGCTCTTTTGTGACACTTTGGGGATATATCCCCTTGTCTCAAAGCTTCTTTATAGTTTTGTTCTAGTGACTGACCATCCATATACTTTTTGCCCTCTGATCTTTGTACTTCTTAATTTTATTTTTCCTTCATTTGAGTGACCATTTGCATATTTTTCTTGTTGCTTTCCTCTTTCTTTTTTTGTTGTGAACTCTTATTGTTACTGTTTTGGCTCTGTTTTTGTGCAGGTATCTCCACCTTCTCTTTATCTTACCCAGTATCCAATTTTTCAGCAGTGTTCTCTCCCTGATAACCATTACATGTGCTTATGAGACTGCAGCTATGATTTATTACTTCTTCTTGGTGTATCACTTTATTTTGATTGTTACTCAATGGTGTAATATCTCCGACCCCCAAATTATATTGCTCATGTACTTTTGGTATTTCAGAGTTTTCTTCATTTTTTCCTGTTTTTTCTTTACTTTCCACCTCCTTTTCATATGTGGTTGTGCCTTGTTGTAACTCTTTCTCCTATGTGCCTTGTATCCCCTCACCTGTACTATCAGACTCTTTATCTTTCTATGTATTGTTGTTATGTTCCTCTTGCCTCTCTTTGCTCTCCCCCTCCTCTATATGTTACTTACTTTATTTTGATGTTGACATGTTTGTATGTTGTTCCTTTTGTGCATGAAAACGGCTCTCAATTCATTCCTTTGTGCATACTATTATCTCTCATGGCTTGTCTTGTGAAATTCCATCTCGCTGCTTGGACTATCAGCTATCTCTACTACTGCATGCTCTTTTTCCGCTTTCTCCAATGCAATAATTGCATTACTTGTTTCCATTTTACCCTATCTCTGATTTTTATTCTCATTTCCTACTTCTGCTAGGATAACTCCAGATTTGCCTTTGATATACTTATTTTTTCTTCTTAACATCCATTCTTTTTACCCTGGTAGTTCCATCCACTTTTACTATTCTCCCTCTTTTGTTGATTTACTAATCCATCCTCTTCATGTGCTTTTCTCATCTCTTCTCTGTGTTTCTTTTGTAGTTTTAGATTTAAGGTTCTGCATTCAGCCTCTCCATGACCTTGTAACTTACAATGTTTGCAGTAATTTGGGAGATAATCATAATTTATTTTTATCCACTTTGACTTACTTTTGCATGTCTTCTCATCAACTTCTACTATATTAAATCTACTTGGATGATTTGCTAGTAAGTCAATTTGTACCTTTACTTTTAAACAGCTTGGTCTAGTCCTATTTGCAGTTGCTAAATCAACTGTCAATGGTTTTTCCACTGCAGTTGCCATTGAGAACACAACCTATCTTGAAAATAATTATGGGGTAATTCTGAAAAGCTTATCCAAACCACTGCTACTGATGTCTCATCTTCAAGCTTGAACCATGGATCCTAGATCAAAGGTATCATATAGAAGTATCCCTCATGCACCTTTAAATAATAAGCTGGGGTGGATATCATCTACACATTATTCTCAAACAGAGACAAATGAATCAGAATATATCTTTCATCAATAAGTTCTATTGTGGCTCGACCTTTGATTTCACATTGTATTGGCATTAATTTCCTTAGCTCTTTAATGTCAATAATATCATATAAGAATTTTTCAAGAACTGCATATTGTAATTCCTTTTTAATTATCATCTGTTGTACCTCATTAGAATTCCAAACTATATATGGTTCCCTATCGACAAAGGTAACAATTTTGGATGGTATAGTAATCTGCTATGTATTTTGGCATATGGTGGAGTTTTTTAATAGGTTAGCATATTTTGGCTATTTAGGCTCATCACTAGGCAAATCTGTAGGAACGACTTGTGTTTATGTTTCCCCTGATGTACTTGCTTTGGTTATTGGTGGTGATAATAGTACGAAATTGGATTCATAAATAGAGGGCTCGGATATTGGCTAGGATAAAGGAGGACCAATCTCCGGTGGAGACTGTCCATCGGCTAGAGTGGCCATAATGGGCGGCTGTGGTGGTGTATTTTGATAAATAATTAAGGTTTAGGCTTAGGGTTTAGAGAGCATTTTTTTATTTTTAAGTAGGGTTGTCTAGTGGGCTGGGTCGGCCCTATCCCGACCCGACTCCGCCCCAGTCCCGCCCCGATCCCCCCTAGACAAAAAGATAAACGGTGTCGGGACTCAAAACTGAGATGGAACCTGGGCTCATCCCGCATAGGCCCGTCCCGCCCTAGTCCCGCCCCAGACCCGCCCCGCCTCGAACTCGCCCTGACCCCGACCCCCCCCCCTTACAAAAATGATTATTGCACAATGGTACTTTTATATTTTGGCCATTGTGCAACGGCCATTTTTGCCCCCCCCCCCCCATAAGCCCCCTTATCCCCTTAATATTTATTTTTAACCCCTAAGTTACTATATTTATACTTTAACTCAATTTTCCAACTACAAATACCACATTTTCTCTTCATTTTATCTCACAAATCTTCCCACAATCTCTCTGATCTCTTAACTCAATCTATCTCTCTACAAGTCTACAATTACATTGCCTACTAAATATTTTATTTTATTTTCTCATTTGTATAATTGTATCAAAGTTCAAAAATTGGGACTGAAGTTGGCAACTAGTTTGAGGATCATCCATCGAGAAAAGTTTCAATTTTCAACATCGATTACAAGTCGACATTACGACGGCGTTTGGTACCTTCGTTCCTTCTTTAAATTATTATTATTACTTTATGTTAGTTATCGCACTTAATTTTATTATCTTTAATTATTTATTTGCATAATTAAAATGAAATGATTAAGAGGTATGTTTAAGGGTAAGGGTGCTTCTTCTAGTAAGGGTAACAAGGGTAGGGGTACTTCTTCTAGTCATCCTATTCCTAGACAGGATGATTTGATTGATTACACTCATATAGATGAAACTGGATTTCTTAATGATATACCATCAGATGATAAGATATATTCTGCAACTGAACCAGACTTTAATTTAGAAGATAATCTAGATGACACACCCACTAATCTAGATGACACACCCACTAGTGCACCTCAAACTGAAACTGAAACGCCTCATATTCCTCCTAGTATAAGATGAGGACCCACACAATAAAAATTAAAATCAGTTGCATGAAATTTTTTTGATAGGGACCAAGAGAATCAAGTTATTAGATGCAAAATTTGTAAAAATATTTATAAATTTAAAATGGGAAAAGGTCAGGGTGGGACGGGAGGTTTATTGAGACATGTACAAAGCTTTCACAAAGCTAGGTGGGATGAATACGAGGCTACAAAATCGGGTGCGCCAATGCGCTCTCAGTCGGGACAAGGTTCACATAGTGTCTCGGACCAAGTACATGGTCAAATTAACCCGACGACGGGGGAATTGTAGGTCCTAAATACGATAAACATAAAGATAGGGAAGCAATAGCAAAATTAGTTGCGGTGGAGGGTTTGCCTTTTTCATTTCCTTCCTCTGTTGGTTTTATTCATTACATAAGAGATATGTATAATCCTGTTTTTAACGATTTTCCTAGATCAATTGTTAGGAGAGACGTTTTTAAATTTGCACATGAATATCAACAATATTTACGTTATGCATTATATCATTTTCCTGGCAAAGTATCTATTAGTTCTGATATAGGCCGTAGTACTAACGACCATGATTATTTAACTGTAACATGTCATTGGATAGATCATAATTGGTCTATGCAAAAACGGATTTTAGCATATAGATATATTGATGATAGGCACACTGGAAATTTTACTGCAAAAAAAAATATTCATCAAGTTTGCGATTATTATGGTATAACCGACAAAATAATGACTGTTACTTAAGATAATGCTTCTTCTAATAATTATGATGTGAGACTTTTAAAAAATCGATTAACTCCATCTTTTTCTAATCATTTTCATATAAAATGTGTGTGTCATATTTATAACTTAGTTGTAAAGGATGGTTTATCACTTTTTGAAGACATTCTTAATAAAGTACAATTTGCTATAAACTTTATTTTTAGAAATAATAGAATACAAAGAAAAAAAGAATATAAAAAAACTTGTCACAATTGTGGATTACCTTTTAGAAAAATTCCTGAAGAAGTAGCGACTATGTGAAATTCTCTATATGAACAACTACTTGTTGCTTACGATTATAGAAGACCTATAACTTTATTTTTTAACGTCCATAATCGAAATCCAACTTATATGCTTATAGATAATAATTGGGAAAAAAATTCAGAACTTATTAAATTTTTAGAGAAATTGTTTCAAGTAACTAAAGAATTTTCTGGTACATATTATCCTACTATTTCAACTATGTTATTTTATATAGCTCTAATATTTTCTTTACTTAATGAATATATGGAAAAACCATCTTATAAGGCACCTATTAAAAAAATATTTATCAAATTAAAAAAATATTTTTTCTTATTTCCACTATTTATATTATTAGTGTTGTATTAAATTCGACTATTAAAATAGATGGTTGTAAAACACTTATTGAAATTATTTATGATTGTATAGCAGTACTTCCACCTCCAACTCCAAAAAATCAAATGAACAACCACCTAAGGAACCAACTAAAGAAGAAGTTGTTTCTAGCATACACGATGAATGAAAAAACAAATATACGCATTACCAACAAGAAAGTGTTAACAACCAACCGGCTTCTATACCATCTTCTTCTTCTTCAATACAACCTTATAAAAGACATGTTGTTTCTGCGGCTAGTATTGAAAGCCTTAGAAATAGAATGTTTAGTGGTTCCACTACTAATCAAGTTAGCGAATTTGATGTTTTTGTTTTGCAGGGTGTTGTACCGTACCAAGCAGTTCTCAATGAAGAAGGACGTGAAGACTTGCTTAAATACTGGAGGGAAAATGAGAAGATATTTTCGACACTAGCAAAGATGGCCCGAGATGTGTTGAATATTGAAGTGTCATCAACAACGTCTGAAAGCGTTTTTTCTGCCAGAAGATTTCAAATAGGAGAGCACAGACACTCATTAGCGGGAGACAGGTTGGAGATTGCAGTTTTATTTAGAGATTGGATACGAGCGGAGCATAGAAGGTGCGGTCAACCGGAGATCAACGAAGAAGACGAAGAAAACTACAACGAAATCTTGTCTGACGGAGGTGAAAGCGACGTCGACCAATTTGACCAATAAATTTCATTTCCAACCGAAGAACCACAAGACACTGTGAAGAAATTAGAAAGGTGTTTATAAATATGTGATTTTTTTAATTGCAATTTTACTATGTGATTTGCAACTTTCAACACCACAAAGTTGTAATTTTGAAATTGTATTACAAAAAAATCATATTTTTATTAAATAATATAAGAAGCACAAAAACAACATTGGATTGTTTTTATTACACTATCTTATTCAATTATTGAAGTATTTATATATATTATTTTTTAAAATTAAGTGCCAAAAAAAAAGGAAATCTCGAACCCGATCCGACTCCGACCCCGCCCTGCCCCGCCAAGACCGATCCCCTTTTTCAACGGGATGAGGGATGGGACGGGACGTTGGCCAGTCCCGCCGGTCCCATCGGAGGACCGGTCCCGACCTCCCCCCCCCCCCTCATCCCATCGGGTCCCCGCGGGCCCCGAACCCGCCCGGTTGGACACCCCTATTTTTAAGTAAAGATCCACCACATTCCTAAATCTAATACTAGAATCTTAAAGATTGAACCAATAGAATTTAAATCCAAAATTCGCCTCTCATTAACACTTTAAGGAGCCATTTGGACATGATTTGAAATCATGATATGAAATCAGTGATTTGAAATCATAATGATTTGAAGTTAAAGTTTTGTTTGGACATGCAATTTGAGTTTCTTAAGTTGTATTTTTTTTTTCATAGACATAAAAACCCGACAAGTTGTGGAAACCATCAAAATTTTCCAAATTCTCATACAATCTTACCAATTGAGCAAATCATAATTCATAAAAAAATTAATATGCTACTAGAAAGGCTTTCTAAAAGATGCAACATCAATTGATCGAACTTTAGTTCAATAAAAAGGAAAATTGAACTTGAGTTGTAGTGTAACTATTCTTAATATAATCCTCCCACATGGTATGGACAATCTCTTAATATACTACCAACTTGCAGATCTTTTAATATTTGATAAAATGATTGGTAAACATGATTAGTAAATATATCTACCAAATTATGAAAAAAAAATTACAAAATATAAACTTATGGGACAAGTTTTATATTTAAAAGAATTTGAAATCATGATTTGGGGGTTGAAAATCATGATTTCAAATTGTCAGTGTACACTGACAATGTATAAAATTTAAATTATTTTTTGAAAAGCATTTTTAAAAAAATATTTCTCAAAATAAGCAATTTGTAGTCGTTTGGCCAAACAGACCCTTAGTCATCATAGTCCCTTAACTTTATTTTGTCTTCCAAAAGTTGCTCAATTTTGGGTAATTGGTCATCTAGTCACTCAACTTTGTTTTGTCTTCAAAAGTCACCCCACTTTTAGCCGGAAATGTAATTTCCGATACCTATCAAATGACGTGACAACTATAATTTTAAAAAAAAAAAATATTTAAGAAAAAGTTAAAATCAATAATTAAATTTAGTTAGGATTCAATTCATCATTAATTAGTGCATATAATACTAATGTTTAGAATATTATTTATCATTAATACATATAAATAATGAATATGTAAATGTATACTTAGACGAGTTACCTCAACTGTCGAGTAATATTGTAAGGCATAAATAATAACAAAATTTACTCTAAGAATATAAAATTCTATTAAATTAAACAACCGAGCCAATAAATCCAATTATCTAGAAGTGTCAGCAATTTTTTAGTGGAAGAAGTGAAGAATATCAGGTAGTTGCACAAGTACATTTGAAATTTCCAATAAGCATTGAAATTCCAACTTTAAAAGTTTCACATTAATAGCAACTGAAAGTCCACCAAAAAATTGCTCAAATAACACTAAGAAAAACTGTACAAAATTTAATCATCTGGTAAAAAGTTAATACCAATATCAACTGTTACATGTTGCTATTAACATTTTGTACAACGAAAAACACCTTATATATTGTGTCATATTAACTGTTTGCACAAATTTAATTAATAAAAAATCATGCATTATGTTAACACTTCCTAGACTTTTTCATTGACACTATGCAAACATAATCCTTGAGGACTCTTTTCTTGTAAAGTCTGCCTCTTTCTGGAAATCCAGCCTCAACTCCTTCATCTTCTTCTTTTTTTCCGAAGGAGAAAGATATATTATTTATAGATCAGCATGAAGAGGGCAGTTAGCAAAAATTATACCACTAAATCCAGTTATCCAATCCCCATTGCTGTCCCTAAAGACACCTCCAATTCCTCCACTTAGTCTAGTATTATGAAAGGAGCCGTCAATGTTGATTTTGTACCACTTATCAGGTGGTTTCTTCCAAAGGATGGAGAGAGTTTTCTTAGGGTTGTAGAGTTTTTCTTGCTGTGTGAGGTAAGAAAATTCAATAGCATGGTTTATGTCAGTTGATATGCAAACACCAAGGTTGGTATTATTATGGTTATTGCTATTTCGAGTGAGCCAAATATTCCAAATTATATAGGGGTATAGGTTATCCCAGGTTTGGATATATTTGGGGAGTATAGGAGAGCTTTTCCTAAAATTATCTAACCAGTGAGTATTCAACTCAATTGACATGGAAATACCTAATGCTTCCCATAATCTCTTTGTAGAGGGAAAACCTATAAAGATATGAGTTTCAGTTTCGACATCCATCCTACAAACATGGCATTGATCATCTATATTTATACCAGTATATTTCAAATAGAATCTACTGGGTATTCTATTATGATAGCAGACCCATTGAAGGAATTTAATTTTGGTTGGCAATGAAGTTGCCATATCCAATGAAACTGCTTAGTGTTGGAGGAGGGGCAGTCAATAATGCTATAGCCTGAGGAAGTTTTAAAATTAGTAATTTGCTTTTCAGGTGCCCAAAGAGGCAAGTCTGTTTTCCTATATTGCAATGGGGTTAGATATGGTATTAACATGATTAATCACTTCTTGAGGCCAATCGAAAGAGATGCAATTTAGATTCCATTTACTAAAAGCATACTTATGGATGAAGGCTGCATAGGAGGGCAATGTTTTTTTACTTAAATTTTTTAATCCCAGACCTCCATTATGCTTACAAGAGGTGATGGCATTCCAGTTAAGAAGATGAAGTTTTTTCTTGGAACTAGTGGTTCTCCAAATGAAATTGTCACCACCCAAACCGAAGGGCCGCGACAGGCACCCGGACCTTAACGGCCGAATACCACTAATCGTACAGTCAACACCTAATCATAATTAAATACGGACTAAACCGAAAAAGGACTATGTAACATCTTAAGCAGAACCCAAATTATATATATATATATATATACATATACATACATACCAAGGCCGACAAGGCCATACATGACTACTATACACAGGACACCGTCTACAAGCCTCTAAGAGAGTACAGGACATCAAAAGGTCGGGATAGGGCCCCGCCATACCCATATATACATGCAAAAATATACCGTACCGAAATTAGACCGACACTCCGAAATAAGGGGAGTGCTCCAAAATCCGATGGATCATCAACCTACTAACGTGGATCGTCTTCTTGCCTACGTGAACCTGCGGGCATGAAACGCAACATCCCCCGACAAAAGGGACGTCAGTACGACTGATGTACCGAGTATGTCAAGCATGATCAATAGTATAACAGGGATATAATAATAAACTGAATCAGAAACAATCGACAAAGATAGCTGATAGAAATAGTCGACAACACCAACAGCCGACAAAAATGGCTGACCAACAGTAAATGCCTCTGAGGCCCTAATACATATGCCTAAATGTTATGCACAATGCAAATGCATTATACATATATATATTGGCCACACAAGGGCATGTTCCTTCTCATAACAACCTCTGTGGGCATCATATCATATCGGCCTCTGTGGGCATAATCATTATCATATTGGCCTCATTGGGCATCTTTCTTTTCGTGATATATGTACCAGCTGCAGGTGGGGACGCGTATATAACACCATTCCCTTTTCTCCATCCCCTACATATATATATTGATACCATATAGTATTATAAATAACTGTCACGACCCAAACCGGAGGGCCGCGACGGCCACCAGGACCTTACCCGCCGGGTAACACTAACCGTACAGTCAACACCTATTAACAATTAAATACGGACTAAGCCGAAAAAGATTATGGAAAATCTCAACCAGAAACCCAACTTATATATATATACATCTTGTAACGTCCCGTATTTTCGGGTAACGGTTGAACTCATAAATGTAGGCAAGTGGACCGGGCTCCGGGAAGTTTATGTTGTACTTCGTAGGCTAATAAGAAAGTAGTTTATAAAAGGACGTGACCCTGAAATAATTTTAGATTTAATAAATGTGATGACGGGGTTTAATAATAATAATTGTGTATCTCCGAAGAGATTATAGACTGATATTTTATTACAGAAATATTGACATTGGGTATAAGAGAATTTTATAGGTCGCCGGGATTTAAATGATTTGAGATCGGAAATTTAATTGTGTGTATAATTAATTAATTGTGGAATTAATTAATTAAAGAGGGGGACAGTATATGGTGGGAATTTATACGTGTACGCTTATAACCAATTTGGGGGTGACTAAGCCCCAAATCAGTCGACCGATTCTCTCTTCTCTATACTTCAACCGATCCTTTCTCTCTCAAACCTCACCACCAGTTCTTCAAAGATCCCTCAAATCCCTAACGCTCCTAAAGGAATTCTTCCATAAGGAATTAATGGTCACATTTCTAGCAGAAAAAGTAAGCTCAGTTGGTGGGTGCTCTGGAATTCTCGGGCGATTTTGGGGATTTCCGTGAGCTTTCATATAACCAAAAAGAAGGGGGAAATTCTGGGTGTTCTGGGCTTTAATCCTAGTAGAACCGAAACCTTAATCAAGTCTAGAAACTTAGAAGCTAAACAGGAACCTTGGATACGAAAGGATTCTGGCGCGAATCGATTTTGGGGTTCTGTTTTGGTTTTGTCGAAAGCTATTTGGGATGACAGATTCGACGATACTTGTCACTGCGTCTAATAGAGGTAATCTTCTTTGTTCTTAAAGTTTATACAATTTTAGAATTCGATTCTTACCACTAGTTCTAGGATGATTGTCGAAAAATGCTAAATTTGGGTTGGGTATTGTTGGGACTGCCGCGATTGTAAGTTACGGGGATTGCATGTGAAATCATTGTACTATTTTGTTTGGGATTGTAACAGTAAAAATAAGGATTAAGAGGGTTGGGTGTTTCGCTTTATGTTTAGATTTCGATATAAAAGGTATATAGGTTCTACGCGTTCAAGGTGTTCGCTAGAATGTCCCAATGAATCTGTTTTTAGTATGTTGATTCGATTATGATTTAAATCATCCGTAGATAAGCAGTCATAGGGCTTACAAGGACCCGCGGAACTTAGATAAATTCGACAACAAGGTATGCAAGGCTCTTTCATTCTTTTGGCATAATTCTATATGTGAAACGTAACCATCATGTTGCTACATAAACTACTCCACTCTTAGTAGTTGAGAATGATCATGTTATTCATTCTTTTGTTAAAAGCCCGTTTAAAAATGTTCAAAGTCCTTATTAAGTCATACATAAAAGAGACTGATATTCACAGTATTAGCCAAAGATTCAAGGATACTGGGCCAGGATGTGTTGTTGTCATTCATGCATTCTCATTTGCATTGCATTCATATATTACCCTGGACCACTTGTGTTATGCACATTACTATATATATATATATATATATATATATATATATATATATATATATATATGTATGGGAATTGGGAAAGAGGGAAAGGCGTTATATAGTCACACCACCTGCAGCTGGTACAGACTATCACAAAAGAGCCCTAAGAGGCCAATATGATGTGATCATGTGATGTGATGTGATGTGATGTGCTGATGTGATGCCTATATGGCTTATTAGGACGGGTTTCACGATCCGCAACACTAACATATTGGGACGGGTTGCACGATCCGCAACACTAACATATATATGATATATATACCGCATGTGCATCATGCATACATTCATTAACCATTACATGGTATGATGCCCACAGAGGCTGTTATGGTAAGAAGAATGTCCGAAGAGGCTGATACATATGTACACTGCATTGAGCATAACATTTAGGCATGTGTGACAGAGCCCTCAAAGGCATTTACCGATGTCCGGTTGTTTCTATTTCTGACTATGATATATCTCTGCTATGTTATTTCTTATGCCAGACATACTCAGTACATCAGTCGTACTGACGTCTTTTTTGCCGGAGGACGCTGCGTTTTATGCCCGCAAGTTCATATTGAGAGGGTGACGGTTCCCACTAGTAGGTGGCTGGTTTAGCTGGTGTCCAGAGCACTCTATTTGTTTCGGAGTCGCGGTTTGGTCGTGGTATGTTCTTCTCTGTAGAGGCTTGTAGATAGGTGTCCTGTGGTTAGTTGTCGTGTATGGCCTTGCCGGCCCTGGTATGTAAATGTATAAATTGGGGCTTTTGAGTTGGAACCTCTTTTAATCTATCATGGCTCAGTCCGTGTTGAAAATGTTTAAGGGTGAATGTATCGGTGGCGCCCGGCGGGTAGGGTCCGGGTGCCCGTCGCGACCCTCCAGTTTGGGTCATGACACATCCCAAAAGCCGACAAGGCCATACAAGACTACAACATACAGGACACCTGTCTACAAGCTTCTAAAAGAGTATACGACATCAAAAGGTCGGGACAGGGCCCCACCATACCCATATATACATGCAAAAATATATTGTACCAACATAGACCGACACTCTGAAATAAGAGGAGTGCTCCAAAATCCGTTGCGTCAGCAACCTACTAACGTGGATAATTGCTTTGCCTACGTGAACCTGCGGGCATGAAACGCAGCGTTCCCCGACAAAAGAGACGCCAGTACGACTGATGTACTGAGTATGTCAGGCATGAATAATAGCATAACAGGGATATCACAACAACTGAAACAGAAACAACCGACTAGCAGTAAATGCTTCTGAGGGCCCTAATACATATGCCTAAATGTTATGCACAATGCAAATGCGATATGTATATATATATATATATATATGTTGCGGAACGTGCAACCCGGTCCAATATATGTTAGTGTTGCAGAATGTGCATCCCGATCCAATATATGTTAGTGTTGCGGAACGTGCAACCCGATCCAATATATGTTAGTGTTGCGGAACGTGCAACCCGATCCAATATATTATATGTATATATGCATGAATGACAATGAAACATTCTGAACTTATCGGATGACATAATATCCTTACCCCTTTGGCTAACATTGGAAGTACTTAAGATGTACCTTCGGCTAATATTGGGAATATCAACATTTCTCCTATATGCCTCAATAAGGATTTAGGAACATATTTAGACATGTTTTTAACATAGGAATCAACAACATGAATATTCTTAACTACTAGGAGTAGAATAATTTATTGAATAATATCACGGTTATATTTCGTTACATGGAACATGCCAAAAGAAAGAAATTATTTGCCTTGACATACCTCAATAATAACGGAACCAGCCCCTTTTAATTTTTCTTGCTGGAACGTTGCTTGAAACAATATTCTCCTCGTGGGGCGAGGTGCATGGCGATGTATCTCCTCGCCCCTGATTTTGCTCGGCAAAGTCCGTTGTCCATTTTGCACTCTTGCCACTTTTTTTCTACAACTTCTTTTGGTCCTCGTGGCTCGCTTGGCGAGGTGTATGATGAGCTTGTGGCTCTCTCCAACCTTTGCTTGGCGAGGTTCATGGACCACTCACACTCAAACGAATGTTTCATCTCATTTTAGCTCCAAATCGTCGTATTTTTCACATTAAGTACCTAGATGCAACAAGAACACACATATTAGTTCATAATGCAAAGATTACATAAGTTACATGTATTTGGTGAGATTATTCCTCTAATGAAGGTAGGAATATGGGTAAAATACGAAGGTTAGGCATATAAATATGACTAACATCACTACCCCATGCTTAAACCTTTGTTTGTCCACGAACAAACACTAAATATACCAACTTCACATACGATTCATTGGACGTTACCAAATTGAATAGGTATGCATTATAATAAGGTCACCACGACAATTTAAACATATATGAGCAATCATAACAAGCACAACATCAATTTCAAACATGCCAACAACTTCTTCAAAAACCCCTAACCTCTAAAACTGACTCTCTTATATGAATTTTGGAAAAAAATGGTCCTGCCGCCTAACAAAGGAATCAAACATGTCACCAATATCTTACCAATTATGTGCCCTCCCCTCAATGAGAGTTGCCCCAAAAGAAGATTTTTTTCACTTAAATAACAAGGGCAATAAATCGAAAGAATTCCGCTCACTCTCACAAGAAAAATTCACATGACGTACCTTAAGCTTTCCCTTAATATCATACTCTATTAATAAAAGCATATTAAGCACATGATCAAATAGGACTTTAATGGTTGTAATGTCGGCTAGGGGATGGGTAGGAATTATTTGGGTAAATAGTGACTAACCTCCCTAAGCACTTTAAGACACACACTTTATCATCCTTATGCAATTTCCATTTTTTTGTCAAATTTTCAATCATTTTTTTTCACGCCACCTTATGTCTCCCTTTATCATTAAGCACTCTCTTTATTTTTCGATGTCCCTAATAAGAAGCAATTTTTTTGTTGTTCTTCTTTTTCAAGTAGACCAAGTTTTTTTTTTCCGCTTCCTACTAACAACATACACTAACATATTCAACAAGTGCATCTTCAACATTATTTTTCTCAAGTTCCCACCTTAACTTCCTTTAACATCTACTTTCCATTTACTTGCAAGCGCTAACTATCTAAAGTGCTTTAGGAGTTCGAGTTAAAATATTACAGGAAAAACTAATAAAGGGAATGACTAAAGATGCGGCTATCAAATAAAATAGGCTAAAGGCTCAAACGGGTTAACAAAGGATATCACATATGGGTAGGCAAATAGATAGTCAAAATGCATTGCTAACAAAGAAATGACTATTATCGTATCCTAACTCAACATACCTCATTTCACTTTGTAGACACACCAAACAAGTTCTAGACATCAATATGAGTTATGAAATATATACACAAATATTCACCACACATGGCACATTCATGGTTCAAGATGGATCCACATTGACTCTCTACTTAGCAAACAATGAAACGAATTCAATGCAAATATTTTTAAGCCAACAAATTTCATCCAAGAGTCAAGTAGAAGAGCTTAGGTGTTTCGACACAAGTTATTATTTTTAAGCACCATTTTACTTTCCAAACTTCAAAATATGCTCATGTTGTCAATAGTGTACCTAATCCCGAGCACCTAGCATTCAATTGGTTATAAGAGCTCTCATCTCCTACCTTCTTCCTCTTTTACGACTCCTAAAAAAACTAATCCTAAAAAATAAACATTACCCGGTTCGAAGGTCCCCCCTCAGGAAAGAACCGAGGTCATAAGAAAACCCAAGGGGACCGGTGATGTATGTCACTAATGATGGACTTAAGAAGCTGCTAAATAAAATAAAAGAAACAAAATAAAATTTAAATTTTTTTATTTTCAGATTTTTTTCTAAGCCTCAAAAACTAGTAAAAAATCCTATGGCATATTTGTCATCACCCTTAACCTCAAAATTTTATAATACGCAGGGACGTATTTCCCACCCCATACTTAAGACATGCAGTTCCCTCAATGCATCTACAAACAAGATAAAACAAAGCAAGATAAGAAATACTCACTGCGGCCCTCTAGGGCCTAGCTAGCAGCATAATCCTCAACATCAATGGTCGGGATGACCCCCCACTTAAGCTTGAAGATTCTCCTCAACTTCATCTTTGGGTACTCAGACTTTCCCTAATCTTTGAAGTAAAAACAAAATAAAACGTGACACTAGAAAAATAAAAATCTTCGGCTATTACACATTGGGTTGCCTCCTAATAAGCGCCTGATTTAACATCGCAGCACAACGCGAACCAACTTTTCTTTCCACTTTGAAGTTATAAATTGTGCCCCTAATTTTGCATCAATTTTTTGGATTTGCTCTTGGGGCAGTGGAGTGAAAATAAAGGACCTAACTGTAGGTGCCGCATCTTGCACTTCTTAGCCCTTAAGTGTAGAATTTCTTTTTTGTTTCTTCGGCACGGAAAATTTTAGAATGTAGGAGCCTTGTTCCTCATCTATACATCTCTTCATTGTCTTAGAAGGCTTGATTTTCATGTTGCCAACCAAATATAATGTAGAAAAATGTTTAGAATGAGGTCCAACACGCCCCAACTTTCGTATTGCTTTAATTTCTACATTCTCACTTTTGTACCCCTCTTCAACATCAGCATCATCACAAAAAATTGATCGGATGGTTGGAATTCCTCTTTATGCTCCACAAGCTGGCTAGTATCCACAATAATTGGTGGTTGGGCATCAGACGCCTCAACCTTTTTTTTTATTTGAGCCTGAAGGTCCTGGATATCTGAGCCAAATTGATCTATCTCTTGTCTTATCTCAGCCCTATCTTCTATCAATTGTATCGCCATGTTTGTAAGACCATCATGGAGAAACCCGTGAAATTTTATTTGTTGAGCTTGTTCCTCAAGTCAAGATTGACTCACTATCTCTCTTTCTTCAAAGTTAGTTCCTTGCGGGAACTCACTCTCTTCTTCTGTTTGAGTTTCCTCTTGGGTATTGGCTAAGGCTGTAACTTGCAGATCATTATAAGTTTCAGTCTGGCCTTGTATCTTTGCGAGTTTGGCACTAATTCTTTTTATGGCTTTATCTTGTTCTGCACTCTGCTCTATCATTATTGCATTTCGCTCACTTATTATTGTGCTCATCTCATACACCTATTTTGCAAGATCGCTGACTCGAGCAAGAAGTTTCACATCCTCTATTTCAGTATTCCTGTCAACATCACAAACGATAAGAGAATCATAATAGGGTTTCGGGGATGGGGAATAAGAATTAGAAAAATCATTCCAATGTCCATCTTGGCCACCACATATACTATAAACATTTCATGAAAAGGATTGGGGAGGTGCACACAACCCGTTCCCATAAATATTATCATAGTGTGGCCATAAGCGGGGTCCTCCACAAACCAGACAAGGATCACCAAAATAAGAACATTCAACATTCGTCCAATTTTTGTTCCAAGATGTCATGTCAAGAAGAATACTCCAAATATTAAATTTAAAAAAATAAGATAAAAACTTAAATAGATAAAAAGAAAAGTCTAATATAGATAAATAGTTAATTTCTTAGTCCCCGGCAACAGCGCCAAAAAACTTATTGCTCCCAAGCGCACACGCAAGTATATTCGGTCGTACAAGTAATATATGATTTAAAGTCCAGATATTGTACCCACATGGACTTATGATTAACCGTTAGCTAAATTAAATGATCCGAATTATCTATATAAGAGAGGAAATCTATAAGTTGTAACTCTAAACTAATTAAAATAGAAAGAAAACAAATAATGAACTTCGATAAAGACATAGCGAATTTTTATATTATCAATGATATGAAACTGATCTACGGCTATGGGCTATCTAACAATCACGTTGTATTAGTCAATTGATTCAACTTCTTAATTTATCCAGTTTACTGATTGACAGAGTTGATATTACAGCTACGAATCTCTCGAGTCCTCTAGCTGCCTATTCATATTACTTTCATGCCTATATTTTTATGGTCATGAACCTTAATACGAATGCATTTGTATTTCCTCTATATCAAGAAAGCAAGACAAACTAGGTATATCTCTATCCTATACGTAAATCTGCTCCCTAATGTCCAGGGTTGAGATCCTTCTCCACTTAACCCTATTGCTATCCTAGTATTCCTCTTCAAGTTCAATCAATGAATCAATTATAGTATTCAATTGGTGCTCAAGAAACCAAATAATTAAGCTCAGGATTAAATAAATAAACTAACATGATAAACTAATTAATTAAAATCAATATACGAATAACAACGTTCATGAAAGAACCATAACCCTAGAACGAGAAGTTTAGCTCCACATAGACATGGAGAAAATACAACAAATCATCCAAAAAAATATAAAAACGAGTTGTAAGGAGAAGAAAAGGTAAAACTAAATTTCTCCGACCTCCACGGCAGCTCCCAACTCTCCCTAGGTCCCAAGCTGTGTAAAAAATTATGCAAAGGGTCTTTTTATAGTGTTGGGAAATAACCCTAAAAAACTAGTCCAAAATGAAGTTGGACATTCAAACCCGATGCCATTTCGACACTGGAGCTTGCTGGGAGCGAGCTTTGGAGCACGGTAGGACCTCACCCTGGGCTTCTCTTAGCGAGCTTTGGTGTCTAGTTTACACTTAGACAAAAAATCCTCAACTTGGCATTTTGGAGCACCTTCCCGCGGGGCGAGGTGCATGGAGAGGTGCATGGCGAGGTATCTCCTCGCCCCAGACTTTGCAGCAAGGTTGGTTGTCCATTTTGCACTCTTGCCACTTTTTTTTCTACAACTTCTTTTGTTCCTCGTAGCTCGCTTGGCGAGGTGCATGGAGAGTTTGTGACTCGCTCCAGCCTTTGCTTGGCTAAGTAGCTCCAAATAATCATATTTTTCACGTTAAGTACCTAGATGCGACAAGAACACACATACAAGTTCATAATGCAAAGATTATATAAGTTAGGTGTATTTGGTGCAATTAGTCCTCTAAACAAGATAGGAATATGGGTAAATACATCTTTAGGCTTATAAATACGACTAACATCATATGTCAAGAAAATAAAGGAGAGTTTTAAATATTGTACTTCTTCCGCCTCAATTTATATGACACTCTTTTCTTTTTAGTCGGTTAAAAAATAAACAACATCTTTCTACATGTAGCAACAATTTAACTCTAAATTTTTCATTTTACCCTTAATGAAATGATATCTAGCAACAAAAATTTCTTTCGCTTTTTTTAGACCACAAGATTCAAAAGTCTTGCTTTCTTTCTTAAATTTTGTACCCAGTAAAACACCCTCATATAGATTGGGACGGAGGCAGTAGTATTAATTTGTGTGTAACGTATAAAAAATAATCTTGTGATTTTAAACAAGTCATGTATAATAATTGGAAAGTTGCCAAATATATAACAATATTTTTTTAAAAAAAAGACTAAAATTAAAATAAGACGCTTAAATTAAAACAGGAAAAATATTAATTATGACTATTTTTATGTGCTTATAAGTAATTAAAAAGGCAACAGGCGTGAACTAAAATAACCAACCAAGCGTTATTTCGTCAATTGTTATTTTTGCTAACATTTGTGTCATCTTAGCTGTTTTGGACAATTGTTTGGACATTTTATTGTAGAATTAATTCTGTACACGAACAAATTTTAGAAAGATTTTATTGTTTACCCGTAAAATGATACAGTTGAATTTGTAAACACGATTATGAACAAGTGGATCAAGACGATCAAATTAACAAAATAAAACGATAATTAATAGATTAAGCTAGAAGAAACATAATGAATCTTAAGTAGATTAGCCTGTTTCCAGAGGCAATACGGGCTTTGAGTCTTCAGGCTGACCTTGTTTATGCTGGAAGCTTTGGAATCCAAGTAAAGAACTATGATCTTAGGAAAATGCAAAGTAAGTGTTTGTTTTCTTGTATATTTTGTGTGTTACAATGAGTACTAGAGCCTCTATTTATACTTGAGAGGGGTACACAATCCATGAATAGTGTCCTCTTTATTTTTAACATAAATGCCTACAATAATGAGCAATAAAGAACAATAAATGGTGGACGAAGACCCAGGATCCCCTATAACAGGCGACTATTGAGCTTGCTTTGGTATTGAGCCGGTGAGCCGCTATAGTTTCCCGGATCCTTCGTGAACTTTGTCTCTGAAGACGGAGACTCATATTAACTCTTAATCAGGCATAAAGACTTTGTTTACAATTTTCATTGCTATGTGTGGTAGAAAGGATTGCCTTTGTTGATTGTGTCTTGATCGTGTCTCCTCTCTAAGCCAATATGTTCAATTCTGAACTTCCTCCCTTCGGCAATGTCCATCATTGAAAGAAATAATTTCTTAATTATTTTCATTGATAGAAAGAGTTTATATACATTTACATATTTCGATAATAGGAGAATCATATTCCTATTCTATTCCTAAAACCTTATTCTACTTGGATCCTAACTATACAATTATGGTAATACAACTATTATGGTAAGTATACACTACTAATTACATTACAACTTTACCTAAACTAGGATACTAAAATACATTACCTAACTATACCGTGTATATGGAGAATCCGAGAATCCTAGCATCAATATACATAGGATATACATGTGTATATCGTGTATATCCTTTGTATATTTAACACACCCCCGCAATCATAGCGGGTGGTCTTCGAACGCTGAGACTGTCCCTAAAATCTTCAAAAAGGACCGAGGGAAGACCCTTTGTAAAGATGTCGGCAATTTGATATCTTGACGGGACATGGCAGACGCGTACCTGACCATGAGCAACCTTTTTGCGGACAAAGTGAATGTCCATCTCGATATGTTTCGTGCGCTGGTGCTGAACCGGATTACCAGAAAGGTAGATGGCACTAATATTATCGCAATAAACCAAGGTTGCTTTCTTAATAAGTGAATGAAGCTCCAATAGCAAATTACGTAACCAACATGATTCCGAGACCACATTAGCTACCCCTTGATACTCGGCCTCAACACTGGATCGGGACAATGTCGACTGACGTTTGGCAGACTATGAGACCAGGTTATTGCCAAGAAACATACAATAGCCAGAAGTAGACCGTCTAGTGTCTGGACAGCCGCCCCAATCAGCATCCGTATACGAGACAATTGTGGACGTCGAGGAAAGATATAAATGCAACCCATAGTCAAGTGTACCCTGAATATACCGAATGATGTGTTTGAGTGCATTCATGTGCTCAACTCTGGGATCATGCATGAACAAACACACATGCTGGATATCATACGTAATATATGGCATCGTAAATGTAAGATACTGAAGGGCCCTTACACGACTGCGATAGCGGGTCGGATCCTCGTATGGTACGTCGGTCGCGGCACTAAGCTTGGTCTTAGTATCAACTGGAGTGGAAGTGGACTTACAGGATGACATCCCAGCCCTCTCAATGATCTCAGTTGCATACTTCCTTTGAGATAAGAACAACCCATCTGCATGACGAGTGACATCAATCCCCAAAAAGTAACTCAAGGGCCCCAAGTCTTTCATAGCAAACTCAGAGCTAAGCATTGTCATAATAGACTGGCGTAAGGCATCGGAAGAGGCAGTCAAAATAATATCATCCACATATAACAGAATATAGGCCAAGGACGAACCACGACGGTAGATGAATAAGGAATTATCTGACCTGCTGTGAGTGAACCCAATAGTCAAAACATAGTCTACAAACCGCGTATACCAGGCCCGTGGAGACTGCTTAAGCCCATATAAGGACTTCTTTAACAAACAGACATGATGAGGATGTTTGGGATCCCTGAATCCCAAGGCTGATGCATATAGACTGTTTCCTTGAGATCCCCATGTAGGAAAGAATTCTTCACATCTAACTTATGAATAGGCCATGCTTTCGAAAGATCCAAGCTAAGCACAGTGCGAATGGTAGCGGGCTTGACCACTGGACTAAACGTCTCACCACAATCTACACCAACCTGCTGAGTCTTACCATCACCCACAAGTCGCGCCTTATGATGGGCAAATGAACCATATGAATTTTCCTTATGAGCAAAAATCCACATAGACCTGCTAATATTAATACCAGATGGACGGGGCACCAACTCCCACGTCTTATTATCAATAAGAACATTATATTCATCAGTCATAGCAATTTTCCAATTCGGGTCATTTAAAGCAGACACGGGATTATGGGGTAAGGGGGATTTAGGGACATTAGAATGTAAATTAAAATGTCTTTTTGGTTTAAAAACACCCCGTTGACTACGAGTGACCGGTCTATGACTCGAGGAAGAATTGGGTAGATTTTGGAAATTTTATGGGCTCGAGATGGACTGGCCAGCAGTCGGTGGGCATGCTGGTCCAACACGATGAACAAGGACTGGACTAGTTGTGGGAGTGGGCTGGACTGGACCTGAAACAGGCCTAGTGATTAGACTGGGTACTGTCGTCTGTGATGGGGTAGTGGGGCCAGCGGGCAGTGGGCCCGCTGGAGAATTTTGGGTGCGGGAGGCGTCCGAAAAATGGTGAATAATATATGGGGATATACTATCATCCAAAAAATTATACGAACTAAGCACGGGAGTATTAACTTTAGCAAATGGAAATTGGGATTCATAAAAAATTACATGGTGATTAATGATGATTTTATTAGAGGATAAATCAAAGCATTTGTAACCACGATGATTAGACGAAAAACCCAAAAACACACACGGAGTAGACCGGGCTTGACGTTTGTTAATTGTGGTGGACGGGAATAACGGATAACACAAACACTCAAAAACTCGAAGATGTGAATATGAAGGAATTTTATTATATAAAATATGAAGGGGGGAAGAATATGTCAAACCTTTGGAAGGAATTATGTTAAAAAGATAGGTAGCCATTTGTAGAGCATGATGCCAAAAAGACGGGAGTACGGAAGCATGAATTAATAAAGTTCGGACAATGTTATTTATGGAACGAATTTTGCGTTCGGCTTTCCCATTTTGTGAAGACGTATGAGGACAAGAAAAATGAAAATTGATCACATTATTAGCACAGAATTCCCGAAACACCCCATTGTTATATTCTTTACCATTATCACACTGAATATTTTTTATTTCTCATTCGAATTGGGTTCTAATGAATGCTCTCAATTTTAAGAAGACGGAAAAAACTTGAGATTTTTCCCTATCGGAAACGTCCATAAAAACTTAGAATAATCATCCAAAAAGAGAACATAATACCGATGACCCAAAGAACTAAGAACAAGAGACGTCTATAAGTCGCAATGAATAATATCAAATGGCATTAAAGTATGAGAATTTGACTCTACAAATGGCAACCTAACACTTTTTCCTAAAGAACAAGACTGACAATTTGGAGTACTATTCATACCCTTACATGAAATAAAATTATTTTTATCTAATGACGACAAAATAGATGATCCCGGATGACCAACACGAGCATGTCATAAGGAAGGAGAAATGGCTACAAATACGGATGGCAAGGCTTGACTCGAAGGACAGGAATTGGGTGTGATAGAATAAAGATCTCCCCTACTATCACACCTCATGAGAGGACTTCCCGTCTTGAAATCCTTCACAGAGAAACCAAAAGGATCAAATTCAATAGAAACGGAATTGTCAGTAGTGAATTTATGGACATAGACTAAGTTTTTAATCAATTTGGGGGCATGTAGGGTGTTTTTCAAGATAAGAGGTGGATAAGGGGGAGATAAAGTTTTATGACCATAACCATAAATTGGAATAGAATTACCATTACCAACAATTACGCCGCGAGGCTTGCTCAAATTGGAATAAGACTAGAGCGTACCTGAATCGGATGTCATGTGGGTAGTGGCACCGGTGTCCATATACCAATTTGGATCCGGGGGATTTAAACCAAGCGTGTGCATTGCAGCTTCGATGTCGATAGACGTGGGTGTCGCGACGTGATGGGCCTGTGGGGCCGAGGCCCAAGAACCCCTGCCTGCTGCCTCAGCCCAGAGGACGGACTGTACTTGGACCAAG
This sequence comes from Anisodus tanguticus, assembly GCA_034509755.1. NCBI lineage: Eukaryota > Viridiplantae > Streptophyta > Magnoliopsida > Solanales > Solanaceae > Anisodus > Anisodus tanguticus. Next base: position 21,446,147 of record CM067558.1, on the reverse strand, counting down.
TTGAATTGGGCCCGGATCAGCATGCGGGCGACCCCACGCCGATTGGGCGAAAATTGACTGGGCCTAAACTGCGATTGTGGGGCCCTCTGCCACTATATAGGGGCCCACTGTGGGGCCAAGAACTGATGTTGCTGCTGACCACCGCGAGGACCTCCACCGTCACCGTCATTCTGTCGGCTGCCGCCGTTGTTGCCGCCGCGATTCTTGCCATTATTTTTCTTATTTCCTCCCTTTTTGTCGCCACCGTTGTTGCGGTTTTGGCCCAAGTTGTTGGAACCGGGAGGATGGACAGTGGATTCGGTCATCATAACTACAGGACTAGTACCGGTAGCCACCTTTTTAGCCATGCCTGCTTCTTCGAGTCTAAGCAGAGAACGAGCTTGATAAAATTGCGGAAGTGGATTGCTTTGACGAAGAAGCGTGCCAACACCACTATATGCCTCGGAGAGGCCTAAAACCATTTGGAGGACCAAACGGTCATTTGAAACAGGCGCACCAATGTTGCGGAGTTGGTCCGCCAATTCCTTCAATCTTTTGCAGTAGGCCGAAACGTTAGGGAAATCTTCCATATTGACGTGGGAGAAATCATGTTCAAGAGTAACAGCTCTAGAATTCTGATTATCTTGGAATATATCACATAATCTATCCCAAGTTGCATGCGCCGTAGCGTCAGGTTCGATAATCGTTTGCAAAAGGTCGGTAGAAATTGTGGAATATATCCACTGAAGGACGGTAGCATCAAGGGTCGTCCACAACTTAGGATCATCCTCGCGTTTTGGCACCTCCGTATCCTCAGGAGCCGCGGGAATTATGTGATGGATGACTTGATGCGAACATGCGTGAATTTTGAACAGTTCGGCCCACGTCGCATATTGGACGTTTTCTATTTCAAGAACAAGAGAGATGTTATTCTTGATGTTAGAAACTGTAAGGGCAGGATGAAACGTGTTCTGTGATGTAGGCATATTGATAGAACAATATGTGATTGAGGGATTTGGGAGAAAATTTTGGGAAGAGGGAGGCTCTTGTCGGCACGAAAACCGAGAGCAAGGGTCTCGGAATTTCAAGGGAGGTCGACGGAAATGGAGTAAGTTAGAGAGAGGATTTTAAGACCTAGACTTCTGATACCATGAAAGAAATAATCCCTTGATTATTTTCATTGATTGAAAGAGTTTATATACATTTACATATTTTCATAATAGGAGAATCATATTCATATTATATTCCTAAAACCTTATTCTACTTGGATCCTAACTATACAGTTATGGTAATACAACTATTATTGTAAGTATACGCTACTAATTACATTACAACTTTACCTAAATTAGGATACTAAAATACATTATCTAACTATACCGTGTATATGGAGAATCCGTGAATCCTAGCATCAATATACATAGGATATACACGTGTATATCATGTATATCCTTTGTATATTTAACAATCATGATTGATGGCAAAAAATGAAGCACTACCGAATCAGCTAATGCATCGTCCTCCGAGTTTGTGGCCGTTACGACTGAGCAGAGTTCTCTTGTTATGAGAGACCCATTGCTTCTAACAGAAACATGTTAGATAATTAGACTATCACTTCTACATGGTGTGCAATTATAATTACATATGTGGTGTTGCTAAGCAGCATAATAAAGTTTTTGAGTATTAGAAATTAAATTAAATTTAGTCTTAAGATGTAGTTCTAATATGCAGGGTATGGTTTTATAGATGTTAGTGCTTGCAAAAGGCTTCTTTAAGACTTGAAACATAAGCATGAAAAGATAGACACGACATATGTCTCCTAACTTTGCCAGTTGCGACAGAAATAAGAGAGAAAATTAAGCATCGTGGATTAAATGATCAACTCAAAAGATCCTATCTCTGATTAACGCATGGTCTCCGGGATTAGATAATTTTAACAAGAGCATAGAAATAAAAAGTTGCAGAAAACTCTTGATAGTAAAATTATCAACCTGCTAGAAAAGAAATTTGCACACATACATACTTTTATTTTACACCAACAATGGATTCAATATTTGAATCGTCCGAACAAAAAAAAAAGCATTAGAAATATACATAAGTTTGTACATAGAACAGCTGCAACAAATTTATAGCCTGAGGTCACGCCAAAACTCCTTAAGGTCAAACCAAATTGCCAAACATCACTTCCACCAGGAACTAAACTAAGATATTTGGGATTCCTAAGAAAGGAAGAGGAGACAGTAATGGATAATTGGAAGAGAAGAATAAAAAAACACCAAACGACATTCAATTTAACATTTTAGGGCTCATATTTCGCCGTGCTTGGAGATGAGGAACATGAAACCATTAGAATTTTGTAAAAATTAAACAAATAAAAAGAACCTAATTAATTACCTGCAAATGTAGGGATTGAAGAACGAAAATACAACCAAATCAAATCAGCAGATGGATATGAAAGTATGTATGTCCTAGAGACAATCATTATTATGGACAAATGTACTTGAACACATTCGTATTATTAATAAGATTAATATTTATGACATTTGCAATTATTGAATTGTTATTTGATTGTTTGTAATTATTAATTAATGTGCATCCCTTGAGCTTATGTTGTCATTAATAGAGTGAGATATTAATGATAGAGCGTAACTCTTAAAAGGCCTCGACTAATGATCTTCGAGAATGGGATATCGATGATATGTTATAAGTTGACATGTTGTCTGCATCACATTCTTAGAGAATGTAGTATGTCTCACCTGCTACTAGTAATGGTTACTAGTGATGGACACATGGATACTTTTGAAAAGTATTGGTATACCCTGCTGATAAACTATTTGTTATACATGTCTAAAGTGTTATCAGTGTGTGGGAGATAAAGGTCCTTTGACTTGAGGTCAATACACACCTTGTTTACAAAGTAATATACTTTGACCCTGTCCTAAGCTTAAACTCCTTATAGGATAAGATACGGCTTGTGTTGGGTGCATTATGATGTAAACTAAGGTGGTAGTTGAGCCAAGAATAGGATTCATTCCTCGATTGGATATTCGAGAGAGCACTCAACTTCTCAGTGATATTAGGTCGACCAAGTCATTGGCCAATGCAAGACACATATTTAGAATATGATCTAGTTGTCAACTAATATAGATGAGATAAAGTGATCAAGCCATTTGGATAGACACATGGCAAATCCTAAGCTTGATCGAGTGTGTCATGAATGAAAGGAATTTATCATCTCACATAAAGGTTATGTTTGTTGGATTCATGTAAACGTACTTCATATATTGAGTTCGTCGTACGACGCAGTCTAGGAGTTCCGTATGGGCCTTAATTAGATTAGTGTCGATATGTGAAGGCCTTTAGGGTCACACTATGTCAATTGTCTCTTCGATCTAAGGGTGTATTGAGAAAGTATTAAATATTCGATTTGAAATCGAGATATTTAAATTGATAATAACTATGGGATAATTTCTATTAGATGGAAATTATTTAATTAAATCAAAATTAGATTTTGGATTTAATGTGCTGAATATATATATTAAACGAAAACTGGAAACGTTATTTGACGTAAGGCGCCGCGGCGCCTTCTAGGTTGAGCCGCGACGCCAACACGGCAGTGGGCCCAGTCGGACTAGCCCACTGCACCTCGGTTTTGGGCCAGGCTTGTAGCTCAACCCTAATCTGATTTGTGACCTAATTTTAACTATAAATATAGCACAACCTCATTGTTATTAAACACACTTTATTATACAAAGTAATTCTATATTTAGAGTCTAGGATAAAACTCTCTCAAACCTCTGCTAAGATTTCCTGGCTTTCTTGACAGAGGAATACACCGTAGCAAGGCGCTTGTAATCGAAGGGAGAATTGTGTGTTCACCTTAAAGTAAAAGACTCCAGATTTTATAACCTATAAGTTCTTGTTCAAGTTTTCTTTACAGGTTTTGATTGTCATATAACCATGCCAGAAGGAATTGTTGGGTAAGTAAAAAAAAATTTAAACTTCCACTGCTTTACTTATGTGTTTTGAACCCAACAAAACCCTACAGTGGTATCAGAGCACAGGTTGGTTCAATGGTTATATAACAATTGAAAGAAATAATAATATAGGTTAAACATAAAATTGGATTAAAACAAAGCTTCTTGAAATCTAACATATCTTGACTGAACAATTAATCATTTTTTATGTCACCCTAAATTATCATCTACGCTAAATCGAGGAAGTCATTCCATTCTAACTCGGACTAAGCCAAGTGCAGATATCCGGTTCATTGCGGACATAGTGCACATCGAAGAACGGGTAGGAATGGATGATGGTCGATATGTGTGTTATTGATAACGGTGGGTGATGATAAATGATATGTGATCTGACCCCTAAATTGGATGTAGGGTTTGGACGATTTTTAGAAATTCAACATGGAAATGTTCTGTCATGACATTGTCGCCGTGGCGCCTGTCACGGTAAAAGGGAGGAGTCGCGGCTCCTATCCAAAATCCACGATTGAAAGCTTCGATTTAAATTTTAGACTTACTGGACAATAGGCGTCGCAGCTCCATGCTGGAGCGTCGCAGCCCTAATGTACTGCAGAAGCCTTTCGGTTTCTGCCTTACCAGCGTCGCGGCTCTAATGCATTGCTTTCGGCTTCTGCCTCACTGGCACCGTGGCTCTAATGATTAGCGTCGCGGCCCCCACCTGTCCAAAAAAAAATTAAGTTCAGAATGTTTAACCCATGATTATTATTATACAGTATATTATTTGATAAGTATATTGTTTATATGCTAAATGTCAATATGTTGTCATTTAAATAATTAGTATCTTGTCTGCACTATATATTTGGGTAGGCGGCACCCAGTATTTGTTAGACTGTTTAATGAATGTCTGGGTAGGCGACACCCCGTATATGTTTATTTAAGATGCTTTGTTGGACATAGCATGCCGGAGTTGATCTTGGTTAAAACCCTGAATTAAAATGTTCTCCAAAATTTAACACAAGTCTCATATAAAATGAATGTGTCGTCCGTTATAATTTATTGTAGTGCAAAATTCTCTTCGGCGAGATGAGTATTTTTGCCATAGCATTTGCTCTAAGTCTACAAGGACTCATACTCTTTCATAGATGCATGATAAATGTAGAAGTGGGTGATAAACCTTCATGAGTATTTACACCACAGTGTTTGCTCTATAAGGCAAAACCCACTTAGATACATAATTGCAGTCGCATAACGGGGTTGACTTGCTAGGCTGTCTTGGCGCCACAACGTCGGACAAGCCGAGGGTCGCAGATCGATTGTTTAGAACATTCGGTCAACCAAGAGTTACAAATTGTTTGCAATTGGTTTGGAGACCTACCAGGTTGTGCTATTGAAGTTATAAGACACAGCAAACACGGAGATAGCATGAACCTGGATCTTGGCCCATTATGACCATATTTGATATGAGTCTGTATTCTTCCATGGGGTCGAAGAGTATGTTAAAATAATGGGAGCTAATTAAACTAAAGGCCATGTTAATTAGTTAACGAATATGTTCAATACAAATTATATTAGAGTTTAATTTCAAGTCTATCTATTTCTTCAGATTATATAATCTATTATATAAAATGTCGAATCTATCACTAAAAATGTTGGTCGAGACAAACAAGTTGCCTGGAGCAAATTACCATGAGTGGTTAAGAAATCTGTGATTGGTGTTAAGACAAGAAAGAATTGAGTATGTGTTGGACACAGTGTTCCCCAAAGTCCCTACTGAAAACTCTACTGAGTATTCCCTGTTTGACAAGATGGCTTAACAAAAACATCTAGACGATGCTACCTCGGCACAGTGGGTAATGTTGTCTTCCATGAATGTGGAGTTACAGAGGCAACATAAAAACATGGGCCCCAACAAAATGCTAGAACACTTGAAGAGTCTCTATGACTCACAATCTCAAACAATGGAGTATGAATTGTTGAGAGACCTTTTCAAATGTAAGCTGAACGAAAGGGGTCAAGCGTCAGCGCATGTTATGAAGATGATTGGGTTGATAGAAAGGTTGGCTTCAATTGGAACGAAGTTGTCTATAAATGTCTCTGTCAACCTGATCCTGAATTCGCTTCCTGGTTCATTTGAAAACTTCATTGTAAATTTCAATATGAATGGGACCAAGGCGAGTCTACTAGAACTTCATAACATGTTGAAGACCTTTGAATTATCTACCTCTAAGGGTAAAGTTGTGCTCATGGTGAGCTCATCTAGCAAGTTCAAACCCAAGGGTAAGAACATGCAGAAGGAGAAGGGTAAGGCAGTTGTTGCACCCATGGTTTTAAAACATAGAGGAGGTTTTCGAAAAAAGGCAAATGTAGCTTCGGATATGTGCCTCAACTGCAAAATGGAGGGCACTGGAAGAAGGACTGCACAGCTCCAGGAGGAGGGAAAGCACTAGGTGCTTCTAGCTCTACTGGACAAGGTATGTTTGTCATTGAAATAATTATGTCTATAAGTAACTCTCACTGTTGGGTATTGGATACCGTTTGTGGCTCACACATTTGTAATAATGTGCAGGGTCTGATTGACAGCAGAAAGGTTAGACTATGGGAGGTAGACCTGCGCATTGGAAATGGAGCACGAGTGGATGCTGAACGTGTGGGAACTTATAGACTAGATTTACCTTCAGGCTTTTGTGTAGAACTAAATAATTGTTATTTTGTTCCCTCATTGATGAGGAATATTATTTCTATCCTAGTGTTAGACATTGAGGGGTGTTTCTCATTTATTGCCAATGGCAGTTATGTACTATCTTTTAATGATTTTGTTTGTGAAAATGCTCTACTTGTGGATGGTTTGTATGTTCTAAACTGTAGTCGTGAAATTTTCAATGTGTAAAATAAACGAGCTAAGATAAGTAATCCAAAAAACCCCACCTACTTATGGCACTGTAGACTTGGTCACATCAATGAATCAAGGATATCAATATTAAGAAAGTTAGACTACCTGGAATAATTTGACTTGGAGTCCTATGGTAACTATGAATCTTTATTGAGAGGAAAGATGATCATCAAGCCACTTTCTGGGAAAGGTGTACGAGCCAAAGATGTGCTTGGTTTGGTCCATACTGATGCATGTGGGCCATTTTCAACTCAAGCTAAGGGAAGTTTCCCTTACTTCATCACTTTTACATACGATTTCACAAGGTTTGGGCATGTGTATCTAATGAAACACAAGTCTGAAGCCTTTGAGAAATTCAAGGAGTACAAGTCAGAAGTAGAGAAGCAACTTAAAATAAGTATCAAGACCCTTCGATTAGATCGAGAAAGTGAATACTTAAGTAAAGAATTTCTGGATTACTTGAAGCTTCATGGAGTCCAATCACAGTGGACACCTCCTGGAATGCCACAAATTAATGGTGTTGCTGAAAGGAGAAATCGAACCCAATTAGATATGGTTAGATCCATGATGAGTTTCTCAGCTCTACCAACATACCTTTAGGGTTATGCATTGTAAAGCTCAATTTATATTCTAAACATGGTTCCTTCAAAGTCAATGGAGAAAACTCCATATGAGATATGGAATGGCAAGAAGCCAGCACTTAAACACATGCGACCTTGGGGGTGCCCTGCATATGTAAAGAATATGCTTACTGATAAGTTGGAATCTAAAAGTGAGAAATATTATTTTGTGGGATATCCAAAGGAAACTAATGGATACTATTTCTATCTTCCTGGAGAACATAAGGTCATTGTTTCCAAAAATGCAACTTTCCTTGAAGAAGACTATGTCTACAAGGAACAGAGCTGGAATGAAATAGAACTTGAAGAAGTTCAAGAACAACAAGATAACACAGAAGTCGAACCCTTGTCAAATGACCTAGACAAGGATTCAGTAGGAGTATTTAGTGAAGATTGGGTACTTAGAGTACGCCCTTCATCCAGTGGGAGTGTTGTGAGGGATAGTGCAGAAATGTAAGGCTCTCATACACAACCAATGGAAGATGATACAATGGTTGTACATCATTCCATTCAGGAAATACATGAAAATGACATTCCTGAAAGCTCTCAAGGTGGTGGATTGCCCAGCACACAAAGACCTTGTCATAATTATAATACAACAAATACTGAAACGCAGAATAATCAACTCCGTAGGACCACTAGGACTCATCGTCCGCCTGAAAGACTTAATCTCCTTATTGAAACACACAATGAGATAGATATTCATGATGGCAATGAACCTACAACCTACAGTGAATCTATGTTAGACATTGATTCACAGAGATGGCAAGAAGCCATGAAATCTGAAATGGACTCGATGTACATAAATCAAGTTTGGAACTTGGTCAATTTGCCAACATGGGTTAGACCCATAGGATGCAAATGGGTCTTCAAGAAGAAGATTAATGCATATGGCAAGGTACAGACTGATAAGGCAAGATTGGTGGCTAAAGGTTATAATCAACGGCCTGGGGTCGATTATGATGAAACGTTTTCACATGTTGCGAAAATTAAGTCCATTCGAATTTTGCTTGCAATAGCCGCATACTATGATTATGACACTTGGTAAATGGATGCTAAAACTGATTTCCTCAATGGTAACCTAATTGAGGAGGTGTATATGATACAACCTGAGGGTTTTACATCCAAGACTAAGCACAAAGCAGTATGCAAACTACAGAAGTCCATTTATGGACTTAAGAAAGCCTCAAGGAATTGGAATATTTGTTTTGACAAAGCAGTCAAATCATTTGACTTTGTTAGAAGCAAAGAAGATCCCTGTGTTTATAGTAAGCGCAAGAAAGGGAGTATTGTCTTCATTATTATATATGTAGATGACATATTAATAATTGGAGATAATAAGACTCGCATACAATCAGTCAAGGAATAGGTATCCAGCACCTTCATAATGAAGGACTTGGATGAAGCCTGCTACATTCTTGAAATTAAGATCTATAGTGATAGACCTAATATATTGTTGGGGCAGTCACAATCCATATATATAGACAAAGTGCTAAGATGATTCTCTATGGAAAACTCCAAGAAGGGAAGTCTTCCTATGGGTCAAGGCATCAAGTTATCAAAGAAATATAGTTATTCTACTGTTTCAGAACTTGAACGCATGAAAAGAATCTCATATGCTTCAGTTATAGGATCTATCATGTATTCCATGACATATACGAGGCTAGATGTGTCCTATGTACTTAGTATGACTTGCAAATTCCAGCAGAATCTTGGGGAAGAACACTGGAAAGCAGTCAAGAGTATTCTTAAGTATCTTAGATGAACTAAAGAATATTTCTTAGTCTATGGTGGACAAGAGAAGCTAGTGGCTACTGGGTACACTGATGCTACCTTCCAGACAGATCTTGATGACTTCAAGTCTCAGTCTAGATATGCCTTCATTTTCAATGGTGGAGCAATGAGTTGGAAAAGTTCCAAACAAGCAACTACTGCTGATTCGACAACTGAAGCTGAGTACATTGCTAGATCGGAACCTAGTAAAGAAGTTGTCACGATATCTGAGTTCCTCCACTTGTCCAATAACAATTTATTGTGACAACACTGGTGCGATTGCGCAAGCTAAGGAACCAAGATCAACTAACAGAAATAAGCATGTACCTAGGAAATACCACATACTTAGTTAGATGGTGAAAACTAAAGAAATAAGATTAGACTATGTTCCCACAGATGATAATCTAGCTGACCCATTTACTAAACAATTAAGCTTAGTTAAGCATAATGGTCATTTTGAAAACATGGATATTAGATACATTGGAGATTGGCTCTAGGCTAAGTGGGAGATTGAAAGTATGTATGTCCTAGAGACAATCATTATTATGGACAAATGTACTTGAACACATTCGTATTATTAATAAGATTAATATTTATGGCATTTTCAATTATTGAAGTGTTATTTGATTGTTTGTAATTATTCATTAATGTGCATCCCTTGAGCTTACGTTGTTATTAATAGAGTGAGATATTAATGATAGAGCGTAACTCTTAAAAGGCCTCGACTAATGTTCATCGAGAATGACATATCGATGATATGTTATAAGTCGACATATGGTCTCCATCACATTCTTAGAGGTAGAGGTGGTATGGCTCAGCCGATGGGGTCGACAGTAGCTTCCTTGTTGAGTGTTCATCCGCCATGTGGTGGCACATATACCTCAGCAGGTAGAGGCAGAGGTTGAGGAGGGGCATCCAGCTCAGGCAGTGCTCAGAACCCCATTTATGCATTATCAGGTCGTCAGGATTTGAAGTCTTCTCTGGATGTAGTTACAGGTATATTATACATCTTCACCTATGATGTATATATATTGATAGACCCTGGTTCCAATTTTTCCTATGTTACGCCCTTCATTTCTAGTAAGTCTAGGTTTGAACCAGAGTTGTTGTCTAATCCATATAAAGTGGCTACACCAGTTGGTGAAATGATAGTAGCAAGGCGAGTCTACAAGAATTTTTCAGTAATAGTTTGTGACCGTCCTACTCTGGCTGATTATCACACCCCAATATAGGTGTGGCGTGACTGGTACCCAATGTCGTTCTGGCCCGAGAGAACCACTATGTAACTCATGATTGCTGAATGTAACTAAGACATACATAGGCCGACTTGGCCAGACTTGTTCTTATTATAAGCTATTATGGGCCGAGGAAGCCAACATAAACATCCATGCTAGGCAATCCCAAAAAACATAATCGAGGGGCGGCAAGACCACTGACATACTGTACATATTACACATGTGTGTACAAAACCTCTAAAGATAACTGACATCAAACATGGTCGGGACAGGGCCCCGACCTAAAAAATTATTACCCTTACATTCGAGGACAAATTTTCTTATAGGGGGAAGGATGTTACACCTTGTAGTTTCACGTCTAATCGTGTTGTCAATTCACACTGGTATCCTAAAATTATATGTGACCTTACAGAAGGGTAATGAGGGTTTAAAACTTGTTTATTAAAGTGTCGGGATGTATAAAGTTAAGAGAATCAAAGAGAATACATTTCGCCAAAATTTTGTAACTTTCCAAAATATACCCTATAATGTATGGATCATACATTTTTGTACGGATAGTACATTGTGTCATATGGGATTGCACCTAGTTTTTGAAAATTTCAATTGTAATGACTTGTTCCATCATTACGTGTGTTTTGACTATTTTACCCCTATTGACTCGATTCTCAAAGTTATCGGACGATCCCAAAGTAAGTTGAGGAAATTATAACCTTTAAGTGAAAGTGTTGACAATAGTTCACTTTTGAGTAAACAGACCTTTTTGGGAATTTCACCAATTCCCTGAGGTCCGAAAGGTCGATTATGACTTGAAGGGATATTCATTTAAGTTCCTGAGGCGCTCGAGAGCATTTCATATTCCTGTTTAGAATCTTGATTTTGGGTTTTGGGGTTGACCTAGTCAACTGGACCTCCGTTGGAAAATATGAGGCCACAGGTGAGTTCGTAGTGTGTCTTTATGTATGTCTGCATATTTGGTTTATATCTAGGAGGCCTCGGGTCGATGTCAGGATTTCAGGTGAAACTTGTAAAAAACCAAATTTTTACGGCTTCTGATTTTTCTCACCCCAACGAGACATTTTCTGCCCATCCGAGTCCTCCCCAGCGAGGCTTGGCTTGTAGGAGCGAAGATCGGGGACTTAAGTGATGACCACCCCTGCAGACAATTTCTACACAGGGGCGCGTGTGTGGGCGCAGACTGGGTTCCGTAGGGGCGAGAGTCGCTGAGTCAGTAGCATTAAATACCCTAATTCGTCCATTCTTTCCATCACTCCTAACTTTGAACTAGAGAGCCATTAAGGGTGATTTCAAGAGACCTTGAAGCCAATACACCTTTGGGGTAAGTTCCCTTACATCATTCTTTCCTTATTTACTCCTAGGCTTGAAATATACGGTGGAAAATGATAAGGGTTTAATGGAGAAGATGACCTTCTAGCTCTAAATTGGGTATTTGACTTCTAGGTTTCTCTAATCAGTTTTATCGGTAAAACTTGCTTACATTATAGTGGTATTGCATGAATTCATGAGTTACAACTAGGATCTCTAATTTAGCCCACGTTTGTAATCTTGAATAATTAGGGTTCGATCTTAAATTGGGATTTTTGTATTGTATGATGAAATTGGCATATTAGAGAACTAATTTAGCAATGGGTGAGTAGATTAGAACTTCTAGAACATTGGGTTACCAATTTGCACCCCTAATTTATGACTTTACTCTCATGAGTTGAGAGGGGTATTTTGGGAATTTTGAAGTAATTCTTCACCCGTTTCCTTTTTCTGATTAGTTGGCTTATTGTAGTCATTGATATTTATTAGAATTCATTCATTCTGAGGCATTGCGGAAAGGGAAGGCTAAGAATTGATTGTTCATGACTCCAACTCGGCATACATGTAGATTACGGCTTACCTTCTGGTTAGACCTCGATTAGCGAAGCGTATGTATAGTTAGATTCTGCTAGAGAAAGAATGTACGCCTTAGGGTAGGGGTTGGGATAGATTACTTAGGTTGGTTATTGTTGACTGAATGTGACTTGTTGCCTCCTTGTGGTTACTGGATTTGTACGTAGTTGTCATACCGTACATGTGATATAGTTGCCTCTCACTTATCTTGATATTATCATGAATAGAGGAAAGGACTTGACTTAGTAGTGATATTGTGATATGTTTCCATCTGTGGAACGGTTGGGGATTCATATGATACACTTGATATTGTCATTGCATTGCATTCATCCTCATTTCCATGATATATTGATATTATCTGTGATTGGCGTGATGGTGATAAATGAGAAGGAAACAACAGTGATTCTTATGACATATTGATTGCGTAGCCATTTTATGCTGAGTGATACTGAATGGCTAGGGTGGTATTCGGTGGAAGAGTCATCTCTAGGCTGTATGATATACGGAGTGTCTGGTACATGGACTTCGCGGGTCTCCCATGGGTCATGAGTGATGGAACATAGAGATACTCCGCTTGGAGCATGTGTGTATGGAGATTGCATGTGGCCATTGCATTGCATTACATATGCATTCATTCTCATCATCTCATTTTACATCTATGATCAGATTTGTTAATTGTACTTATGTTTGTTATTATTCTGAGAAATCGTGGAAACCTGGCAAACTTGGGTTTAGGTGTTTCACCATAGGTTATGATTCGGCTATTGATCTTTCTATACTTGAGTGGTTATCGTTGGACTATGTTGTGTTGTACTTTATTAAGAGCATGTCTATTCTTTAGTCTCTTACTTATATATGTTAGCTAACTGTTGTCGGCCTATGATACATACCAATACATAGTGTTTATACTGATAGTACTCTTGCTACACCCTTTTCAGGGTGTAGAGTTGTTGCAGGAACTTCAGCGAGGTTCTATTAGCCTTCAAGGGTCTATTGGATTTCATCTAGATTTTCTGTTTAACTTTCATTCTAAACTGAAGTTGTATTCAGATTATGGTTGTATCTTTTATTTCAGTTATTTACTTAAAAGCTCTTATACTATTCAGATCAGATTCTTTGGATAGTTGTTGGCTTCTGCATTTCTATATATCTATGTTTAGACTTCTATTGTTCTTGTTATTTATTTATGTTATTGAATGAATCTGTAAGGGATGGGTTCGCCTACCAGGTGGGAAATAGGTAGGTGCCCACACGATTAGTGATTTGATTCATGACAAGTTGGTATCAGAGCTCTAGATTACTCGGTCTATAAGTATAAATGCAATGTCTAGTAGAGTCCTACTTATGGGTGTATTTTGTGCCACACTTATAATTGGGAGGCTATAGGACATTTAGGAAACTTTGAATTCTTTCAGTCTTTCATGCCACTTCATTCAAATTGGTATCTAGTTGATTCCAATTAGTATCTAAATTTCCCTATTTTACTATCTCCCGGATGGTAGGAACTTGTGCGTAAATTCTTATACGAACGGTTTGTCTTTGATGTGTTGTGGTATGGTACGATATGTGTTATCCTAATTCAGACACATGATGAAGTTCAGTTCTATGCTTTGGGTTAAGGATTAAATTGTGGAGGTTTTCTTGAAAAATGGGAGAGATGGTACAGAGGGTCACATGATCTCCATATTTTCAGTGTTGGGTTGCTCAAAAGTGGAAAAAGTGCATTTATGGCTTAATAAGGGTGATTTGTTTGATGATATGATTAGTTTGAGAAAATGTTTCAATATCTTCAAGGTATTGTGATGGCTTGCATGACACGGGTGTACCAATGACAGGTCTACAATTCATCAATGGCAGGGTATATGATGTCGATATGCGGGGACGAGTGTAAGTTCGGTAAGGATCATCGATTGTGGCAAAAGTATAGTGACCACGTGTAATAAAAAGAGAAGTTGAGAATAAGGACGACTTTGTGGGGAACGTGTAGCGAAGTAAGAATTCTTAGGGTATTTGGTAGGAGTGATTTTTGTGTTAATGGGACGGAGGTGTAAGGAAGAGTATTTGGATGGATCAATCTCCGTTATAAGAAGGGAAAAATTGGTATCTGATGTGTTTGTTGGGATAAGTTGCAATGTGTACACGGGCGGATGTCGTATAGGCTATGAAATATTGAGTTGGCTTCGATTTGATAGTGTTGTGATAACTAAGTAGAATTTGTGGTTGTGCGTTCTCTTAGGGAATGGTTTTCTGATCAAAATCAGGTGGCAGTGTTTCTTGTTATGAGTGGAGCTTAATGGAACAAACAGTCACGCTTCTTTACCTAAAATGTGTGTTTCGTGGGTTCACTTGGCATTTTCGAGGTCAGTGCCGATAGGAGATTGTTGAAACTAAGAGATTGTTATTTTGTGACTATTTTTTAGTTATTTAGTATTGAGTGAGTGTGAAAGTCGTGTATGAATCGGTATGTTGGACTTGTCGTAGGCTAATGGGAGCTAGTGATCGACTAAGAGGAATAATTCTTGCGTTGGACAAGTGTGGAGGTATATTTGAAGGATTATCGGGTGTTGCATCTAGTTTTTGGATGAGATTTGTGGGCATTGGTATGTAAATATTAATACTTGGGAAGTTCTATAATTACTGCTATATTGACTTTGGAGTTGACTGAATGATAGGAAAAAATTGCACAGTTAGTTGGATGTGTATGGTTCGGCAAAATAAGGTAAGGGTTGGTTCTCCCTAGGTGAGCATCATTTAAGGACTATCGAATAAGGTGTTGGTGAATGGGGTTATTTACGATAACAAATTGATGATGGTGTGACTAATACTAAGGGTGGAGAGCTTTTCAAATATCGATGATCAAGTCAGTGAACTTATGAACCAATATAGAAGAAGGATTATTTCGGTTAGGGATTTTTGGCAAGGGTACTTCGATGAAACAATATGAGAATGTTAGCATGTTTGAGTAGTGATCGGTCATTAATGGTGGTTATGATTTGAATAAAAGGTGTGAATTGAGAATTTAAGATAATTTGGAATGAGTAAGGTATCTCTTTGAGAAAGGGGAGAATTTGGATTCAAAGCAACGGGAATTCTTGGGTTTGGTGTGGATTATGGTGGCTTTAGTTTCGCACCTTTCAGATCGGGTGAAATTGTGAGTACGCTCGAAGGAGTTGGTCTACGGTAATTAACTAAGTGTTATGCCAAATGTTCCATGGGGTTTCTAAGTGGAGACTGGTGAGAAGTGCATTTCGGGTGACAGATGTGATACGATTTATGGATTGGCAGTTGACATTGTATAAAATGAGTAATATCACGACGTTCATGAATGAATGGTCTAGAGTGAATTAATAAGAGAAAATCTTGAGAATCTTTTCAATTTGAAGGTAAGGAGAGGCTGTGATCGTGGTGGTAGATTGTGTTGAAGCGTTGTTGATTATTAGCGCGGTGAGTATTTCAGGTAGTAAAGACTTGGAGGTAATTGCGCAAGGTAAGGTGCATGGATCATATAATAGATGAGTTGGGATTTTGGTAAGGTACGAGGGTTGCAGGATTTGATGCCTTCTGGATTGATATAGGATAATGAGGTCTTACTATTAGAGACTCGAAGGGTGGAAGTGTAGTAAATGAGGCCGCAAGCCTTGCGTCGACATGTTCGAAGTTGTTGGCGAGTTAAGAGATAGTAAAAAAAGGATTCGATGTATTTAGAGTTCATGGGTTCTATTAGACTTGCATATCGGGTGGAAGTTGAGAAACATGAAGGTTACAATCAAAGGTATAGATCTTTGGTACTAAGTTAATGAGTTGGTAGAAATCCAGCTTTTGGAGTCGTGGGTAATGGCACATGATTGATTACTTATAATAAAAGGGATGGAGTAGGTCACTGCATGCTTATGGGAATCATATCAGTTTTGTATGGAATCAGTTCGGATGACTATCGATGATTTAGATATTCAACATTTGATTCTGAGTCAGAATTGTTCAGTTAGGGCCGGGAGGCTGTGTTTATATTTCCTAAAGGCACTTATAGTATTTTAGTAAACCACTGACAGAGGTTTGATGGATTTCAATTCAGAATAAAGGTATGACAGTGTTATCGGTTCTCATTGTAGTTTGCAAGTAGGATTCGTGATATTTTTTGGACGGTAATGATTTAGACAGTTCTAATGGTTTACACAAGTACTTGGCAATGTATTGAGGAGGTAGAAATGGTTATGGGAGGTATGTATAGTGATTTGTTGATTTTCTATGGATCTGGCATGACAAGGTAATTAGTAGGTGTGCTTATAGTAAGGTGATTTGGAGATTCGAGGAAAATTGGACTTGTGACGTGTGTTTATGTATTTCTAAGGGATTTTCTGCAATGACGGCCATGATAGTTAAGAAGGAAGGCTAGTAAAATTAGATTATGTTATCAGGTACAGGTTGGATTTTGGTTGTGGCTACAACTAAAGGATGATGGTGATTATGGTGATAATTGCGGATTCAATCGGACGCGTAAAGAGGTACAATGGTGATCAAATCAGGGAATTTGAGTAGATCCAGTTCAAATAAATGGGAATCATCGGTTGAAGAAATTTCAAGTATGAAAAAGTGGAAATTTGAGTCATTAAGTTAAGTTAGAGGAAGTTTGACTGATAACATAAACAAGAGGTACTATCAGCGTATTTCTTACCTGTGGAGGCTTTTATGAGGTTTATAACAGATATTCCTTGGTTGCATCAACGTTCGTACTCTTATTTATCGCTCGAGGATGAGCAATTATTTAATTAGTAGCTGATGTAACTACCTCTTCCGTTGTTACGTGCGTTTTGACTATTTTACCCCTGTTGACTCGATTCCTGAAGTTATCAGATGATCCTACAGTAAGTTGAGGAAATTAGAACCTTTAAGTGAAAGTGTTGACCAATAGTTGACTTTTGGGTAAATATACCTTTTTGGGAATTCCGTCGATTCCCTGAGGTCCAAAAGGTCAATTATGACTTAGTGGGATATTCGGTTCAGTTCTCGCGGCGCTGGGGAAAATTTCATTTTCTTGGTTGGAATCTTGATTTTGGGTTTTGGGGGTTGACCTAGTCAACCGAACATTCGTTGGGAAATCCAAAGCCACGAGTGAGTTTGTAGCATGTCTTTATATATGTCTGCATATTTGGTTTGTATCTGGGAAGCCTCGGGTCAAAGTCGAGATTTCGGTTGAAACTTGTGAAAAATCAATTTTTTCTGATTTCTGATGTTCTCGCCCCAGAGAGGATCGGGGACTTTAGTAAATTCCACCCCAGCGGATGTTTTCTCTGTAGGGGAGTGTGTGTTGGCGGGGACTGGGTTCCGTAGGGGCGAGAGTCGCTGAGTCAGTAGCATTAAATACCCTAATTCGTCCATTCTTTCCATCACTCCTAACTTTGAACTAGAGAGCCATTAAGGGTGATTTCAAGAGACCTTGAAGCTAATACACCTTTGGGGTAAGTTCCCTTACATCATTCTTTCCTTATTTACTCCTAGGCTTGAAATATACGGTGGAAAATGATAAGGGTTTAATGGAGAAGATGACCTTCTAGCTCTAAATTGGGTATTTGACTTCTAGGTTTCTCTAATCAGTTTTATCGGTAAAACTTGCTTACATTATAGTGGTATTTCATGAATTCATGAGTTACAACTAGGATCTCTAATTTAGCCCAAGTTGGTAATCTTGAATAGTTAGGGTTCAATCTTAATTTGGGATTTTTGTATTGTATGATGAAATTGGCATATTAGAGAACTAATTTAGCAATGGGTGAGTAGATTAGAACTTCTAGAACATTGGGTTACCAATTTGCGCCCCTAATTTATGACTTTACTCTCATGAGTTAAGAGGGGTATTTTGGGAATTTTGAAGTAATTCTTCACCCGTTTCCTTTTTCTGATTAGTTGGCTTATTGTAGTCATTGATATTTATTAGAATTCATTCGTTCTGAGGCATTGCGGAAAGGGAAGGCTAAGAATTGATTGTTCGTGACTCCAACTCGGCATACATGTAGATTACGACTTACCTTCTGGTTAGACCTCGGTTAGCGAAGCGTATGTATAGTTAGATTCTGCTAGAGAAAGAATGTACGCCTTAGGGTAGGGGTTGGGATAGATTACTTAGGTTGGTTATTGTTGACTGAATGTGACTTGTTGCCTCCTTGTGGTTACTGGATTTGTACGTAGTTGCCATACCGTACAAGTGATATAGTTGCCTCTCACTTATCTTGATATTATCATGAATAGAGGAAAGGACTTGACTTGGTAGTGATATTATGATAAATGTCCATGTGTGGAATGGTTGGGGATTCATATGATACACTTGATATTGTCATTGCATTGCATTCATCCTCATTTCCATGATATATTGATATTATCTGTGATTGGCGTGATAGTGATAAATGAGAAGGAAACAACAATGATTCTTATGACATATTGATTGCATATCCATTTTATGCTGAGTGATACTGAATGTCTAGGGTGGTGTTCGGTGGAAGTGTCTTCTCTAGGATGTGTGATACGGAGTGACTGGTACATGGACTTCGCAGGTCCCCCATGGGTCATGACTACTGGGACGTAGAGATATTCTGGCCGGAGCATGTGTGTATGGTGATTGCATGTGGCCATTGCATATGCATTCACCCTCATCATCTCATTTTATATCTATGATCGGATTTGTTAATTGTACTTTTGTTTGTGATTATTGTGATAAATCATGGAAACTTGGCACACTTGGGTTTAGGTTCTTCACCATAGGCTATGATTCGACTATCGATTTTTTCTGTACTTGAGTGGTTATCGTTGGACAGTGTTGTGTTGTACTTGATTGCGAGCATGTTTTTTCTTTAGTCTCTGGCGGGGTCGGGTCTGGCGGGACTTGCTTCAGTCCCGTCCCGATCTCGTCGGAATCGGGGCGGGGGGGTCGGGTCGAGGTCGGGATCGGGGCGGTTCCGGCGAGTTTTCCTCTTCTTTTTTTTTTTAATAACATAAGTATAAAAAAAAACTCAATAAACAAAACAAGATAGTGTAATAAAAATATCACAAGGCTGTTTTTGTGTCTCTTATATTATTTAATAGACATATGATTTTTTTGTAATACAAATACATTTGTCTAAAATTTAAATTACAACTTTGTGGTGTTGTCCAAAAGTTGCAAATTACATAATAAAATTGCAATTAAAAAAATTACATTCTCAAAAAAACCTGTTCTAATTGCTTGATAATTTCCTGTGGTTCTTCGGTTAGAATTGGTATTTGTTGGTCAAATTTATCCGCGTCGCTTCCACCACCTTCGGATAAGATTTCGTTGTAGTTTTCGTCTTCTTCTTCGTTGATCTCCGGTTAACCGCACCTTCTTTGCTCCGCTCGTATCCAATCTCTGAAGAATACTGCAATTTCCAAGCTGTCTCCGGCTAATGAGTGTCTGTGGTCTCCTATTTGATATCTGCCGGCAGAAAAAGCGCTTTCAGACGCAGTTGATAACGCTTGAATGTTCAAAACATCTCGGGCCATCAATGAAAGTGTCGAAAATGTCTTCTCATTCCCCCTCCAGTATTTCAGCAAGTCTTCATGTCCATCTTCATTGATAACTTCTTGGTACGGTACAGAACCCTGCAAAACAAAAATATTCAACTCGCTAATTTGATTAGTAGTAGAGGTACAGCCGCACATTCTATTTCTGAGGCTTTCAATACTAGCCGCAGAAACAGCATGTCTTTTGTGAGGTTGTGTTGAAGATGAAGAAGATGGTGTGGAAGCCGGTAAGTTACTAGCATTTTCTTGTTGATAAAACCTATATATTTTTTTGCATTGATCTTCTACGCTAGACAACATTTCTTCTTTAGTTTGTTCAATAGTTGGTGGGTGATTTAAATTTTTGGGACTTGGAGGTGGTAGTACTTCTATACAATCATAAATAGTTTCAATTACTGATTTAGTACCGTCTATTTTAATAGTCGAATTTAATACAGAACCAATAATATAAAAAGTGGAAATAGTAATAAAATATTTTTTTATTTTGATAAACATTTTTTAATAGCTGTCATATAAGCTGATTTTTTCATATATTCACTAAGTAATAAAAATATTAGAGTTATATAAAACACAATAAGTTCAGAAATTTTTACCCAATCACTCTCTACAATCGAATCAGCTGAATTTTGATTATGAGAATTAAAAAATAAAGTTATAGGTTTTCTATAGTCATAAGCAACAAGTAGTTGCTCATATAAAGAATTTCACCTAGTGGATACTTCTTGTGGAATTTTTCTAAAAATAATCCACAATCGTGACAAGTTTTTTTATATTCTTTTCTTCGTTGTACTTTATTACTTTTAAAAATAAATTTTATAGCAAATTGTATTTTACTAAGAATGTCTTCAAAAAAGTAATAGATCATCACTTACAATTAAGTTATATATATGGCACGCACATTTTATATGAAAATGATCTGGAAAAGATGGAGTTAAACTATTTTTTTTAATTGTAATTGCGTAATTGTTAGAAGAAGCGTTATCTAATGTAATAGTCATAATTTTATCGGTTATTCCATAATAATGACACACTTGATAAATATTATCTGAAATAAAAGTATCAGTGTACCTATCATCTATATATCTATACGCTAAGATACGTTTTTGCATAGACCATTTATAATATCTAATGACAAGTTACAGTTAAATAATCATGGTCGTTAGTACTACGATCTATATCTGACGTGATAGATACTTTGCCATTAAAATGATATAATGAATAACGTAAATATTGTTGATATTCATTCGCGAATTTAAATACATCTCTCTTAACAGTTGATCTAGGAAAATCGTTAAAAGCAGGATTATATATATCTCTAATGTAATAAATAAAACCGGGAGATGAAGGAAATGAAAAGGACAAACCCTCCACAGCAACTAATTTTGATACTGCTTCCCTATCTCTATGTTTATTGTATTTAGGGCCTACAATTCCCCCCGTCATAGGGTTAATTTGACCTTGTACTTGGTCCGGGACAGTATCAGTATGTGAACCTTGTCCCGATAGAGCGATCGTTTGCGCACCCGATTTTGAAGCCTAGTATTGGGCATACCTAGCTGGATGAGCACTTACTACGTGTCTAATTAAACCCCATGTCCCACCGTGACCTTTTCCAGTTTTAAATTTTAAAACATTTTTATAAATTTTACATATAGCTACTTGATTCTCTACGTCCCTATCAAAAAATGTCCATGCATCTGATTTAAATGGTCGTTTTGTCGGACATCGTCTCATACTAGGGGGAATATGAGGCATTTCAGTTTAAGGTGGACTAGTGAGTGTATTGCCATCAACATTAGTGGATGTATCATCTAGATCATCATCTAAATTAAAGTCTTCTTGAGTTCAAAAAAATAGCTCATCGTCTAAATCTAATGGTATTGTAGAAAAATGTTGAGTATCAACAAAATCATCTTGTGTAGGAATAAGATGACTAGAAGAAGTACCCTTGCCCTGGTTGTCGCCCCTACTAGAAGAAGCACTCTTACCCTTAAACATACCTCTTAATCCTTTCATTTTAATTATGATAATAAATAATTAAAGACAATAAAATTAAGTGCGCTAAATAAAATAAACAGACAATAATAATTTAATGAAGGAACGAATGTACCAAACGTCGACGTGTAATCGAGAGGTTGAAAATTGAAACTTTGCTCGATGGAAGATCCTCAAGCTAATTGTCAACTTCACTCCCAATTCCCAAATGAATAAATAAAATTAAATATTTAGTAAACAATGTAGACTTGTAGAGAGATATATTGAGAGATTAGAAAAATTGTAGAAAGATTTGTGAAAAAGATGAAGAGAAAATGAGTTATTTATAGTTGAAAATTTGAGTTAAAAGTATAAATATAATAACTTATCGGTTAAAAATAAATATTAAGGGGTAGGGGGGAGGCCAAAAATAGCCGTTGCCCAACGGCCAAAATCTAAAATGACCGTTGATGCAACGGTTATATTAGCAAAGGGGGGCTCTCGGGCGGGATCGAGGGCGGGCTCAGGACGGGCTCGGGGCGGGCGGGACTGGGGCGGGCTCGAGTCTGGCGGGACGAGACATTGTCCCGTTACGTCCCGAGTCCCACTACCATTTTTTTTTACTCGGGGTCGGGGTGGGATCGGGACAGGTCGAGTCGTCCCGACCCACTAGCCAGCCTTATCCCAAAGTCAATTCATATCCTAACACCCAAAACCCTTAACTTCAAATCCAAGATAGGTTTTAAAGTCCAAAATCATTTAAATGGGCTTAGCTCGTGAAATCAATTTTAAGAAATGTCAATTTCAGTCCAGTTTCAGTCACTCTGGCCCGATCTTGGGTCCTTTTAATATCACCGGTCCATTCCAGAAAATTCCAAAGTACAAGTTAAACACTTTAAGAGGGCAAAATCAGCTCCAACTCCAATTGTTTGAATATAAGTCTCTTGTTCTCAAATTTCTATATCCAAACAAGTTCTTTTTATTCAATTTTCAAATTTAAAACAAGTTTTGAAATCCAATTTTGGCGATCTAACTAAACGATCTACGTATCGTCTAACCTTTCCTAAGTTGTAACCATAATAAAGGTTCCAATATATTAAAATATTTTAATTATAAAGATATACATACACATACAATATAATATGAAAATGAAAAGGAGGGAGTTTAGGCTGGTGGGCCTACCGAAGTCCACCAATTGGCTATTTTTACCCATAGTTCGGCCTTCGCGCAAATATTAGCTTTCTTTTCATCGGACTCAATAAAAAAGTTGCTACTAACTGGGCCTCAGCCCAATTAACTGGATGTGCAATGCATCAAGAGGATTCAAACGCAACTGAATGGAGTGATGGCCCCTTTAAGGGCCCATCTCGGCATAATGCAGCAAGCGGAAAGGAAAGGCACAAACAAAGGCCCAAGTTAGAAGTACCCAATATTATCTAATACATGTAATTTATTTTAAACATTCAGGTGCCATGAATAAAGCTATATGAATAAGAAAGCAGTAACAAAGCAAATAAACAAACAGATGGGCTCAGCCCAAGTACAAACATTTCATGGGCAGAAAGAGAAGAAAGCAGAAAATGAGACTTATGGGCCAGGCCCAACAAACTCTTGAACATACCAAGGAAAACAAAACGAGTTGCAGGTATATGCTAGGCCAAAAAGATATGTACATTATGACAGGTATGAGTAATATACTAGTATACATGCTGGTATACACTCAATATACGGGGTTGTATACCTTATATACTGGGTATATTGGGATGTACATTCCATATACTTTGTATATTGACATATACTTGAATGAACAAACACAAGGATCAAGACATAGAGGCAACAAATAAGTAGAAGCATGCATATAAATGACAACAAGTTGGCATGGTTACACTTAGGTTTCATGTTATGACTTAGACAATTTTAAGGCTAATGCAATCAAGTTAATTTTCCGAGGGAAGACATGAGAAGATGATGCTTGAGAGTTAGAACATATAAACTGTCATGTAGCATAGAAACGCATAAGAAAGAGGAAGGGGGCATACTAAGGTATGTTATTTGGCCTGATATATATAAAATATCATAAGATAAACATGAACTAGAGCATATAGGATTGTGAAACTATCATTTCATGGTAAGAAAAGACACATAGCCTACACAGTTAAGTCTGGACAGAGGACTTACGTAAGATTACCAATTCTTATAGCACAAGAAACTAAGCCACAAGTATCAATAACCATTTTCAACTCATGACAAGATCAGGTTTTAGCATGCATACAAAGATGTTCAGGTTGGCATAGATGAAAAGAATACACATAAAACATGAGACCTAAAGCTAAACATAAGTACCAGACAAGTACATGCCAACAATGTCCACATTCTTACAACTAAGTAAGTTTGAATACTTCACTAGACCATATGTTATACCTTAACTTGAAAGAGTGATACAAGCATACCATACATAACTAAATTCAAGCTCTGAACTAAACATGCTAGATACTTTTCCATCTTAAATGAAAATGGAACTCACAAATGACTGAAAACATAAACATGAACCAACATATTAACCAACCTAAGTCACATTATCTAGCCAAACCAATTTTATGCCTAGACAACAGTTACTTTACTAATGCACATAACTAAACAGACCCCAGTTACCATCCATAGACACTAGATGATGTTACTCAATCTATACATGGTCACAACAATTCTCAAGTTGATATTTTGTGTCTTATATCAACTAAACCACATTTTCATGATAGGAACAGACCTCAACTAAAGCATAAAGGTCACCACATGAAGACCACTCATTCATTCATAGCTAAACAGACTCATAAACTGTCATTTAGTCATTTTTGTTAACTTAAACAGCACACATACATCCAAACAGCTTTCAGATTAGCTCAGTAAGCACTTTGTAGCTAAACATGCTAGTTCCAACATGAACACACTAATACATTACTTTTTATAATTCCTTCTTAGATTTAAACTAATTCTAGGTGACAGGATGGATATTGACAACATATTCAAGCTAAAATATGACTTTCAAGGGTTGATACACGCATCAGGCAAACAACACATCATCTTCAGTCCACTCATAGCTTAAATAAACTTCATATTTTCATGAATAGCATACATATTAACTAAATCAAGCCATACAGTCAAATACTAGGCTTACCAACTAGACTTTCTTAAACAAATATCATTTGAAAACAATATGTAACTTAATAAACCTATATTTCACTAAACAAAAACCTATATTAGCATATTAATCAATTTGAAAAACCACCTAAATAGTTTCAGATAAAGTTAAACAACTCAAATCAAGCACCCAATGAGGCTAAATATCCTATATGTATCTATGATAGGTCTTAAATTAACATGTTGATCTTACATATGCTGAATTAAGTTATCTCATATATCTAATGACTTGAAATAAACCACACACATACTAAATACTCACTAATTAATCACATAGCACCTTGTAACAGATAATATACTGTAAATTAGATAAGAGTTTAAAAGGGAAATAGGTTTACCTTGTGTGGAGGTAGCTGAAAGGTCGAATTGGAGTTTGTTCTTCACTCTGGGACCTCGAAAACATGTAAACACACGAAAAAAGGGAAACGTTTCAGTTGTGATTGACCAATTATACTAGATATGGGTTCCGCCAAATGGCTGGATCCCAACTTACGGACAATTAGTCAAATATAAACTCGATTAGGTTCTAGATCAATGTGAATGCCACAAATCGAATTTCAGACCGTTAAAATGAAGGAGAGGGGTCTCTATTTATAAGATCCAAAGAACCCTAGCATACCCAAGCCATGTCGATGTGGGAGAACCAAATTTGGGGGACATTTTCCTTCAATTCATTCTTCAACCAATAGAGATGGACAATTTGAAATCAAATCGGACAAGAGACAATAAATGCTGGTAAAAAAAGTACCAAGGGGGGTATCCTCACCTTAGGCTTGGGGAGTGATATGACGGTGGTGTGGAGGTGAGAGGGAGGAAGGAATTTAATGCCCTTTCCTCTTCCGTATAGACAAACAATGCAGAAAAAGCTCGTACTCTAGCATTTTGCCATTAGTGACAAGGAGAGAGTGTAGTGATGCCTAGGGTTCCAATTCGTAAAGATGGGAAAAGAGAGGGCTTCTTCCCTTTACGCTTGGTTTGGTGAGCCTGGGCCGATTTCTGTACCTTTTGGCCTTGGGCTCGGCCGAAAATAAAAGAAAATAGGGCCCAAGTCATCTTTCTAGGAATAAGATTAGAAGAATGCTATTTTTCCAATGTGGTTATAATTTAAATTGAAAATTAACCAATAATTTCAAATCTAACCTATTTAAGTCAAGTTCTTAAAATAAAGCTCAAATTTGACACTAATTAGGATTAAAGAAATTAAATCATGCAAACGTCTTTTAATTTTAAAATGAATTGAACTTGCCATGTAATTCTTTCATCTTATTTAATTAAACAACCTCCGACTTTAATGGAGTGGAAAACTAATTCTTCAATTTTGATAATTCTTTTAAAATAATTACATTTAGAATTGTCGGTTACAATTCCAAAATTATGATTAATGATCAAAATTATGTAAAATTAGGACATGATATACAATATATGCACCAAGTGATATTTTGTCAAATGAAATGACAAAATACTCTCGGAATAATTTTGTAAAATCATATTCACCTTGTAAAAAGTATGTTTCACTCCGTCTGTATCTCAAGATCTTTGAATAATTAAACAAAATTATTGGATGGTAAAAATTAGGTGTCAACAGATATGTGGGATATGAATACAATTTTTTTAAATTTAGACACGAGCACAACTTGATGTACGAAACATGAAAGAACATTTCTTTTGCATAGCTTACTATCGTATGAAGTCTTAATTCTTGAATCTTACAAGTGGAGTGCAAAGCTCTAACATGGGCATGATATAGGTATGTAAGGCATGAGTAGAGTACGTCTGGACATAAGTACCACATAGTACATGAATTACTATGGAATTGGAAACGTAACATCACTTCATACTTTGTCTTCCTCGCTCTGAAACTTGATCTCAACAGGCATGACAAAAGATGAATTTTCCACACCTTAGCATAGTTATGTGAAACTGTTATCCTCTGGCATAATCTTTCTTGACACTTATCATTTTATGAAACACATAATCTATATCGACACCTTATTGTACGATCTCCCCCTTAGTTCGAAGCTGACGGTTAAGGCATGTGGATCCCTTGAGTTTAGCAATAAGTGGTCATCTAATCGTTCTGCTGATATTTTTCTTAATTTCATTCTGTCTCTAAGACTATCTCCATAAATCGTGTCTTTTTATTTCCTTACCTACCTCTTCTATTACCTATCAAAATAATATTTTTATGACAACTTACTAACACCATGCCCTTTAATTCGGCCTAAACCACTTAAATAAATTTGAACTATGTCAAGAGACTCGAAATCATAGCCGAGACCCTTCCCGTTTGCACATACTTGGCCGAGAGGTTCCAAGTAGTTTTTGTCTCTTAATTTGTCTTCTAGAAAGATTCATGTATTACTATAAATAGGTCCCTTAGGATGTTGTAAAAAGATGGAGTTCATGAATAGAAAAACTTGAGTTTTACTCAAACACTAAAGTATTCAACTTGTGTGTTGTCTACCTTAGTTGGTCCTTGTGTGGCCTTCGGTTCTTGTGTAAACCAACCCCTTAGTGTAAGTTGAAGCTAGGACTTGTGTGACCTAGTTAAACCCAAGCTAAGGTCCCTTCGGTGTAAGTTTGGTTAGGACTTGTGTGACCTAGCTAAGCCCAAGCTTAAGGAACCCCCTCGGTGCAAGTGGACGTTGGAACCCGATTAAAACCAAACTCCGATCCACTTACCCACTTACACCCCTCCTTAATTACATCAAAAGGTTCCAATACTATAAAGTATGTTTTTATTACATAAATACATATATACATACAATATATGGAAAATGAAAAAGAGGGAGTTTAAGCTGGTGGGCCTACCTAAGCCCACCATTTGGCTATTTTCACCCATAATTGGACTTTCCATGCAAATATTAGCTTCCCTTTTATTGGACTCGATCAAAATATATTTGATTGGGCCTCAACCCAATCGGATATGTATGTAATGTTCATGGACACTCGATCTCAGTTGAAGGAATTGATGGGCCAGTAAGGGCCCATCTCGATGTAATGCAATAAGAGGAAAGGGAAAGCACAAACAAAGGCCCAAGTTAGAAGTACCCAATATTATCTAATACATGTAATTTGTTTTAAACATGTAGGTTCCATGGATAAAACTATAACAATAAGCAAGCAGTAACAAAGCATAGAAACAAGCAGATGGGTTCAGCCCAAGTACACATATCTCGTGTGCAGAAAGAGAAGAAGGCAGAAAATGATACTTATGGGGCAGGCCCAACAAACTCATGAACATACCAAGGAAAAACAAGAGTTATAGGTATGGGCTAGGCCCAGCAGATACGCACATTATGACAGGTATGGATGATATACTAGTATACATGCTAGTATACAATCGATATATGGGGTTGTATACCTTATATACTGGGTATATTGGGGTGTACAGTCCATATACTTTATGTATATTGACATATACTTGAATGAACAAACACAAGGATCAAGAGATAGAGGAAACAAACATGTAGTAGCATGCATATAAATGACAGAAAGTTGGCATGGGTTAAACATAGTACACATAAAACACGAGACCTAAAGATAAACTGAAGTACTAGACAAGTTTACAGGCCAACAATGTCCATATTCATAAAACTAAGCAAGTTTGAGTACTTCACTAGATCATATGTTAATCCTAACTTGCAAGAGTGATACAAGCATACCATAGATAACTAAATCAAAGCACTGAACCAAACATACTAGATACCTTCCCATCTTAAAAGAAAAAAGAACTCACAAATGACTTGAAACATAAACATGAGCCAACATATTAACCAACCTAAGTCACATTATCTAGCCAAACCAATTTTATCCCTAGACAACAATTACTTTACTAATGCACCTAACTAAACAGGCTCCAGTTACCAACCATAGACACTAGATGATCTTACTCAACCTATACATGGTCACAACAATTCTCAAGTTGGTAATTTAGGTCTTATATCAAATAAACAACTTTTATGACAGGAACAGACCTCAACTAAAGCATAAAGGTCACCACACGAAGACCACTCATCTATTCATAACTAAACAGACTCCTAAACTATCATTTAGTCATTTGTGTTAACTTAAACAATACACATACATCCAAACAGGTTTCATATTAGCTCATTAGGCACTTTGTAGCTAAACATGCTAGTTCCAACATGAACATACTAATACATTACTTCTTTTAGTTCATTCTTAGATTTAAACTAATTTTAGGTGACAGGATGGATATTGACAACATATTCAAGCTAAATATGACTTTCAAGGGTTGATACACGCATCAGGCAAACAACACATCATCTTCAGTCCACTCATAGCTTAAATAAACTTCATATTTTCATGAATAGCATACATATTAACTAAATCAAGCCATACAGTCAAATACTAGGCTTACCAACTAGACTTTCTTAAACAAATATCATTTGAAAACACTATGTAACTTAATAAACCTATATTTGACTAAACAAAAACCTATATTAGCATATTAATCAATTTGAAAAAACACCTAAATAGTTTCAGATAAAGTTAAACAACTCAAATCAAGCATCCAATGAGACTAAATATATATGTAACTACGATATGTTTTAAATTAACATGTTGATCCTACATATGCTGGATTAAGTTATCTCATACATCTAATGACTTGAATAAACCACACAAATACTAAATAATCACGAATTAATCACATAGCACCTTGTAACAGATAATATAATGTAAATTAGATAAGAATTTAAAAGGAAAATAGGTTTACCTTATGTGGAGGCAGTCTAAAGGTCGAATTGGAGCGTGTTCTTCAGTCTGAGACCTCGAAAGCTCATAAACACACAAAAAGAAAAAGGTTAAAGTTCGTAGATGACCAATTATACTAGATCTGGGTTCTGCCAAAGGGTTGGATCCCAACTTAAGCGCAAATCAAAATTTTGGACAGTTGAAATGAAGGAGAAGGGTCTGTATTTATAGGATCCAAAGAACCCTAGCATGCCCTAGCCATGTTGAAACGGGAGAACTAAATTGGGGGGAAATTTCCCTCGAACTCATTCTTCAACCAATAGGGATCGACAGTATGAAATCAAATCGGACAAGAGATAATAAATGTTTGCAGAAAAAGTACCAAGAGGGGTAACCTCACCTTGGGGTTGGGGGTGGTATGATGGTGGCATGGAGGTGAGAGATAGGAAGGAATTTAATGCCCTTTCCTCTTCTGTCCACACAAACAATGCAGAAAAAGCTTATACTTTGGCATTTTGCCATTATCGGCATCGTGACAAGTAGAGAGAGCAGCGACACCTTCCAATTCGTAAAGAGGAAAAAAGAAAGGTTTCTGCCCTTTACACTTGGTTTGGTGGTCATGGGCTGAGTCCTGGGCCTTTTTGCCTTAAGAGAGGTCTAAAATAAAATAAAATAGGGCCCAAGTCGTCTTTTTAGGAATAGGATTAGAAGGATTGAATTTTTGCAAATGTGGTTATAATTTAAAATTAAATTTGACCAAATAATTTCAACTATGGCCTATTTAGGTTAAATGCTTAAATTAAAGTCCAAATTGACGCTAATTATGATAAAAGAAATTAAAAATCATGCAAAAAAAAATTAAATTTTGAAACATGCTTGAAATTGAGATGTAATTCATTTATCATATTTAATTAGACAATTTCCCGACTTTGATGGAGTGGGACATTAGTTCTTTAATTTTCAGAATTCTTTTGAAACAATTACGTTTATAATCGTCAGTTAAAAATTCCAAAATTGTGACTAATGATCAAAAACTATGAAAATTAGGACATGATATACAATATATATACCAAGCGATATTTTGTCAAATGAAATGACAAAATACTCCGGAAATAATTTTGTTAAATCATATGCGCCATGTAAAGTACATTTCACTCTGTCTTTGACTCAGAAACTTTGAATAATTAAATAAAACTATTGGAGAGTAAAAATTAGGTGTCAACAACTGCTCATTCATTGATGACTAGACCATCTATGAGTAGCAAAATTTGACTGACCTAGTTTGTAGCAAACCAATAGGATTGTACTTCTCGTTTTTATGCAATTTTTGAAAATTGTGGTCGGACCTTGGTCTTTGGGTTTTCTACATATCTCAGGTTGCATGAGAATTCAGGCCACTTGTAGTTCGACTCAATTAAACTACTAAAAAGCCGATGAAACAAAAATATCACACTAGAAAATTCTAGAATGATTTTGTTGGAATGTGACTGATCCTCGGAGATTGAGTGGCCTACATA
The DNA here is from genome assembly GCA_034509755.1 of Anisodus tanguticus. Classification (NCBI taxonomy): domain Eukaryota; kingdom Viridiplantae; phylum Streptophyta; class Magnoliopsida; order Solanales; family Solanaceae; genus Anisodus; species Anisodus tanguticus. The sequence continues at coordinate 21,414,848 of CM067558.1, read as the reverse complement.
TCTGTGATTTTTGGGAATCATGTCACTTATAGTTTGACTCGATGGCCCAAAAATGGTATCCCTTATATGGGAATCCCTTGACCCTTTTGGTATATGCCTGACCGATTACGAGTTTTAAAAAATAAAATCTTCATGATTTGTGAGTGAGGTCGGCACGGAGTGACGTTCAGGCTCATGTATAGAGAGCTTGACTCTCGTTGGTACATATTTTTGACCGACTGCCCAAGACCAAGTTCCACATTTACTTTCCATACGTCTGGATCTGGTCTTTCTACATTCCACCTGAGGTAACTTTGACCTATTTTCATATGCCGACACCTGCGTGTTGATTATTTATATTTTTTCATACATGTGCGGCTTTATTTGTCTTACCCTCCAGGGTGACTTCTTTTGAGCGGGTGACACTAACAACACCGTCTGGCTCTTTTAATTTGTTGGCTTGAATGTTGTTCATGTAGATGCCACTTGTGACACTGTCTGGATCTTATTGACTCTGTTGACTTAAGCGGATGCCACTTTCGACATAGTTTGGCTCTGTTGACTTGTTGGGGAGTGTTTGTTTAAATGGCCCTCTCAACATGCAGTTTTCTACGAATGGTCCTCTCGACCTATTTTTGTTAATGACCCTCTCAACAGTGTTTGTATGAATGGCCCTCTCGGCAGTGTTTGTATGAATGACCCTCTCGGTAATGTTTATATGAATGGCCCTCTCGGTATGAAATTATGAATGTCCCTCTCAGCATGTAATTTATATGAATGATCCTCTCGACAGTGAATGGCCCTCTCGACATGCAATTCGTATGAATGACCCTCTCGACAATATTTGTATGAATGGCCTTCATGATAATGTTTATATGAATGGCCCCCTCAATAGTGAATTTGTATGAATGACCCTCTCGGGGTGTTTTTATGAATAGCACTCTCGGCAGTGTTTATATGAATGACCTCTCAATAGTGAATTTATATGAATGGACCTCTCGCCAGCAAATTAACTTTTGGGAATGAAGACTGCAATTTTCTAACTGGATTTATATCGTTCAGACATTGGGGTGAAGATTGCGACCTTTTTGACTGAAATTACATCACTCTGGAAAGAAGATTGTGGCCTTGCAACCGGGTTTACATCATTCTAAATTCGGAGTGAATACTGCAACATTTTCGATCGAAATTACATTACTCTAACTTTTAACGATGAAGACTACAGCCCTTTGACCAGATTTGCATCATCTGACTTTTATACGACTCTCATGGCTAGATTGCTTTTCTTCATTGTTTTCCTGGACTCTCAAGGTCAAGTTGTGTCATTTTCTTTGTCGGTGCCTGGCGGCTATCTTCTGGTGTCGGAGTGTTTTTCGTTGTACCTGTTTCATTCACAAACAAACAAATTAGAAGAAAAACCCATCGTCCTTCTGACAACGTTTTAGTGACCTGCAATCACAGAAAGGTTCTTAGTTCCTATGGGGTTGATCTGTGTCGCTGACTCCCTACCGCATTGTTTCTTTTTTTTTCTGATCTCTACCCCTCTTTCGGTCCTAATATTATGAGACATAAAATTTTAAAATAGAACGTTGTTTCTCTATTTTTCTAACTCCCATGTTGATTGAGTTTGAAGGAATTTTTTAGTCCCTCTCAAAAATTCTACACCAATCACGGGTTTAGACCGGTTAACTCTTGTGCCGGTGTTGTCAGTGGAATTTTTGAGATCTTCTCAAAAATTCTGCCCCAGTTTGTAAATTTGGACCGGCTGATCCTTTGAGCCGGATTTGTTGGTGGAATATTTGAGATCTTCTCAAAATTGTTACTCTAGTTTGTACCTTGTGGGGCGATTTTTCGGGTCTTTGATGTCTCAAAGGCTTCCTAAGAGTTTCTTTAGTTTTTTGTTTGGTGCGACCGAGCTCGAGAGCGCCTACGTATCCCATCTCAGTAATTAGGTCATAACGTATCCCATATTGGGAAGTCATTGTGTAGTTCATATTACAAGGAAATATGGTTGTTGGTAATAATGTGATTACAAGCAAAAGAAAAATGTGATTACAAGCAAAATATTTACAAATTGAGGAGTGTGTCTTCATGCGTAGTATCATTTGATTGCATCTGAGTTGATCGCTTTGGACCACTCTTGGCCATCCATTTCTGCGAGGATGACATCTCCTCCTGATAGTACATTGCGCACAATATAGGGCCCTGCCAGTTGGGTGCAAACTTCCCTTTGTACTGATCTTAGTATGGAAATACATGCTTGAGTTCCAATTGTCCTATTTGGAAGACCCGGTCTCTTACCCGTTTGTTGAAGGAGCATGCCATTCTCTGTTGGTATAGTTGACTGTGACATACGACAACCATCATTTTCTCATGGATCAAAGCCAGTTATTCATATTTTTTCCGGACCCATTTTGTGTTGTCTGGTTTTGCTTCTTGTATAATTCAAATCGAGGGTATCTCTACCTCGGCCGGTATCACTGCTTTAGTGCTATAGATGAGCAAGTATGGAGTTTCTTTGGTTGAGGTCTGAGTTTTTCTTCTGTATCCTAGCAACGCGTAGGGCAGCTGTTCATGCCAATACTTGTAGTTGTTGGTCATTTTTCTCAATATCCTCTTGATGTTTTTGTTTGCTGCCTCTAAGGCTTCGTTCATTTGTGGCCTGTATGCGGTCGAATTCCGATGAGTGATACGAAATTATTCACAAATGTCTTTCATCAAGTGACTGTTTAAGTTTGCTCTGTTGTCCGTTATGATTGACTCTAGGATGCCGAATTGACATATGATGTTGTTTCGCATGAAGTCGACTACTACTTATTTGTCACAAACATGTGAGAAGTAACTTCAACCCACTTAATTAAATAGTCTATGGCAACTAGGATGAAATGTTGTCCATTGGATGCTGATAACTCTATGGGCCCGATGACATCCATACCACAGGCTACAAATGGTCATGGTGAGCTCATGACATTTAGCTCATTTGGTGGGACCCTGATTAGAACTCCAGAGATTTGGCAGATGGCATCTTTGCATGAACCTGCTACAGTCAGTTTCCATAGTCATCCAATAGTAGCCTGCTCTCAAGATTTTCTTGGCCAGGATGAACCCGTTCATGTGAGGGCCGCAAGTTCTAGTGTGTACCTCCTCTAAAAGTTTTGCAACCTCTGTGGCATCAACACATCTAAGTAGCCCTAGATCGTGCATCCTCCTATAGAGTACTCCCTTTGTTCAGGAAGAAACCATTGGCCATTCTTCTGATGGTCTTATTTTGATTGATTGTGGAGCTTTCGGGATACTCTCCCTTTTCTAGATATGTGCTCATGTCGACATACCATGATTTACCATTGGGTTTCGCTTCCACAAGGGAACAGTAGGCATGTTCTTCCCTGATGTTGATCTCCAGTGGGTTAATTTGACTGCTTTCAGTGTATTGTATCATGGATGTTATGGTTGCAAAGGCATAGGTAAACTCGTTCTCGACCATTGGCGTGTCCCGGAGTTTGATCTTTCTAAATTTGTTGCACTATCTTTGCGCGAGGTTGACATATGGTAAGATCTTCTCATTCTTAGTGGCCCATTTTCCTCGGACTTAGTGAATTAGTATATCTGAGTCTCCTGTTATCAGGAGATCTTGTATATCCATGTCGATTGTCATGCGAAGACCTAGAATGTAGGCTTCCTACTCTGCCATATTGTTTGTGCATTGGAATTTGAGCTTGGCTCCCATCGGGTAATGTTGACATGTTACTAAGACCAATACTTCTATGATCCCTGAACCTTTATAGTTAATTGTGTTGTTGAAAAACATTCTCCATCCTAAGTAGGTTTTTACTGTATCTTCTTCGATTTCCATTACTTCATCGTCCGAGAAATACGTCCTTAATGGTGCGAACTCTTTATCGACTAGACTTTCTACTAACAAATCGATCAATGCATGTCCCTTGACTGCCCTCTAGACCACATATTTGATGTCAAACTTGCTCAGAAGCATTTGCCATGTGGCAAGTTTCCCTACAGGCATGGGCTGGCGGATGATGTACTTCAAAGGATCCATCTTGGATATTAAGTGGGTAGTAGACACCAACAAGTAGTGTCTCGGTTTTTGTGCTACCCATGTCAGTGCACGACATGTCTTTTCCACCAGAGTGTATCTTGACTCACATATGGTGAACGTCTTGCTAGCTCTTTCTACCCAGTCTCTTCGTGTTGTGCGAACATGCATCCAAATACATTTTCTTATACCGATAGGTACAGTAATAGCGGGCTTCCTAGTCTAGGAGGAACCAAGACTGGCGGATTGGAGAGGTATCTCTTAATAGTGTCAAAGGTTTTCTGGCATTCATCCGTCCACTTAGTGGGTGCATCCTTTTTCAATAGTGTCACACCCAAACCTTGAGGACTGTGGTCGGCACCCAGCGCCTGAAGGCCTGGGCGTACCCCTGTAGTATATGAAACCTGTAATATGACACTTGGGCCGATAAGGCCTCCAAATAACCATATAAGACAAGACTGGCTGATAACTTGCATGCAAAAGAGTCCCAACAGGATACATACATACATATATATATATATATATATATATATATATATATATATATATATCCAAGGCCGACAAGGCCACTAAATGAGTATACTATTAACAAAAAGGTCCGACAAGGCCACGACATGCATACACCCATTATACACCATCTTGCAAGCCTTTACGAGTGCTATATACACAACAAAAGGTCGGGATAGGGCCCCACCATACCCAAAACACTAGTAACAGATGTAATAGTACCTAAAGAATCCTGAACTGCAACTCCGAGAGAAGAGAGTGAGACAATCACAGTTGAGCAAATCACCTACTGAGGAGGAGTGTCGCTCTATCTATTTGTACCTGCGGGTATGAACACAGTGCCATAGAAAGGTATATTAGTACGAAAGATGTACTGAATATGTAGCGCATAATCAATTGTAAGTAAACCGACTCTAGTCAAGGAAACGATAAATACCACTTGGAACTCTTAATGCCACAATGCATCAACTATATAGATATCTATAATAATCGCGTATATAACATCGTAGGCCTCTGAGGGCAATATCATCAATGTCATGTATGTATATGCTACGTATATAACGCCATAGGCCTCTAACGGTACTATCATCAAGGTCAAAATGTATGAACTGTGTATATAATGTCATAGTCCTCTGAGGGCAATGTGAATGCATAATATATACATATGAAGACCAACTAGAGGACATATCATGCTTATCAATCCATGTCGGAGTGACGTAAGGTCGTTACACCTCTGATCAACATTATGAGACTAACATCATTGTCATTATATGACTCATTAGAATTCTTAAACCATGAATAAGCTTTATGGAAGCAATATTATCTAGTCGTGACTCAAGTATGGAGACTTCTAACTTCTAAGAGTGGAATCATTATGGAATAGCGTTACATTTCCATTTCGTTTGTATAGATCATGCCAAGAGAAGAAAGAAAGCAAGACCTACATACCTTATTAAAGAAATTAGCTATGTCCCGTGAAGCCTTGCACGTGTTATGGACGATTATCTACACCATATAAGAGACTTGTTATTTATATTGAATTCATATCCCATAAAGAAGCTCACTTAGGCATATCATCGAACAACTTGAGTACATAAGATTCTTAGGCTTCTTTTATAAGAAAAATTTATATAATTCAGTCCCATAATCTTTCAAAATGCATCTTCCTTAACCCCTCAACATACATAACCAATTTGATTATAAACTTTACCTTATATCTCCAGTAAAACAACTCAACAAGTTATATAACAATGATTCCAAAGGTTTACGAATTTTGACTATGAGAATCCTTCCACAACTTGTTACAAAACATCAATTAACTATAAGAATAGATAGAGGGGGATGAAACTCACCTTTAAACATAATAATCTCCCCAAAAAAGCTACTTACTTTGACTCCAATGGTTTTCCGGAATCGATTCTTTGAGGAGAAGACGATTATCACGATAACCACGGATTTACTGTGATCATGTAATAGGGTAAATGACCTAACTTGTAACACAAATGAATTCTGTGAACAAAACCCTTTGTACATGAACGTGGCCACTAGCCCATGGTATTCAATTGAATATAAAATAACCCACTAACTCTTTCTATGAAGCCTCTATGAGTACCTATTATTGAACGACTAATATAAGTGCTGGGATTGGGCCCCAAGCTACCCATAATCTCTAACATCAATGCAATTACTAGACCCGACTCAGCTCTAGATAAAATTGGATCGTGCAACTCTTCCGTTGATCATCTGAACTATCTAGCAAACCAGTCTGTTAACATGTAAAATTGGACATGTAATGTGAAATATAAAAAATGTAGCACCCCCGGCAAAAGGGAAATCAGTACAGAAAGATTGTACCGAATATGTAAGGCAGACTGAAATAATCATATGAAAGAATATCAAGTGTAAGGAGAGATAAGGAAGAATTAACTTGAAACTCTAAATTGCCACTAAGAGCCATGATATGTACATGTATACTATATATGCATATATAACGCCATCATACATATATATTCGTATATAACGCCATTGGCCTCATTGGGCATCTTCCTTACCATAACATCATCTGTGGGCATAATCATCATCATATAACCAGCTGATCATGTGGTGGTGCGTATATAACGTCATAACCTTTGACATACCCCATTTACATATCATACAGTATACGCATATATAACGCATGTGAGGTCATGGTATATACATGTATATAATTCATGAATGATACTAAGACACTCTGAGTCTATCGGAGTGATGTAAGGTCATTCCCTCCGATTAACATTATGAAAATAACATCATCAACATAACTTACTTTGAAGAATCAAAAGATATAAGATAAAATCACTATCATTATATAGAATTCAAGAACATCAACCTCAAACATATCTAAGAGTGGAGCTGTTATGGATATTGTTCATTTACGTTCATTTCATTCTTATCATGCCAAAAGAAGGAATAGTAGACTTAACATACTTACTACTCTATGATGCTTTCTTTTACCTACGAACCTTGGAAACATATGAGATTCATAACAAAGAGAGTTGGATCATTGTTGAGGACTTGATGTGACACAAATAATATCACACGGGGGGAGCAACTTTGTAGAAGTAGAAGACTTGTGATACTTCATTCTTTGAAACTCACATTAAAGGAAGAATCAAATGATAAGACTTTATGTCGCTAGAAACGATAGGAATATACCTATTGTTCTATGACCTCTTTAACAATCATCTAAACTCTTAAACCATATAATGACTTTTTACTATACAAATGACAGCATGTGAAAGGAACACTTGTGCATGAACAAGAGAGTCACGATACTTTACTCCTAGGAACTCAACTAGGAAGGGAACATCTGATAGGATTTTATCTCGCTAAATACGCTAAATACGAGATGGACATATGCACTCACTTTACTATATTCCTTATTGGTTCTTCCAAAGACAATATTCTAACTCTCTATGACATCTTATCCTCAAGAAGGCTATAATGTTTATATTAACTTAGTTGTCATATAATATATCTTACATAGCAATCTATCATCCATTAGTGATACTCTTAAAGCCAACACCTAATTCATCTTAAGTAAGATACTAAAATCCGATAATGGTAATTTAGATATTATCGATATGACTCATCTTAAATAACAAACTATAATCCGTTAAAGATAATCTAGAACCCATCCATATAATTCATCTTCACTAGGACCTATAATCCATCAAAAACCATTTGAAGCTAATACGTGATTCATCTTACTTTACGCGCTACACCACATGACACTTAGTTAGACATTAGCCGTGAGATATCGTCTACCTTGAGCAATATGTTGTATCCCATACATACAACCCATAGCTTACTACATACCATACATGTAACATCCCGTACTTTCGAGTTACGGTTTGAATCGCTAGACGTATGTAAAATCGCTAGGCATGTGTAAATAGACTCGAGCATTGGGAAAATCTTGGATCATATTTACGTATGCTAATAAAGAATTTAGCATATAAAAGGATAGAATTCCGAAATAATTTTGGACAAAACAAGTGTGACGACGAGGAGCGGAAATAAATTTGGTGCGTGCACAAAGAAGTTACGGACTAGTGTCATGTTATAAAATTATGACATTGAATATATGAAGGTCTTATAAGTTATCAAGATTTAAGTGAATTGGGGTCGCGGAATTTATTATGTGTGTGATTGATAAATCATATGGAGGCAAGTCAATTAGTGGAGAAGTAAAATGGCACATTGGGGGTTATGTGGCATCAAATGGAATGCTCCCACCGCCAAATTGACTGAGTGGGAGACCATATGATGAAAAGAATTTAATGCTAACTTAAGGGTTATATTACATTGTTTGGGAAATAAGTTCAGGACATCTCACTTTAGTAACATTTCATTTTAGAAAACTTTCACCCTTTTGCAAAGTATAGGAATTGTAGAGGCAACAACATTTCTGTTCGTAGGTAGTAGCAAACATAGTGCTCCTGTCCGATTCAATATGGTGCAGCAAACGTCCTCCTTCCCTTTTTAATATCAAGGTATGTTAAGGCAAATTATTTCTTTCTTTTGGCATGTTCCATGTAACAAAATATAACTGTGATATTGTTCCATAAATTGTTCTACTCTTAGAAGTTAAGAATATTCATGTTATTGATTCCTATGTTAAAAGCATGTCTAAATATGTTCCTAAGTCCTTATTGAGGCATACGGAAAATATGTTGATATTTACAGCGTTAGCCGAAGGTACAAGAATATTGTGTCACCTAGGATGTGCTATTGTTATTCATCCATTTTCATTTGCATTGCATTCATATTTTACCCGAGATCGTATATTGGGGACAGGAAACGGGATACGCTGACCACCTGATCAGTTGGGATATGATAAATGATAAAGCCTGTGTGGCTTAATGAAGGAAGATGTCTGATTAAGGGCCAAAATATATATATATGTATGATTGGGAGGAAGATGCCCTTGTGTGACCAGTATATATGTATTTACTGCATTATGAATGACATTTAGGCATATTATGTCCACAGAGGCCGATATGAGATGATTATGCCCACAGAGGCTGATATGGTAAGAAAGATGCCCAATGTGGCCGATGTATATGTATACCGCATTGTGCATGATATTTAGGCATATGTATTAGGACCCTCAGAGATATGTACTATTGGTCAGTTATTTCTGTTTCAGTTGTTGTTATATCCCTGTTATACTATTGTTCATGCCTGACATACTCAGTACATCAGTCGTACTGACGTCCCTTTTGTCGGGGGACGTTGCGTTTCATGCCCGCAGGTTCAATTACAGAGGGTGATGGTTCACGCTAGTAGGTTGCTGGTTCAGCTGATATTGGAGCACTCTATTTGTTTTAGAGTTGCAGTCTGGTCGTGGTATAATATTTTTGCATACGCATATGGGTATAGCGGGGTCATGTCTCGTCCTTGTAATGTCATGTATTCCTTAGAGGCTTGTAGATAGGTGTTATGTGTTTAGTTGTCATGTGTGGCCTTGTCGGCCTTGGTATAGGTATGTATATATGAAAATTGGATTTCTGGTTAAGATTTTTCATAATCCATTTCGGCTTAGTCCGTGTTTAATTATGAGTTGGGGGTTGATAGTACGATTAGCGGTACCCGATGGGTGGGGTCCGGGTGCCCGTTGCGGCCCTCCGGTTTGGATCATGACAAACTTGGTATTAGAGCATGTCTGTCCTAGGGAGTTTACAAGCCGTGTCTAGTAGAGTCATGTTTATAGATATGTTGTACACCATACTTATAAACATGAGGCTATCTGACATTTAGGGATAGTTTCCATTCTTTCATATCATAGATTGTGCAGTAGAGCTATGTTTTAAGAATTCGAGTTAACTCGTGCATGTAAAGGATGCAGTAATGCCGATTACCAAAAGACTCCGGTTAGTTTATACTCTTAGCCAGTATATGAGTGTTTTATACCAAGACGATGGATACGCCAGAAGGGGCAGTATTATTGTTAAAATTCGAGATTATGAGAAGTTGTCTCACTCATATACGGAAGATGGAAGAGATAATGCAAGCATGGAAAGCAAAATATTTAGTTAGGTAAAGGAAGTACTAAGCATCGGAACACAGAAGATTGTAAGGATTTTCTCTTTAGACCTTATCGTATATACGATTACAACAGTACCTTCTTCCAGAAGGATTATGATTAGCATGGAGATTGAAGTTAGATTGAGTGTAAATACGAGTGTTATGCTGACCATTGAGGACGAGAAGTATGGCACAATTAGAGGATGGTGGTAGGGAATATGAAAACAGTTAATGGAATGATATGATTAAGTATCAAGGTAGAAATGGTTTCCGCTTAGTAACGAATAGAATGAAGGATTACAACAAGAAGGATAAAGGTGATGGAGGTTATAGTTATACATGTTTCACAAAAGTATGATTATTCTAGAACGGCGTAAGGATCAATGGTGGAGGAGGGACATAAGGAACTCTTCGGTCAAAGGTGGCGATTCTCGGGTGTTTAGGAAGGGAGTATGAGAGGTCTGATGTAGTGATGTATGAAGGTAGTTGTATTCGCTGGTTACGCGACAAGGATCAGATATGTCACCCCAATATTCGAGGATGAATGTTTCTAAGGGGGAAAGATGTAACATTCCGTACTTTCGGATTACGGTTTGAATCGCTAGGCGTATGTAAAATCGCTAGGCATATGTAAATAGACTCGAGCATTGGGAAAATTTTGGATCATATTTAAGTATGCTAATAAAGAGTTTAGAATATAAAAAGATAAAATTCCAAAATAATTTTGTACACAACAAGTGTGACGACGGGGAGCAGAAATAAATTTGGTGCATGCACAAAGAAGTTATGGACTAGTGTCATGTTATAAAATTATGACATTGAATATATGAAGGTCTTATAAGTTATCAAGATTTAAGTGAATTGGGGTCGCGGAATTTATTATGTGTGTGATTGATAAATCATATGGAGGCAAGTCAATTAGTGGAGAAGTAAAATGGCACATTGGGGGTTATGTGGCATCAAATGGAATGCTCCCACCGCCAAATTGACTGAGTGGGAGACCATATGATGAAAAGAATTTAATGCTAACTTAAGGGTTATATTACATTGTTTGGGAAATAAGTTCAGGACATCTCACTTTAGTAACATTTCATTTTAGAAAACTTTCACCCTTTTGCAAAGTATAGGAATTGTAGAGGCAACAACATTTCTGTTCGTAGGTAGTAGCAAACATAGTGCTCCTGTCCGATTCAATATGGTGCAGCAAACGTCCTCCTTCCCTTTTTAATATCAAGGTATGTTAAGGCAAATTATTTCTTTCTTTTGGCATGTTCCATGTAACGAAATATAACTGTGATATTGTTCCATAAATTGTTCTACTCTTAGAAGTTAAGAATATTCATGTTATTGATTCCTATGTTAAAAGCATGTCTAAATATGTTTCTAAGTCCTTATTGAGGCATACGGAAAAGATGTTGATATTTACAGCGTTAGTATTGTCACCTAGGATGTGCTATTGTTATTCATACATTTTCATTTGCATTGCATTCATATTTTACTCGAGATCGTATATTGGGGACAGAAAACGGGATACGCAGACCACCTGATCAGTTGGGATATGATAAATGATAAAACTTGTGTGACTTAATGAAGGAAGATGCCTGATTAAGGGCCAATATATATATATATATATGTATGATTGGGAGGAAGATGCCCTTGTGTGACCAGTATATATGTATTTACCGCATTATGATTGACATTTAGGCATATTATGTCCACAGAGACCGATATGAGATGATTATGCCCACAGAGGCTGATATGGTAAGAAAGATGCCCAATGTGGCCGATGTATATGTATACCGCATTGTGCATGATATTTAGGCATATGTATTAGGACCCTCAGAGATATGTACTATTGGTCAGTTGTTTCTGTTTCAGTTGTTGTTATATCCCTGTTATACTATTGTTCATGCCTGACATACTCAGGACATCAGTCGTACTAACGTCTCTTTTGTCGGGGGACGTTGCATTTCATGCCCGCAGGTTCAGTTACAGAGGGTGACGGTTCACGCTAGTAGGTTGTTGGTTCAGCTGATATTGGAGCACTCTATTTGTTGCAGTCTAGTCATGGTACAATATTTTTACATACGCATATGGGTATGGCGGGGTCATGTCCCGTCCTTGTAATGTCATGTATTCCTTATAGGCTTGTAGATAGGTGTCTTGTGGTTAGTTGTCATGTGTGGCCTTGTCGGCCTTAGTATGGGTATGTATATATGAAAATAGGATTTCTGGTTAAGATTATCCATAATCCCTTACGGCTTAGTCCATGTTTAATTACGATTTGGGGGTTGATAGTGCGATTAGCGGTACCCGACGGGTGGGGTCCGGGTGTCCGTCGCGGCCCTCTGGTTTGGGTTGTGACAATACCTTAGCCTTAAGTCCGTAATTCCCTTACTATCATCTGAAAGTCGTCTTATAGTCATCATATGCATCACCCACCCTTGACGATATTCTATAACCTCTTTAACTATACTTATAAACTGTTACCATCATTAACAATATGGTTCTCGTCTCATTATCAACTAGCAATCGTCAACAAGTAAATCCTTTTCACTTATACTACGGGTCACTGTAACACATAACAACTATCAAACATGCAAGGTTCTATTTTTGCTCATAAACCAATAGTCGTCACACTACGGAAGTTCTTTTGAGGGTGCCACTATAGTTCGTGCTTACTCTCTGGTAGAAACACATGGCTACTAATACACTTATGAAACTCAACTCGTCGAGGCAATAGCTTGGTAGGACATCTAAGAAGTTATTAGACATATGAGTGGAGCAACTCTTACTAACCATCGTTATGCTATCTAGAGTCTCACAAGGGAACTGATATGCCTCGTATACAATTTCTAAGAAGAGTACAAGACTACTAATAGACATATGATACTCGTATTACGGAGGCGTCACCAAACAATGACTACATGAAACTGTTAAATGTATACGTATAACACCTCTAGAATTCTATTTTGGAATCCTACTCTATAAGCTACTAGTGTGGCCCCACCTAAGTGGAAATTTTATCCTCTTTGCGACAGCTCGTAACTTAATTTATGAGACGAATACGCTTGATTAACGACCATATGTGAGCACATAACAATTCTTTCATTTCACTTTGTGTGCTAGGAACGTCATCATACTTAAGGGGAATCCTAATACCATCTTAGAAAATTGAAACTTGACTCTTAGGAGTAAACACTTTTATAACAACTGATTATAGACAGATAGCTTTTCTTAAGAGATTCGTGAGACTTGGAACATCGGAACTACTACATTTGGAAGCTATAAACTTCATGGTTTACATAAGAAGCAAATATCATATGTCGTGTCGTTGTGGCGAGTCAAGAAAATAGCCTTACGTACCTTTAAGTAGACGTTCCGATCGAGATGGTAGCCTCTTTCACAAGTCCAACTACAACCAGGAAAAGAAGACTAGCATCAACAAGAAGAACACACCAACTAGCTAATGAGCGACAAACTCATTCTACAAACGTTTCTACAGGATTATCCAAGCCTATATCCTTTCTAATCCTTTTAACACCATCAACGATACATAAGTATAATTATATCAATCTCCAGCAACTTAACATGATAGGAACAACCCCACATACCACGAAATCAGTCCCAACATATTATATAACATCAGTAGCAATACAACTATATCATTCAACCATCAAGGGAAAGTTCATCTTATAATCAAACAAGCAGCATCTCCCCCGTTTCTTCCATATTCCACTGGCTCAATTCATAACAACAACAACAAAAACATCCAACCACCATATGTACATCACCTAAGGGAACAACAAGAACAACCCCAAAACTACATAACAAGTCCTCCAACTCATTTATAAGTTCAGTCATCAACCCATGAACTTGTAGAAACTAAAACACATCTAAAGATTAAACTAACTTATACATATGAAGTAGAATGAGAGACTTACCTTGCTGTCCAATTTCTTGATTTTTCTCTACTTGTTGCCCTTTAAATTTCTCCCAAATAACTTAACCTTGGAGGAGAGGGACTGTCTTGTGCTGTTTTGTTTAGAAACATATTAAGAGTTTAGGAGAGAATAGAAACCACATGAAAACACTTCCACGCCATGGGAGAGGAATGAAACTTGAAGTTTGACCACCAAGAACCCTAAGAGAAAGAAGGGTGGTTCTTTTGGGTTGGGAGATAGAGAGAGGTGTGAATCTGTTTTGGTGATAATGATATGTATAAAATGGCCAAATGTTGGCCTTAAAAGGACCTTTGGTCGTACTCCCTTTCCCTTAATGGGCCTCCCTTTATGGATCATATTTGGCCACACTAGCCCCTTTAATTTGGGTCTTTCATTTCAAGAAGGTGGGTCACCTACTTGTCACTTACTTAGGCTAGAATGTTACTAATTAGCTCTAAACATGTGTGTCGTACCCGTTATAAGTAGGACGTGAAACAAGTAGGACATTTATGTAAATAGGATGTGCAAGTTAGTAGGAAGTGTGAGCAAGTAGCTCGAGTAAGTATGACGAATAAATAGTATCTCAAACACGTAGGACGTCTAAGAAAGTAGGTGAAACACAAAGGTGAAACTAGTAGGTCGTCTACCTTTGTCCGACATCTTATTCGTTTATGAATCTCATTTACTTTAACTAGGCTTAACATACTACATACACTTGGACACTATAACCTCATTCTTCCATATTCAAGTAACTTCGTCGACTTCAACTTAATCGTAGACATGAAGAGAAGTACGGGGTGTTACACCCGAGAAAGGAATTTGTTGCCTAAGCAACGGTAGCTCATAGATGGACATGATCAGGGAGATGTTATACCCTTGAAGAACTGGTGCAAGGAGCACCTCGAAAAGAAGGGAATCAGAGAAGGCCTATTATCGAATGAGAGGTCGAGGACTTCTAGCAGAGAATGCAGCCTAAATAATATACCATTATCGAGCACCTAAAGAAAATGTCAGCCCAGATATCGGTGATGGCACTGCTACTGAGCTCTTCACAGCACCGACAGGCTTTGATGAGAGTGTCGGATGAAGCACACATCCCTTCTGGTACAAATAGTAAAACTCTAGCTGACCTAGTGGGTCATATCATCGAGGATCATCAAACCTCTTTCACTCCAGACGAGTTGCCAAATGAAGGAATAGCGCACAACAAAGTTGTCTATATCATTGTCAAATGTACAGACAAGGTTGTAGCCTGAGTATTGGTAGATAACAAGGCCGATATCATTATAAATTCATGAATTAGATGTCACGACCCGACCCGACGGGCCGCGACTAACCGCCCTAATGACGTCATTATACTAACTTGTCACACATAAACCAACTAACCCTTAATGAGTCAGAAATCCGGCAGCACAACGCTGCAATAACAACATATGCCAGGGTAGGCAAGCCGACAAGGCTACCTTTACCCTAGATTGTACCTGTCTCTTGAGGAGTCACAATTAGCCAATATAAAATAACAAGCAAGCCGACAAGGCTGCCACCAGATAGTAACGTATAAACATGGGAACACCCCAGCACAGAATACAATAACATGACTGACCCAAACAGAGTCATAACCCTTACATACGTACAACCCACCACTATCTACAGACCTCTATAAGAAGAAGAACGATATATGACGGGACAGGGCCCCGTCGTGCCCCTAAATACAAACAGAAGCTCTAAAGAGATTCGGTACCAACATGACAAAACTCTGGATCAAATGAGCTTTCCAACCTGCTGAGTAGGAACCTAGGCCTGAGGTTCACCAAACTGAAAACATGTACTGCGGGCATGAAACGCATTTCCCCCGAGGAAAGGGGGTCGCACGAAATAATGTACCGAGCATGTAAAACATGAAGCTGTAAAAGAGATCATAAGTAGCCAACAGAAACATGAGATCAGTATAAAAATCAGGATTCAAATCCAACTGTGCCATAAACCATAAAAGTCAGCTGTGCCTTATAAAAATGTGAGTCAAGGCAAGAAAACATGAGTGTCGTCCATATACATATATATACATACGTAACGTAACCCGGCCCACTAGTGCGGGACTCGGTGGAATCATATCATAACCCGGCCCATGCTGGGACTCGGTAAAGTCATCTCTTATCTATGGATCCATCCTACGTAACCCGGCCTTCTAGTGAGGGTCTCGGTGAACAATGCAAGGTTGTGCACGAATCGTAACCCGACCCGGGACTCGGTGAGGTGAAGTAGTAACACTTAGCACGAGTAGATATCATGAGTGCCATGCAAGTAAAAATCATCATTTGACTTTCCATACAATCATTACAATAATGTCATAATAAACTCTTTGCTGAAGAATCATAGGCACTTCTCATAACAATCCTCTTTAGGAATTAAACTATATAAGAATTAAGTACGTCCGCCGTACTTTCATTAAAGCATGCCAAAAGAAAGAAGTAAGGGTTTCACATACCTCTTAGACGAATTAATCGACTCAATATTAACGTACGCCTCGTTTTAGAACTTCAACCTTGTTGTCGAATTTATCTAAGTTCCGCGGGTCCTTGTAAGCCCCTATGAATGCTTATCTACATCATACGGATGATTTAAATCATAATCGACACAACATATTAAAAACAGATTCTTAGGGATATTCTAACGAACACCTTAACCGCGTAGAACCTATATTCCTTCTATATCGAAATCTATGTAAGTAGTGAAACATCCAACTCTCTTAATCCTCCTTCTTATACTACTAAAATATCTGAAACAGTACCACAATTTCACATGCAAACCCAGTAACGACAGTCCCGACAACACCCAATCCAAATTCGCATTTTCGATAATCGTCTTTAGAACTAATAGCAGGAATCAAGTCTAGAACTTGTACAAACTTAGAGAATAAAGAAGATTACCTCTCTTAAACGCAGTGACGAGTGTCGTCGAACCTGTCATCCCAACAGCTTCCAAAAAAAAACTGAAACAGAATCCCCAAAATTGATTCGCCCCGGAATCCTTTGGCATTCAAGGTTTCTTGTTTAGCTTCTGAGTTTCTAAGCTCGTTCTTGGCTTCGATTCTACTGGAATCAAAGCCCAGAACACCTTGAGTTTCTCCTTCGCTTGGTTATTTATGAAAGCTCACGGAAATCCCCAATTTTGGTCAAAAAATTCAGAAAACCCATCAACTGAGCTTACTCATGTTGCTAGAGATGAATTTGGTGGAGGAATTTCGTAGAGATGAAGAGAGCACACTGAAGAATCGATGGTTGAAGAGATGGATTTGAAGAAATGAAAAAAAAATGGAGAAGGAGGGCTTACGGTTACTGTCGATCGACCGGTTTGGGGGCTTTGCCACCCCAAATCGTTTTAAACACAGACACGATAAAATCCCACTATATATTGTCCCCCTCCTTAATTAATTAATCCCACAATTAATTAATTAATTATACACACAGCTAAATTTCCGTTCTCCAATTATTTAAGTCCCGACGATTACTAAAATCCTCTTATGTCAATATCAGAATTCCCGTAATAAAAATACCAGTCTATACTCTCTCCGGGATACACAATTATTTAAAATCCGTCGTCACACTTACTAAACCCCAAAATTATTTCGGGATCACGCCCTTTTATATACTAATCCTCTTATTAATATACACAAGTACAACGAAATTTTCCCGGGTCCGGGTCTACCCACCTACGTTACGAGTTCAACCGCTACCCGAAAATACGGGGTGTTACATTAGAAATGCGATCTCATCATATGTCCCGAGTCTACACTCAGGCTATTAGGTTACGACGTCGGAAAGATATGCCAGAGTCATATGAATGTAAGAGCCTTTGATGGAGCTTAACATGATCCTATTAGAGAAGTGGACCTCAACATCCAAATGGGCCCCGCATAGTTCACTATAGAATTTTAAGTCATAGCAATCACCTCCAACTATAATTTGCTATTGGGAAGACTTTGGATCCATATGGCCAGAGCAGTGTCATCCTTTCTGCACTCGTCTTTGTAATTTATGTGGGAAAATCACGAGGTCATAATTCACGGAGAAGGTAGCATCCACAACTACCCCAATAATTATGTATCGGTGATCGAGGAAATCCCCAAGGATAGGAATTTTCATGTGGTAGAATTATTGGGAGCTTCCGACAAAGGAGATGATGAGCAGACTCCTATGCCACTGGTATACAAAATGATTTCCTCTACCATGATTCAGAGCGGGTTCAAACCCGGCAAAGGTTTGGGTGGAGATATGCAAGGCGCAACAGAGCCGGTATCTATCCAGAAAATGGTCTTCGTTTTAGCCTCGAGTATGTTCTCAACCATAAAGGAGCCTTTGTAGTGGACCAGAAAAAAGGGGTCCTCCAATGTTATGCAAGCCAATTCCGAACCTATACCAGTCATTTCAAGTCCGAATGTTGATGCACAATGATGGAAATGCAGAAGAATGATTAGTGATACTATCCAAGAGGAAGATTGCACTGCGATACTGAAAGAGTACAATGAAGCACCCACCATCCGCAATGTTGATCGGGCGAGCAACTGTCAAAGTTGACCTCTACCTCACTGTTGGCTTCTCGGTAGAGATGATGAATTTAATTTACTTTTAAAAAAAATTGGTGAAAGTCGGTTGATGCCCAAATGTTCACCTTTGCATTCTTTATTTTCCTCATGATGTTTTGAAAAAATAGAAATGACTCGATGTTAATAAAAGAATGAAACATACAAATGTAGATTGTCATTTTATTCGAGAAAAGATTAAATCGGGGTGCACTATGACAGATTTCGTCAACTCAAATGATCAATTCGCAAATCCGATTCAGGACCACAGTTTGTACTTCTTTTCATCAAATTAATAAAATCCTCAATTTACATAGAAAATAATTTTCTCTTTTATTTATGTGTTTTTATGCGCTAACCATGCTTTGCCTTGCATTTCAGTAATAATCATAAAATAACTCATAATGTCATGACATGTCGCGAAATGAGTGAGTCAAGTGACACGGAAGAAGAGGAATATGAGGAATACGACGAGCAAACCATATTGCCTAAGGATCTTATCGAGAAGGTAAAGAAATATAAAAATAGGAAGAAATCTAACCTGGATGAGACCGAAGTGATCAACCTTGGGGACGAAGAAATAATCAAAGAAGCTAGGATAAGCGCGCACTTGGAAGCACCTCAGAAAGATGAACTGATAAATTTGCTAAGAAAATATGTCGATATCTTCGCATGGTCATGCACATAAATGCCTGGATTAAGCACATACATAGTGGCCTATAGACTACCCATCAATGAAGGTTTCACCCTAATTAAGTAGAAAATCTGACAGCTCAAGCCAAATTTGAGCATTAAAATCAAAGACGAAGTCGAGAAACAGATCAAATCTGGTGTAATGGAAGTGACTACGTATCCGACATGGTTGGCCAATATTGTGCCTATGCCAAAAAAAGATGACAAAATTCGGATTTGTGTGGACTACCGTGACCTCAATAGAGCTAGTCCGAAAGATAACTTTCCACTCCAAAACATCCATATACTCATTGACAACTGCGTGAAGCACAAGTTATAGTCATTCATGGTTTGCTTCAATGGTTACCATCAGATCCTGATGAGCGAAGAAGATGCACAGAAGACAACATTTATTACTCCATGGGGAGTATACCATTATCGTGTGATGTCATTCGACCTTAAGAACGTCGGTGCCACTTACATGAGAGAAATGATCACCATCTTCCATGACGTGATGCACAAAGAGATATAGGTCTACGTGGATGATGTCATAATCATGTAAAGGGGAAGTTCAGATCATATCACGTGCTCGCAAAAGTTCTTTGACATGTTTCGAAACTTCAATTTAAAGTTAAACCCGGCCAAGTGCGCATTTGGGGTTCCCGTTGGAAGATTGTTGGGTTTCATAGTCAACCGCAGGGGCATATAACTAGATCCCTCAAAGATCAAAACCATCCAGGAATTACCACCGTCGAAGACTAAGAAGGAGTTCATGAGTTTTTTGGGAAGGTTAAACTACATCGGACGCTTCATAGCACAGTCTATGATAATCATGAAACCAATCCTCAAGTTTCTAAAGAAAGATTCACCCATTAAATGGCAAGATGAGTGTCATAAATCCTTTGACACTATCAAGAAATATCTCTCTAATCTGCCAGTCTTAGTCCCTCCCAGACCGGAAAGTCCATTGTTGTTGTATCTGTCAGTATCTGACAATGCTTTTGGATGTATATTGGCATAATACAATGAAACTGGCAAGAAAGAATGAGCCATCTACTATCGCAGTAAGAAATTCACCGTCTGCGAGTCGAGATACGCCTTGGTTGAGAAAACATGTTGTGCTTTGACATGGGTAGCCTAAAAGCTAAGACATTACTTGTCATCCTACACTACCCACCTCATCTCCAAAATGGATCCTCTAAAGTACATTTTTCGCCAGCCCATGCCCATAGGGAATTTGGCCAAGTGGCAATTGCTTTTGAGTGAATTTGACATCATATATGTGGTTCAGAAGGCCATCAAGGGAAAATCACTGGCTGATTTGCTCGTAGAGAGTCCGGTCGATGAAGATTTTGAACCACTCAGGATATATTTCTCAGATGATAAAGTATTAATGACAGAGGGTGACACAGTCAAAACCTTTTCGGGTTGGAGAATGGTTTTAGATGGCGCAGTCAATTACAATGGTTTAGGAATCAAAGCAGTTCTAGTGTCATAGACGGGTCAACATTACCCAATGTTCGTAAAGCTCAAGTTCTGATGTATTAACAACATGGTAGAGTATGAAGCCTATATCCGAGGTATTTGCATGGCTCTCGACATAGATATTCAGAAGTTATTGGTCATAGGAGATTCAGATATGCTAATTCATCTAGTCCAGGGAGTGTGGGCTATAAAGAACAAAAAATCCTGCCATATGTAAACCTCGCATGGAGGTTATGCAAAAGGTTCAGAAAGATCGACTTCAAGCACACACCGAGAGCCTAAAATAAATTTGTAAATGCTCTTAAAACCATAACATCCATGATATAACATCCTGAAAGTAGTCACATTAATCCTCTAGAGATCTGCATCAGGGAAGAACATGATTATTGTTCCCACGTGGAAGAAGAATTAGACGACAAACCTTGGTATGCCGACATAAGCACATTTTTAGATAAGGGGGAGTATCTTGAAAATATCACAAGTAACTAGAAGAAAACCATCCAGATAATGGCCAACAGTTTCTTTTTTAACAAATGAGTACTCTAGAGAAGAACACTCGATCTAGGGCTATTAAGATATGTTGATACCACAGAGGCCACAAAATTGCTAGAAGAGGTACCAGTCGGGACTTTCATCTTAGCCAAGAAGATTTTGAGAGCAGGCTATTATTGGATGACCATGGAAACTGACTGTAGTAGATTTGTGCAAAGATGCCATCAGTTCTAGATTTACGAAGATCTAATAAAAGTCCCACCGAGTGATCTCAATGTCATGATCTCACCATGGCCATTTGTCACCTGGGGAATGGATGTCATTAGGCCATAAAACCAGTTGCATCCAACGAGCATTGCTTCATCTTGGTTGCCATTGATTACTTCACCAAGTGGGTCGAAGCTACCTATCACAAGTTGGTAATGAAAAGGGTGGTAGTCGTCTTTTTACAAAACAACATCATATGCCGATTTGGCATTCTAGAGTCTATCATAACTGAAAATGGAGCAAATCTAAACAGTCATCTGATGAAGGATATTTGTGAACAATTATGTATAACTCATCAAAATTATATCGCATACATGCCACAAATGAACGGATTCGTAGAGGTAGCCAACAACAACATCAAGAGCATATTGAGGAAAATTACAGACAATTACAAGTGTTGGCATGAACAGTTTCCCTGTTCGTTGCTAGGATAC
This sequence comes from Anisodus tanguticus, assembly GCA_034509755.1. Classification (NCBI taxonomy): domain Eukaryota; kingdom Viridiplantae; phylum Streptophyta; class Magnoliopsida; order Solanales; family Solanaceae; genus Anisodus; species Anisodus tanguticus. The sequence continues at coordinate 21,392,870 of CM067558.1, read as the reverse complement.
AAAATAACAACTCATACCTCAACAGAAGCAACCTCATACTTACCTATCTACGGTACTAAAGTAGTGATACCAGTAGAGGTAGAGATATCGTCACTCAGAATTATACATGAAGTAGAACTAGACAACGCAGAGTGGGTCCGGAAAAGATATGAGCAAATGGCTCTGATTGATGAAAAAGGGATGGTCATCGTATGTCACGGTCAACTGTATTGGTAAAGAATGGCCCGTGATTTTAACAAGCGGGTCATAGCACAACTCTTTTGGATAGGACAACTGGTACTCAAGTGTGTGTTTCCGCATCAAGACGAATACAAAGGAAAGTTTGCACCGAAACGGCATGGTCCATACATGGTTCACAAGGTATTATCCGGATTAGAGTAATCCTAGCAGAGATGGATGGTCAAGAATGGCCCAAAGCAATCAACTCAGATACAATCAAGAGATATTATCCGTAAAGGCACGCTTTTCAATTTGTAATTGCATTTTTTACTTGTAATCACTACACAAGGACTATCTCTTACGTTAGAGATACGTAAAGAAATCCTCATCAGATTTGGTCTTCTTCTTCTTCTGTTATAGAAAAACCAAATGACATTCCTTGTAATATGAATTACGCGATGACCTGATTTTTCGAGGTGTGATACGTAGGTAGTCCACTTAGGACTCGACCATATTATTATATAAAATCAACCATTTTGTTCTAAATTACGTTCGACCGGATTCCTACTGTGACAGAATATGTTTGCACTATTTGAGCTCAGTCGCACCAAAGGAAAAACAAAAGAAACCCCTTGGAAGTCACTGAGATACGAAGATCATAGAATCTTCTCGCAAGAGTCACTGTACCTCAAACTTTCAATTGGGACGGAATTTTTGAGAGCATCTCGAAAATTCCACTGATAGATTCGGCACAAGAGTTATCCGACCCTAAACATTTCAACTGGGGCATGATTTTTTAGAGGGGAGAACACATTTGAAGAGCCGAAGACGGTCAAAGAACCTCGCTTAGAGTATATATGGCATGCAAATGAGATAATAATTTTAAATAAACAGAAATCTCTTCATAGTCAAACATTGCTTTAAATTTGTTATCAACATTTTTTGAAAAACTATTTTTTCATTATTTGTGTTGTAACTTGTAAGTAGAAAGTCATCTATCATACTACCGAGCTCAAGAGGGCCAGTGCAAGGAAATAGATAAATAATATAGTAGGAGTCAACGACACGGGTCAACCTCATGAAAACTAACGATTTTTCTGTGATTGCAGGTCCCAAAATGCTGTCAGGAGGACGACATTTTATTTCACTAACTCATTTGTTCATAATGAGACAGGTGAAGCACAAATGGAGAACCCTAATGCCGGAAGATGATTCAACCTAGCCACAAGGGCTCATTAAAATCAAAGGCACCAAAATGGCGGCACAATCTAGCCACAAGGGCTCATCAAAGAATGAAGTTCTATAAGGGCGTCATAATCCGACCATAAGGGTTCATTAAAGAACAAAATGTCATAAGGGCGGCACAATCTAGCCACAATAGCTCATTAAATAATGAAGTGCCACAAGGACGACATCAGTCTGACCATAAGATCCATATAAAGAACAAAACAACCATATCACTAGGAGGGTCACCGCCATAAAAAGGACGAAAGAAAGATAATTCAGCCTTAAGAGCCATATCTATCATTAACTATAAGCCGAGAGGGCCATTCATATAAATTGCATGCCAAGAGGGTCATTCATACATCCAAGCATACCGAGAGGGCCATTTATACAAACTGCATGCCGAGAGGGCCATTCCTATAAATAAGCATGTCGAGAGAGCCATTGATAAAAATTGCATGTTGAGAGGGAAAATTCATACAAACAAGCATGCTGAGAGGACCATTCATACAAACTTCATGCCGAGATGTCCATTCATACAAACTGCATGTCGAGAGGGTCATTCATACAAACTATATGCCAAGAGGGACATTAATACAAACAAGCATGCTAAGATGGTCATTTATACAAATTGCACATTGAGAAAGTCATTCATACAAACTGCAAGCTAAGAGGTCCATTCATACAAACATACATGCTAAGAGGGCCATTCATATAAACATAAACATTTTTAGGAAGGCCATTCATTCATATCAAATTGTTACAAAGACCATTTGTGCATTCATACAAAATTTCCAAATGAACCATGCGAGCCAGACGGTGTTGACTGAGTCAAACACTCAAATGAATTCAACCTAGACGGTGCCAAGCAAGCCATTCGCTCAAACAATTTCAATCAAGAAAATCTTACGAATCGAATGGTGAAAAGTAAGACATCCGCTCAAACATGTTCAATTGATAAAATCTCATGAGCTAGACGGTGTCGGAGGAGGCACCCGCTCAAACAAATTCAACCAAAGAAGTCATACGAGCTAGACGGTGTTGTAGGAATCACACGCTCAAAATATCTATCCAGGAGGGTATAGCATACAAAGTCACATAGGTGTGGCAAAACAAAACAATTAAACACATCAATATCCTAGTAATCAGAAATAGGTCGAAAGCTATAGGAGGAGGGAAAAAAGCAGACCAGATCTAGACGCATGCGAAGTGTAATGACCCGTCCGGTTGTTTTTAGCTAAATAACCTTATTTTCCTATTTTACCCTTCTTGTGGTCTTTGTGTGGGGTGTGTGATGCGAAGGGATGGGTGGCATGGATATCGAGATCTATTTATATGAATTTCGGATGAAAAGCCCAAAGTCTGGAAACTTATAATTGGTTAGTTTGAGTAAAAGTTAACTTTTGGCTATATGAGTTAGTTCCCGGCTTCCGTCACTTCTGGTAGTTTTGGAGGGTCATTTATAACTTGGTTGAGTCATTGGTTTGCTACCCGAGGCAATCATATATGTTTTGCTACCTTATTTGTGAAATTTTGTTAATTGGTTTTTCTGGTCAATTCTTTATTAAAGTATGGCTTATCTCGGTTATTTGTGAAATCCAAGGGTACGAGCGAGTTTGTAGCACTGTTTACCATAGACAAGCATATCTGATTTGTGTCTGGGAGGTCCTGAGAGTGTTTCAGGTGTTTGATTGAGGTTGTGGCTAATTTCCCTTTTGCTGGTGTCTGGTGTCTGCCACGGTGGCACCAGTATCTACTCTGGCGGGTCTGCCTCAGTGAGAGGTTGGCTCACTGAAGCGAAAGTTAGGGGTTTAGGGTTTTTCGCCTGTCGTGGAGTCATGTCCGCTGTGATAAGGGGTTAAGCGTCAAGTGACTCTCGCCCTAGCGAAGGGATTTACACTGCAGCGGGTCCGCTCAAGCAGAGTCAATTCCACTAGAGTGGAAATATTGTACAAATCCCTATATATTCCCTAGGTCAGAAAATTCTTTACCCAAATTAGAAACCCTCGATATCAGTGTCTCATGGGAGTAAAATTCATAACCTTAGGAGCATTTTGACCTTGAGGTAATAGATTCTTTCCTTTTTATTGGTTTAAGTGATGTTTAAAAAAAATTAATGGTGTTTTAGCATGATATCAAGTTGGGGGAAATAACTTCTTATGTTTTTTAGAATAAGAGAGTTATATGGTTGATTTTAATGGAGGTTTATGGATTAAAAAGTGATATTATTTTGAATTAGGTTTGGATGATGATAGATAATCATGTTTTTAGTTAATTTGATTATAGAATCTTGTTTTCAAAAGGGGGAAAATCTACGATTTCAAATTGGGGCTTTTTTATTATTGTTCAATTGAGGGTTCAGATGTGAATAGATTTCTAATTAATTTAAGGATATGACTACTTAGTATGCAATAATGGTTTTTGAGTGTTAAAGTTTGAGTCTTGGTGACGTGGGCCTGGGTCGGTAATTTAAAGTCGTGTTTGTAAGGTATTTATCCTTGTTGTAATGAAAGCTTGTATTAACGAGTAGTATATGTGTGAATATACTTCGACTATCGCGAGGCGCAAAGGAGGGGAAAGGTTTTCACTGAGGCTTAATCGTGTAGCGCACCTGCTCGACTGTGAGGACTTCGATAGAAGTATGTAATTAGTTATAAATATTTATGGGTATTAGGCGGTTGTGATAAACGTGTTATAAATATTGAGGCTTAATCGTGTAGCGCACCTGCTCGACTGGGGGGTCCCACTCAGGCGGTTGTGATAAACGTCTGAGTGAGTACCGATGTTGAACTGTGATGATATGATGATTTAGGGAATCAGTCTTATGCTGGTTCCGATTGCTGATTATTTGGGCTTATCGCTATATGTGGGCTCGTCGCCATAGTTGATTGATTTGTTCATTCATCACAAATGCTTTGATATGATATCTTGAATTGTACATCGATTTTATACGTGTTGTGTAGTCTTGAAAGCATATGGTGTTTCATCTCTTATCTGGTTGCATCTTATTATATCATGATTCTTGCCTTATATATGTCATTTGAATTCATACACTCATGGTTGTCATGATTTGACATTGGAGTGGTATGATTATGCTATGGGTCTAAGGGGCCGGGAAATGGTAAAGAACACTATTGAAATTATGGAAACACTGAGATGATATTGATACGCGGGAATCGATGTTGCACGCCTGCAACATGATATTATCACATCCAAGACCTGTGCTTCGTGATTCGATGAGTTATTCCGAAGTGGAGTGGTATATGAAACTTCCCCCATGGGTCACATTCATATGGCATACGCTTGTGAAATGTGTATACCAGTTGATGGAGATGTTCCTTGCATATGCATTGCATCCATATCATATATACATGTGCCACATCTTGATTTATTGTTATTGAACATGTATTGAAGTAATTTTTTATAATGACTTAGTTTCTGAACATGAAGGGTTATACTTGTTGATACTTGGGATTGTTGTAGAACTCTTGGAAATTGAATAATGTGAATATGTATGAACTCTTAGTGAAATAAATAATTATGTGGACTCTGTGGATTATATGCCTTATCTGGATCATTGGACTGCGTAGTATAGGATTACTTGGTATTTTATCTCGATTATGTACTTACATCGTTGTTGGCCTATGATGTCTACTAGGTACGATGTGTACTCATGCTACATTTGTTGCATCTTTTCTTGATGTAGATACAAATCCGATTACCAGTTCGAGACCACACGGTTGAGTTCGAGTGGTTTCTTCACGGTTGTCAGGGTGAGGATGCCTTCTCCAGCATGCCCTGTACCGGTTATCAATTGTCTTTATATTTTACCTAGATACATGTATTCAGACTTTAGCTTATGTATTTGGTTGGCACTTGTTTACGTTGATTCTTAGATTACATTGTGGTTTTATAGCTCTCGTACTTACATACTAGATTCCTCGAGGTTATTTGGTTGTATCAGACATATATTATTTTCCGCATATCAGTATCAGATAGTGTTGCAGTATTATATTTCTTCCGCTTTTATTTATATCGTATCATGTCGTTGATTTAGGAATGGTTCGCCTACGTGGTAAGATTTTGTAGGTGCCATCATGATTCCTGAAAAGGAGTCATGACACAGAGCAAACGTGAAACTTTTTCTTAGGCAGCTGATTGAAACAGTGTATCAACGAGAGTCAAGCTCTCTAGACTTGGGTTTGAAGATTACTCCACACCACACTCAATCACATATAGTAAGAGAAATTTTTAGTTTTAAAACCCCACAACCTATCCGACATCTATCGGAAATGTTTTTCAAAACTGACAAAGGCATTCCCGTATAAGGGATATCCTTTTCAAACTATTGAGTCAAACTACAAGTGACCTGATTCCCGAAAGTTGGGGATATGTAGGCGAACTCACCAGAGGCTCGGTCACATTCCAACGAAATCGTTCTGGGACTTTTAGTTCTGGAAGTTGCTTTATTTTATCAATTTTCTAGAAGTCTAATTGAGTCAAACTACAAGTGTCATGAATTCTCATACAGTCTAAGATATGTAGGAAACTCATAGATCAGGGTCCGACCAAAATTTTCAATTGCATAAAAGTGAGAAGTACTTTTCAATTGGTCGACTAAAAATCAGGTTTGTCAAATTTCGCTGCTCAGGGATGATCCTGCCATCCCCAAACAACGAAGGGGCCGTTGTTGACACCTGATTTTTATCCTTCAATAATTTTATTTAATTATTCAGGATTCCCAAGCTACAAACCGAGTGAAATATACTTTTTATAAGATAAAAATAATTTTATAAAATTACCCCGGAAGTATTTTGTCATATCATTTGACAAAATATCATCTAGTATATTTATTATATATCATGTTTCATTTTTTTATCATTGATTGCAATTTTACAATTAAAGTAAAGTTAATTGTGTAATTAATCGATTAAACTCATAATTTAAAAAATGATTAATATTATGTTCAGTCAAATTGAGAAAATTGTTTAATTAAACAGAATAATTGAGTTACATCTCAATTTCAAGTACTTCAATTTTTAATTAAAAGAGTTTTGCATAACTTTAAGATTTTTATCTCCGATTAATGTCAAATTTTGGCTCAATTTGAAGCTTATGACTTAATTCGGGTATGATTAAAATTATTTTAGACACTTGTTAATTTAAAAAATGGCGTTGCTTTTATTTTATTTAAATGCAAGATGGGCCTCTTATTTCTTTTTAAAATGACCGGGTCTGGCCCAAATGGATCGCGACACGACCCAAATCCCCTTCATTACGCGTGCACCAGCCCCAATACCCATTGTTCATTTGTCTCTTGGACCTTCATCCTCACGCCAAAAATGGCAACCGATCAGTGTACGTTGCTTTTACTTTAGTGCTGCTCGTCCAAAACGGGCAAGAGCAATTCATCCAGGATTTTCTTTTCTGTGATCCTTTGATTGTGTTTGTCTCATTACTATTTTAAATCCTGGATTTTCATTGGCTTGGTTGATGAGGGATTTCCCTCCTATTTCATTCGTCCCACACCGGTTGGAAGACCCAATTTCTAGGGTTTTGGGGTTGTATAAATTGAACCCCGTTCTTTCATTTTCAGAGGTCCGCAGTTTGAATCTCATGCTTTTATATTGTTAAGAGCCATTTCCAAACTAAAATCTGACTCATTCGAGATTTTTTGGGATCCAAACCCATCGGTGGAACCCTAACTAGCTTTAATTGATCTTCACAATTCTAAAACCTTTCCATTTTTATGTGTAAGTGATTGAGGTGCGGGAGTGAAGATTCAAGCCCCTCTTTATCCTAGGCTGCCTCCACAAAAGATATTTACTACTCATTTTACGTCTTTTAATTTCAACATAACTATCTGCATATATGTGTGTTTATGAACTGTTTTGGATGAATTCATGCCTATTATAGCTGATATGATAGTTAACTAAGTCTAAAAGTGGCATAAGGTAGTTTCTGTATGTATCTATGTAATGATAAACTTGCTTAATTGATTCTACGAGACATGTGTGTTCATTGACTGATTTAGGTTAGTTTAATTTAAGAATGAGCCTAAATTACTATGCTTTGTGGCCACATAAATCTGTTTTAGATGAATAATGAATCTGCTTAGTCCGAGTGCTATCACTACTGATTTAGGAAGGTTTAATACTAACATAGGTGTAAAAATGATTATCTCTATTTGTATTGTATGTCTAATGATCTAGGTGTTTAGAATATGAAATATGTCTGTTTGCTTTGCTTCTTTTGTAGTTAAGTGATGGTTTGGTTTGATATTGTTTGGTAGGGACATGGATCTATTCTAAAATTGATTTTAGGAACAACACATAGACACTAGGATGGCTAAATGAGTTATCTAGGTTTAGTTGCTTCGAATATGCAGATATCATTTAAATATGCATAGGCTAAAATGTGGTCTTAGGACACCAGTTTGAGATGATCTCTTGAGATAATGAAGTAGTCTAAGCCTCTGAATCATACACATCTAGGCCCCTGACCAGTTTGGGTTTTAAATGAATATGAAATTTGTCGTAGCTCATCTTTTCACCTGTCATACTGAGTTAATATTAAAACTGGGGTTGTTTAGACTTAGTATCTGAGCAATATGTCTCAAGTGCAATGCCTAGCTTGTGCTCATTTCTGCTGAATGTGAACTTAGTCTAAGTCAAAAATGATCCTTAAGATTTGTTAGTCAAAATACATGTATCATGTGGATTTGCATACTTGTGTCAGCATTTCTTGTTTATTCTTAACTACATATCTGTTTGTCTTAAACCATGAAATAAAAGCACGTTAGTTCTGTGTGAGTTATCAGTATCTACTTTAGGATCTCTGTTGATAGTCTGAATTAAGTAATCATTTGCAGGCCTTGTTTTGACTCTGCTATGCCTATATGTATCTTGTCAACCTGCATCTTGTTTTGATTGTTAGCCCTAGTATTACTTATAACCATGCCCTATCCTTCCCCCCATGGATTTAAATCTTGTTAAATAGTCTGTCTGCATATTCCTATGTGAAATAAGGATTAGGACTTTAGTTTAAGTTTAAAATCCTGCCCAGTCTTGTTATGCAAAGTGCAAATCATGTATTTTGTGCTTCCTCTTAGTCCTGTCATGTATATGATGCATTGAATGTTATCATGCCTATGAAATAGCTTGAGAAAGGTCTTAGTTTGGTTCTGATAATTTATTCCCCATCCTATACTTTGTATGAACTAGCTTCTGTCACACCTGATTAGACTTTAGGGATAGTTGAAGACTGATATTTGGAATGAGATGGAACATGTCTACATGCCTTTGTTATGTGTGTGGTCCTGAGTCATGAACTTGATAAAAAAAATGTAGTCACAATAGCTTGTATGGATTTATCAAGGTGACTAGATGTTATTATGATATCCTGCATTATTATGTGAATCCCACATGTTTGAAAGCTGCCCAGTATCATGTTATCCCCTAAGCATTAGTCTAAAATAGGAATCATGCAAGCCAACTTGAAATGATCTTAACCTATTTTGCTTGGCTTTCTTTCCTACCTGTCTTGATTGTCTAAACTGTTACCGGCATTAACAGAAGAGTTGAGCTAAACTGAAGCGTAAATAAGTCAAGCATGATGTATTAGAGATAGGACATGTTCTTTATAATAATACACTTCTTTTAGGTGTTAATTTTGGCTCATGTAGCTTAAATCTGAAACATGAGATGCCATAAAGTGCTTATCTTCTTGTGCATATGTGATTGTTGTCTATGATGTATACATCAAGCATGAGCCTTGAAATGTAACTGAGTCTGAGAATTGTTTGTTTGAATACTCAGTCTCAGAATCATTAAAGTGTTAAAACATGAAAATTAAAGGCCTGTTTGTGCTTTGTATATTTGCATGCCTATCTTACTTGCCTTTCCCTACCCTCTATTGTACTTCATGTTTAGAATATATATGTCATGAGCCTTGAAATGTAACTGAATCTGAGAATTGTGTGTTTGAATACTCCGTCTCAGAATCATTAAGTGTTAAAACATGAAAATTAAAGGCCTGTTTGTGCTTTGTATATTTGCATGCCTATCTTACTTGCCTTTCCCTACCCTCTATTGTACTTCATGTTTAGAATATATATGTGATATACATAAAGATATACGGTCTATATATCAAGTATACAAGGTGTACAGGTCAAGTATATTCTCTATGTATATCACTTGAGCTCCTCTGTTTATATGTCTCTTGGGCATGGCCCAATTCTCTACTGCTTAAGTTATTCTCCCTTAATTGCTTAGAATGTGTTCTGGGCTTGGCCCATTTTTCGCCTCCTTTGCATCATTCTCGTTGACTGCTATCTGTTAGTTGGGTCATGCCCATACACATTGCATTCATTAAGCATACACAATTATTACCTGAGTTGGGCTCGGTCCATACAATATGTTTACAATGCCTCATTTGAGATAGGGATGTGTCTTTCATTTTTATCCTTAACTATGAATGCCATTTTATACACATGTTGCTTGTTTTCTGTATGTGATTTACTTGCAAATCATTTATAATTTGCATGTGTTTATTTTATATAAGCATGGGTACACTCTAACCGTCTCCTTTTCCCCCTCTCCTCTCTTGCACGCACTGGACGTGGGCTGTTAGGGCCAGAGCATTTCTAATTTAGTTGGGCTAAAGGCCCAACAACTTCTTTATTTCATCGAGTCCGATAGGTAGCTGCGCATTGAAGGCCTAACCATGAGTTAAAATTGTTAACTTGTGGGCTTGGTAGGCCCACCAGCCTAACTCTTCTCCCATTTTTAATTTTTGTATCTTATTTGTTATATTGTAAAGTTGTAAAAATTACTTGATAATATTGGAACACATATGGTTGTGACTTAGGATTAGGCAAAACGATACATACATCGTTTAGAACGGATAGGTTCCCCAAAACGTGTTTTCAAAATCAAGCCAAAAGATAAACACTTGTACTTATTTAAATAACTAAACTGATTTTTCTATAAGTATTTTAGAAGCTTTGGACTTGGACAGATTTGACATAAAACTGGACTGTTTTAAAGAAAAGAAATCCGGATTGTTTGTTTTAAAAGTACACTTTTTATAAAAAAATTGTCAACACATGCATTTCTCAAACTGATTTTGGACAAAGAAAAAGGCCAAGTTTGCAAAAGTCTTATTTTGAGCCAGGCCCAACTCAGTGACTTTAACAAAGAGGACCTAAAGTTAGATGTAAAGGATTCGAAAGTGGAATATGGTTGACCTTCATAAAAGATAATAAAGGGAAAAACATATAAGGAGCCAGGCCCATAGCATGTTATTTTAAAAGAACTATATCTCTTTTCAATGGTCTTTCAAAAATATATAAGGAGATTGGAGAACCCGTTGGACTAATTTTAAAATATGAGTGTATCTTAATCTGAAAATAGATTGGCACGGATTTTTGAATAAATTCTTTTTACTTGGTTTTCCTAATTTCCGAATAAATTAGGTGGCCACTCTATAAAAATATCCGAATAGAGTTCAAACAACCTCTTAGTAGCTTTTATGCCTTCGCGTAAAAGTGAACTTTAACCTAACATAGGTTTAGGTTACCTTTGTTACGGTTCACTTTTATGCGGAGGCATAAAAGCTACTAGGAGGTTGTTGGTGCTCTAATTCAATATTTTAGTTTTAGAGTTGCCACCTAATTTATAGGAAAACAAGTGTAAAAGAGTTTATTCAAAATTCAGTGAAAAATCCTTTAACTAGAGTTCGAGGTAAGTGTTCTGGTGATCCCCAGAAAAGGTGTTAGACACCCCGGTATTTAGGATTTGTAAAACACGATTGACCTTCGGATTCTATAGCATGTTTACTTGTTAAAAATTGCTTAAAGAGTGTTTATTTTTTGCAAAAATTATTGACATGTCATTCATTTTATTTCAAATCATAAAGGGATTTTTGAAAACCACAGAGTTGAATTTTACCTAAAAAGGGTTCGTATAAGGGTAATTTTGTCAAGCCATTTTCATACCAAAGTACACCCAAAGTTAAATTACAGTACAACTCCAATATTTCTAGTTTAATGACTTGTCCAAATATTTCTTATACATTTTCTATAAAAATCTTTGAAGACTTTGTATAATTTATTTAGAATAACATGCTAAGATTTATATGAAATGAGACACCAGTATTTATTTTTATTGTCATTTTGAAGTCAACTCATATCCCACATTTCCAAATCAATTCCCGCAATTTCAAATACTTTAAAGGGTTTGTTATTATTTCATGATAATTCATTTGGTTAGGCCTGGCCCAAAACAGTTTGAAAATGTTTACAACTTAGACCATTTTCACATGAAATCTGCTTTAAAATTCAGTTTTTTGTCCAGAGTTTTCAGCTTATTTTTTTCTCTTTCAAAACAGTCCAGATTTTATTAAATCAACCCAATTTTGGTGATGTCAAACCAGTCCATTTTTTGTCAAAAAGAATCAATCCAATTCATTTAAGTTTTGAAATTAATCCAAGTTTAAACTTTTCAAAATTAGTTCATTTCACAAAATCCCTTTCCTTCGTCTAGGATAACATTTTTCTGACCAACTCTCATTGATGACTCTAATCTAAACGATGTATGTATCATCTTTGCCTAATCCTAAGTCGTAATAACAGGGATTCCAATAATTGTTATCAAGTATGTATTTATACAAGTATAATTACATAATTATAGAAGTGAAAATATGAAGAAGAAAAAATGAGTTAGGCTGGTGGGCCTATCAAGCCCACCAGTTAGCTATTTTCACCCATAGTTGGGCCTTCAATGACCAGCTACAGTGATTCAAGACTCGATGAATGAAATAGTTGGGCCTTTGGCCCAACTGGATTAGCAATGCACTTGCCAAAGGGCCCATATCCCATGTGTGTGAGAGGGGAGAGGGGAAAAGAAGAGTAATAGTTAGAGCGCACCCAAGCTTATACAAGTATAATACAAGTAATTTTAAACTAAACACATAATTAAAATGTGAAATAAACATGTAAAGGAAGTGTCATGAGCCAGAAATAAATCAAAGACAGATCAGGCCTAATATTTTAATTGAAATTCGTAACAGTGGCAAAGCCCAGTTAATGCATAGATAGAAAGCAAACATGTGTGGGCTAAACCCAAATTTCAAACAAGCGAGCATGTATAAGGAAGGGAAAATAAGTCAGATGGGCTAAGCCCAACAGATTATCCTTAAGTCATTTTAGAAGAAACATGTTGAAGGCATAGAGGTTTAGGCTAAGCCCAAGGTATTTCATGTGAAGGAACCTCTATGGATATACACTGATGATATACTGAAGCTTTATAGCTCATATACTGAATATATTTGGTATACATGTTGTATAGCAAGGTGTATATCAGGCATACAAATGCAAAATAGGTAGGCATATAGGGCATACATCAGGCACATCACCCACATACTCTTTAACTATCTTACATACCTCATGATTTCTAGTCTAAAACTAACCAATCATATATTCTAACATTCAGAACATAGAGAAACTCAATAACTAGAGTAATTAGATCACTTGCATAGTTTTACATCTCCTATTAGGCTAATTCATCAAGTCACAGACCTCTATATCACATGTCTAGCTCAAACAGTGAAGACAAAACCATTGCAACTTAAACCAATAGCCATATCAATACAGGCAAGATTAAATAAAACTCAAGGCCAACAGCAGGTCACAAGATCAAACAGGGCACTCTACTCATACTAAGATTGCAAACATATTGACAACTTTGGGACTCTTAATCATTGCAGGACTTAAAAACAACATAGGACATGGCTTGGAAGTTTAGACAGGGCAACACAGGCATGCCTCTTGACCATTTGGAAATTAACAAACATGATGTAATTTGACACTCAATAGCCTACCAAGTATACATAATGACATTCAGCACTGGTTTCAAAAGATGAGCCTCTTAACCTTGAGCTAAGCATGAGATCAGTCTAGACATGGTCTAGATTAAACAGATACCAAATACCACAATATACACAAACTCAAATCAAGCCTTATTTTAACTAAGTGTTCAACTAAGTGGCCTAATCCTAGCAGGTCCAATATAATTTTGCAACAGGAAGGGCTGATATTCACATAGCACATAAGCATATAAGCATAAACAACTATTGAGTTCCTGGACTTCTTTAAAACTTGAGACATGGCATACCCAAGTTACTCAAACAGACTCTCAATTGACATAAATAAAGGCAAAGCATGACTATGAGCAAGTATGTTCATAGACATGTGGTTTAAAGCATGCAATAAGATGTATATAGGAAAAACAAGGATCCAGTAGACATGCAGGGATACTTATGTTGATAAAGCTACAAGCTAAGAACCTTAAGTGGGCAGTCATGAATTCATGTAGAATGCAAAGGTGCTATATATATATTAACTTGCACTAACGTGTTAAAAAGCACTTAATAGGTTTCAAATACACATGAGGACATGGCATGGCAGTGAGTGGTATTAAACTACATAAAATGCTCACAAAACTGGCTTAATGCAACATATCGGTGGTTTCATGAGTTTGAAATATGACTTAGAGACCCTAGGGTGAAAGAATTTAACACACCTGCATTTCACAGTTCAAATGGTACAACATGCAATACTGAACTTCACAAGAATACCAAACAATAGCACAGACCTTCGAATGTATGTAACACAAACTAGGTTGACCATAGAAGCTATATTAGACTTATATCAAACTCAAATTAACAGGAATGGGAACATTATCAACACACAAGCTGAACAGATCAAAACACATACATCTCATAACCCAGCAGATGCATTCTTAACAGGATATGAACTAGACTTGATTTTCAATTACACAAACAGAGCATCTCACATTCACCAAATTCATTTAAAACTCAAAGCAGTGCAAATATTTGAATAATGAGCTAAACAGATTCCTAGTTCCTAGTACCATTTTTAACACAAAGTTGTAGTCATACCAAACATGGATTCATCTTGAACTAAATTAGATATAGAGGGCAACTAAAGGAGAAACTTTTCATATTCCTTAACCACACAGATTCCTAAATATACAACTTAAGCAATAATAACTTATTTTTAACTTATATCAACACTACAATGCTATCTAAGATGATTAAAGAGTACTGTACTCTTTTCAAATTACTAAACATCATTCATAAATGTACTAAACATACTTATAACCACATATCATGTTCAAATCTTCTTATCATTATCAAATAAATATAGGTGACAGGTTAAAGTGACTACATTTAACTTAATATTATAATATAAATGCCTTAAACCACTCTACACTAATTTATGAACACATATTGTATTAAAGCTAATTAAGCATACTTGTAAACTACAAATTATGTTCAAGTCTCCTAAATAGCATCTTAAACTGCTTGAGCTAAATCATAAGGTTAATTGAGTTTAGTTAAACTGATTATATGCAATCTATGTACACACAATTAACAAAACTAACCAATAAAACCAACAATCATTAAATACTCATAGAACATATCATAACAACCAAAGTTAAATAAAAGAAATTAAAATGAGAGTGGTTTACCTTGTTTGGAGGCATCCTAGGGTCAAAGGGAGGGCTTGTTTCTTCAGTTCCAACCTCAAACACTCGCAAACAATAAAAAAGCGGAGAGTTTAGACTATAAGGACTAGTTTTAAGCCAAGTAAGGTTCAACCAAAGGGCTTGGATCCCAATTAAGAAAAACTAACCGATTTTAACTCAAAAATGGCTCATAAGAATTAAAAAGCCAGAGATTCGAGTTGCGGACCATTTACAATGAAGGAAAGGGTTCAATTTATAGAACTCATGAAACCCTAGAAGACCTGATCAATAGAAATTTGTAGTTTGAATTCATATGAGACAAAAGCCATTAATAATTCACAGAAGGGCAATGAAGGGATGATTAACCTCACCTGTGGGGGTGGGGTGGGGGTGGGGGTGGTGGTGGTACAAATGAAATGCGCACAAGAGCAATTAATACTGAGCACAAAAGCAACGTACACTGTGTAGTTGTCGTTTCCAGCAAGAAGACGAAGAGAGAGAATTATTAGGGTTCAATGAAACGGGAAAGAGGGATTTCAGGGTGTTTTACGTGTATTAAGGAGTTGGCCCGGACCTGACCGCCTTTAATAAAATGAAACAAGGCCCAATCGGGTTTTTAAAATTGAAATAAAAGTGTCCACTTTCTAAATTAACAAATAGCCTAAATAAATTCAATTATACATTAATTAAATCATAAGCTCCAAATTGAGCCCAAATTTGATATTAATCTGAGATAAAAATCTTTAAGTCATGCAAAATCTTTTAATTAAAAATTAAGGAATTTGAAAAATTGAGATGTAACTTAATTATCCCATTTAATTAACAATTTTTTCATTTTTGAAAGAGTAAAATATTGATCACTCTTATATGGAGAGCTTAAGCGATTAATTGCACAATTATCTTCACTTAAATTGCATTTAATGATCAAAAGACTATATGATATACAATACATGTACTGGATGATAATTTTGTGAAATGAAATGACAATATTTTTGGAATAATTTTCTAAAATCATTTTTGTCTTGTGAAAAGTATATTTTACTCTGTATGTGATTTGAGAATTTTGAATAATTAAATAAAATTATTGGAGGGTAAAAATTAGGTGTTAATAATTGCCCCTTTGTTATTTGGGGATGGAAGAACCATCCCTGAGCAGCAAATTTGACCAACCTAGTTTTTAGCTAACCAATTGAAAAATACTTCTCGTTTTTATGCAATTTTGAAAATTGTGGTCGAACCATGATCTTTGGATTTCCTACATATCTCAGGTTGTATGAGAATTCAGGCTACCTATAGTTTGACTCAATAAGACTTCTAGAAAGCAATAAAATAAAGCAAATTCCAGAACTAAAAGGTCCCGAAACAATTTTGTTGAAATGTGACCGATCCTCGGGTACTGAGTTCGCCAATATATCCCTAGTTTTTGGGAATTAGGTCACTTTTAGTTTGACTCAATAGCTTGAAAAAGGTATTCCTTATACGGGAATGCCTTTGCCAGTTTTGAAAACCTTTCCGATATCTGTCCAATCGATCATAGATTTTAAAAGCTAAAAATTTCCCTTATTGTTTGCGATTGAGTATGGTGTGGAGTGGTCTTCAAGACCATGTCCAGAGAGCTTGAAGCTCATTGATACATTGTTTAGACCAGCTGGCAAAGAATAAGTTCCACATTTGCTCTTCAGTCCTCTAGATCTGGTCTATTTGCTTTCCTCTTTCGGTAGCTTTCGACCTATTTTCATTTGCTTGGATACCGATGCATTGATTATTTTTTTCTGACACACCTTTATGGCTTTGTTTTTTGTACCCTCTTGCGCGACTATTTTGAGTGGGTACCTTCGACACCATTTGGCCCGTATGACTTTCTGCTTATTTGAGTGGATGCCTCCTCCGACACTCTCTGGCTCATTATGATTTCTATAGTTGAATGTTTTTTAGTGGATTCCTCCTTCAACATCATTTGTCTCGTATGACTTTATTGAAATTGGTCTGAGATGATGTCTCCTCTCACACCGTCTAGCTCATATGACCCTATTGATTTTGTTAGAGAAGATGCCTCCTCCGATATCGTCTGGCTCGTATAACTCTTTTGATTTTATTTGAGCGGATGCCTCCTCTGACACTGTTTTGTTCGTATGACTCTTTGGTTGGATTTTATTCGAGCAGATGCTTCATCTGACACTGTTTGCCTCGTATGACTTTGCTGTTTTGTATGAATTCATAGATGTTCCTTGAGATAATTGAATATGAACAAATGACCTTCCCGACAGTGTTTATGTCTCAATGAATGACCCTTTTGGCATGCAGTTTGTATGAATGACCCCCTCGGCATGCAGTTTGTATGAATGATCCTCTCAGTATGCAATTTGTATGAATGGCCCTCTTGGTATGCAGTTTGTATGAATGGCCTTCTCAGTATGCTTGTTTGTATGAATGGCCCTCTCGGCATGATTGTTTGTATGAATGACCCTCTCAACATGCTTATTTGTATAAATGACCCTCTCGATATGCAGTTTGTATGAATAGCTCTCTCAGCATGCAGTTTGTATGAATGACCCTCTCGGCATGCTTGTTTATATAAATGACCATATCGGCATGCAGTTTGTATAAATGACCCTCTCGGCATGCAGTTTGTATGAATGACCCTCTCGGCATGCTCACTTATATGTAAGGGTGGCCAGTGGGTCGAGCCGGGATGATTCGGGTAGGGATCAGCAGGATCGGGGCAAGGCGAGACGGGGGGGAGGGGTGGGATAGGGTCAGGGCGGGACAGGCGGGATCGGGTCAGGGTGGGACAGGCAAGATTCTCCGTCATCCCGTCCCGTTTCCGGTCCCGTCGGAAGAGGGCTGGGGCGGGATTTTTTTTTTGCACTTAATTTAAAAAATAACATATATATATATATATATATAACTCAATAATTAAACAAGATAGTGTAATAAAAATATCTCAATGTTGTTTTTGTGCCTCTTATATTATGTATTAGACATTTGATTTTTTTTGTAATACAAATACAATTGTCAAAATTGCAACTTTGTGGTGTTGTTCAAAAGTTGAAAATTACATGGTAAAATTGCAATTAAAAAAGTTACATTTTCAAAAAAACATGTTCTAGTTTCATGATAATTTCCTTTGGTTCTTCGGTTGGAATTAGTATTTGTTGGTCAAATTGCTCTATGTCGCTTCCACCACCTTCAGATAAGATTTCGTTGTAGTTTTCGTCTTCTTCTTCATTGATCTCCGGTTGACTGCATCTTCTCCGCTCCGCTCGTATCCAATCTTTGAATAATACTGCAATCTCCAAGCTGTCTCCGGCTAATGAGTGTTTGTGCTCTCCTATTTGATATCTGCCGGCAGAAAAAGCGCTTTCAGACGTCGTTGATGACGCTTGAATGTTCAAAACATCTCGGGTCATAATTGAAAGTGTCGGAAAGGTCTTTTCATTCCCCCTCCAGTATTTCAGCAAGTCTTCACGTACTTCTTCATTGAGAATTGCTTGGTACGGTATAGAACCCTGCAAAACAAAAATATCAAACTCGCTAGTTTGGTTAGTAGTGTTACGACCGCACATTCTATTTCTGAGGTTTTCAATACTAGCCGCAGAAACAGCATGTCTTTTGTGAGGTTGTGTTGAAGAAGAAGAAGATGGTATGAAAGCCGGTAGGTTGCTAGCACTTTCTTGTTGGTAAAACCTATATACTTTTTTGCATTCATCTTCTACGCTATACAACACTTCTTCTTTGGTTTGTTCAATAGGTGGTGGGTGATTTGGATTTTTTGGACTTGGAGGTGGTAGTACTGTCGCGTCCGTTTTTAACCCGCGGGCTTCGCGATTGGCGTCGATTCCCTCTGGCGTTGAATAAAAAATGCTTGCTTTGAGGAGTCGCCACCTAATTATACTAAGGTGAATTAGGGCACCTAAATGTTAACTAAATGCTGCAACATAACTCAGACTTTATGGTCTGCGAAACTAATGAGATTCTAGGTAAGTGTTCTGTATTATCCTAAAGGGAAGGGGTTAGGCATCCTTTAAGATCCGTTAACTTGCGGTTATCCGGTCAAACTCATGTTAATTATTGTGCTAAGAAAAATGCATGTTTAAAAGTATATAAAGTTAAAAAGATGTTTGCAAATAATTAATAAAAAGATGAATTTGATAATGTAAAGATTTTACCATTTATTCATTTGAAGGTCTCGCAAAGATGATTACGGTTTTGAGAAATAAATTCCGACATAAAATCCGGAAAGAGTGTGCATGGCATTTTTATGCAACTATATGTAAAATTGATTTTTTGGGATAAAAGACATGCATTTGTAGCATTATTTATAAAAATACATGTAAAGTGATTTTGAATAAAAACATGCATTTTTGACAATTGATAGAAAAGCAATTTATTTACAATGCCAAAGAAGTAATCCTTTTTTTGGAAATCATTTTGAGTTGCAAATAGGAAAAGACAAACTTATTTGTATGATTAATAAAGTGAATAAAAGATAACCAAAGTTGTTTTGAAAATTTTGAATATGCATGACGAGCCTAAAAATAAATAAACTAGCGGAGGATTTCTAATTTTGCACTAACCGAGTCTACAAATAAATAAACTAGCGACGAGTTTTCAGTTTTAGACTACCCTATTAATTAATTCTAAGTCTACCTATTCTAAACATTTCAAATAATTACATAAGTACAATAAATAATATTACAATACAGAATAAAATAAAACTAAATTAAAGAAAGTAAAAACAACAACAAAATAAGTAATCTCCGAGGGGTATTTTGTTTTCTTTAACTGAGTCTCTTGCAAGCTGTCAAGAACAAACGGTTAGAAAACAGTTGAATATAAATAAACTTCGGATCCGTATCCAAAATAGTAATTATTAGAACTCAAGCTATTGAATATTTCACATGTTTTGATTACGGAGGGCTCAGACTTCAATTTTGAAAAAATCGTTCCAATCACGTCGTGGTTGCGAACATATGACTCGTTGGTCATTTTAGTTGCCTTCCTACCGAACATGTTAGTCTCTCGAATGAAAAAAATGATTTAAGTTTCATCCTTGCCCAAAAATTTTATTTCCGTTTTTCAACTGTGGAGGCCTCAAAATCGACGGATATTTCTTATCGGCCAGTGTAGTATCATGTTCAAATCAGCAAAATATACCAAAAATAGCAAACTGAAATCGAGAAGCAATTTTCGAAGGGGCGCGACCTCAAATTCAATTTCATTGGCCCAAGTGTAGTATTTGTTCAAATCAGTAAATTATACCAAAACAACAAACTGAAACAGAGGCAATTTTCGAAGGGGCGCAACCTCAAATTCAATTTCATTGGTCTAAGCATAATATTTATTCAAATCAGTAAAACAGTAAGATATCCGTGTAACGGATGTTTAAATGCCAAAATAAACCAACAGTCTGCAATTAAAATAGCCGACCAGAGTTCTGAAATTTTTGAACCGAAAAGAACTTGAAATGCTGCTGAAAATTTGACTCGAGTTCTGAAATTTGACTCGAATTCTGAAATTCGAACCGAAAAATGCAACCAAAAATAGCGGTGACCTGGAATCATTTTTTTTGGATTTTCAGATAACCAACAAACATGATATAAAACACAAAATCTGGAAATTCATTCGAATTGGGTGGACCCGACCCGACCCAAATCAGGGGTCTCGACCCAAATCAAAATTTCACCAATTTCGGATAACCAACATGTTATAAAACTGAAAATCTGGAAAGTCATTCAAACCGGGTGGACCCGACCCGAATTAGGGGTCTCGACCCAAATCAAAATTTTACCTATTTCGGATAACCAACATGATATAAAACACAAAATCTGGAAATTCATTCGAACCGGGTGGACCCGACCCGATCTGAATCGATGATCCGACCCGAATCAAAGGTCTGGACCCGAATCAAATTTTCAACAATTTGAGATAACCAATATGATATAAAACACATAAATCTGGTTCTTACCCAAATCGGGTCGACCCGACCCGAACAGTGACCCAAATAGGAGAACACATGCCGAATCCGAGAAAATATTTGTTTTCACTGCAATTTCAGATAACCAATCAAAGGTTGAAGGATAATTATTAACAATAATCCACATAAGGACCAACCTAATTTTCAGATTTTTGGCATTGGTTTCAACCCAAAACAACAATCAAACCCGACCCGAATTCGGAATCCAAAAAACAATGAAGAAAATAGCAGAAATTTCAGATTCTTCAACACCAAAAACCAATAATTTCGACCTAGATTTTCGGAATCTTTAGGATGAACATATGCAACACACACAAAAAAGAACAAATACCCTTGACAAGGTTTCAGATTTTTGAAGAAATCGGGCTCCTCAATGATGAAAAACAGCACAAAAATACAATACAACCTTTAAGAAAATTTCATATTTAAACCTAAAATTTTGGACCCAAAATAGACCAAAACCCGACCTAAACTCCGACAAAAAACTCTCTATTTTTCGGACAGAAATCCACAAAAACTGACCCCCCCCCCAAACAGTGAACAAAAGGAGGGTATTTATAGAAGGTTTTCCCCCCAAAGTTCACCGCCATACCCATTTCCGATTGAGTTTGAAATTCAAAAATAAAGTGATGATTTTGAGGCGGATTTGAGGGGATATGCGTCGGTGAGGTGATGGGGTAGGATGGTGGTGTCAGGCGGCGGTGTCGGCGACTGGTGGTGTTAGGCGTAGGGTGTGGTGTCGTGGGGATAGGTTTGTAGGGGTGTGCGGCCGATTGGGGGGGTTAGGGGTGTTGGGTTTTGGTATGTAGGTTTTTTTTAGGATTATGTTTAGGGGTGTTTGGTTTGGAGGAATAAAGGGGTATGGTCGACTGGGCCTTTCGGGTGGGCTTGGGCGAAATGGCCAATTGGTTTAGTTTGGGGGTGGTCGGTTTGGGCCTTTTCGGTTGGGCCGATTTGGTTTTGGTTGATTTTGTGGGTTAATAAAATGTTTTGGGTGAAATTGTTTTTGGGTTAGGGAAATAAAATGGGTTATGTGTTTAAAATATGAAAGGGTTTAATATTAAAACAAGCTTTGAAGAAATGTAAATTATTTAAAATAAGATATAACGATGTGATAATAATATAGAAAATGCGATGCCGTTTTGCGAAAAAATAGAATAACATAGAAATAGGGTAAAATTATGATTCTGTTTTTAAAAAGGCAAATGATAGTAAAACATGTGAATAATAATAATAATAATAATAATAATGAATAATGATAATAATAATAATATATGCCTATATTAAAATTATTTTTGAGGTGTCAAAAATATTTAAAATTGCAAATAAATTGGAAAAGACTGGACAAAATTGGGTGTCAACAGTACTGCTATACAATCATAAATAGTTTCAATAAGTGATTTAGTACCGTCTATTTTATAGTCGGATTTAATACAGTACCAATAATATAAATAGTGGGAATATGAATATATATTTTTTATTTTGATAAACATTTTTTTAATGACTGGTTTATCCATATATTCATTAAGCAGTAAAAATATTAGAGCTATATAAAACAACATAGTTGAAATAGTAGGATAATATATACCGAAAATTTCTTTTGTTGCTTGAAAATTTTCTCTAGAAATACAATAAGTTCGGAAATTTTTCCCCAATCGCTATCTACAACCATATCAGCTGGATTTTGATTATGAGAGTTAAAAAATAAAGTTATAAGTTTTCTATAGTCATAAGCAACAAGCGGTTGCTCATATAAAGAATTCCACCTAGTGGGTACTTCTTCTGGAATTTTTCTATAAGGTAGTTGGCAATCGTGATAATTTTTTTTTATATTCTTTTTTTCGTTGTATTATATTATTTTTAAAAATAAAATTTATAGCAAATTATATTTTACTAAGAATGTCTTCAAAAAGTGATAGATCATCCTTTACAACTAAGTTATATATATGGCACACACATTTTATATGAAAATGATCTGAAAAAGATGAAGTTAAACTATTTTTTAAAATTGTAATAGCATATCTAATGCAATAGTCATAATTTTAACAGTTATTCCGTAATAATCGCACACTTGATAAATATTTTCTGCAATAAAAGTACCAGTGTACCTATCATCTATATATCTATACGCTAAGATACGTTTTTGCATAGACCATTTATAATCTATCCAATGACAGGTTACCGTTAAATAATCATGGTCGTTAGTACTACGACCTATATCAGAAGTGATAGCCACTTTGCCATTAAAATAGTATAATGAATAACGTGAATACTGTTGATATTCATGTACAAATTTAAATACATCTCTTAATAGTTGATCTAGGAAAACCGTTAAAAGCAGGATTATACATATCTCTAATGTAATGAATAAAACTGGGAGATGAAGGAAATGAAAAAGGTAAACCCCCCACATCAACTAATTTTGCCATTGCTTCCCTATCTCTATGTTTATCGTATTTAGGGCCTACAATTACCCCGTCATAGGGTTAATTTGACCTGGTACTTGGTCCGGGACAATATGTGAACCTTATCTCGATGGAGCGGACGTTTGTGCACCTGGTTTTGAAGCATCGTATTGGGCATACCTAGCTGGATGAACCCTTGTTATGTGTCTCATTAAACCCCCCGTCCCACCGTGACCTTTTCCAGTTTTAAATTTTAAAATATCTTTACAAATTTTACATCTAGCTACTTTATTCTCTACGTCCCTATCAAAAAATGTCCATGCATATGATTTTAATGGTCGTTTTGCTGGACCTCGTCTCATACTAGGGGGAATATGAGGCATTTCAGTTGAAGGTGCACTAGTGGGTGTGTTGTCATCTACATTAGTGGGTGTATCATCTAGATCATCGTCTAAATTAAAGTCTTCTTGAGTTCGAGAAAATAGCTCATCGTCTAAATCTAATGGTATTGTAGGAAAATGTTCAGTATCAACAAAAGCATCCTGTGTAGGAATAAGATTCTGTCTAGAAATAGGATGACTAGAAGAAGTACCATTGCTCTTCTTGCCCCTACTAGAAGAAGCATGACCCCTACCCGTAAGCATACGTTTAAATCCTTCCATTATAAATTTATAATTATACTAATAAATAATTAAAGTAAATGAAATTAAGTGCGCTAAATAAAATAAACAGACAACAATAATTTAATGAATGAACGAATGTACCAAACCCCGATGTAACGTCGACGTGTAATCGAGAGGTTGAAAATTGAAATTTTGCTCTATGGAAGATCCTCAAGCTAGTTGCCAACTTCACTCCCAAATGAATAAATAAAATTAAATATTTAGTAGACAATATAGACTTGTAGAGAGATATATTGAGAGATTTAGAAAGATAAAAAGGAAGATTTGTGAGAAATATGAAGAGAAATGAGGTATTTATAGTTGGGAAATTGGGTTAAAGTGTAAATATAATAACTTATGGGTTAAAAATAAATATTAAGGGGGTAGGGGGGAGGCCAAAAATGGCAGTTGCACAACGGCCAAAATGTAAAATGGTCGTTGGTGCAACAACTATTTGTGCAAATGGGAGTTTCGGGCGAGATCGGGGGTGGGACCAGGTCAGGCCTGGAGAGACCGGGGCGGGCATGGATGGGTCGGGACGGGACGAGACCATGTCCCATCCCGGTTCGAGTCCCGATACCACAATTTTGTTTTAAAAAGAAATAGGGGTCGGGGCAGGACCGGACCGACCCGACCCACTGGCCAGTCGTACTTGTATGAATGGTCCTCTCGGCATATAATTTGTATGAATGGCCATCTCGGTATGCAATTTGTATGAATGACCCTCTCGGTATGTAGTTTGTATGAATGGCCTTCTTGGCATGCAATTTATATGAATTGCCATCTTGGCATGCAGTTTGTATGAATGACCCTCTCGGCATGCAGTTTATGATAGCTATGGCCCTTGAGGCTAGATAATCTTTCTTTCATCCTTTTATCAACTATGACCCTCCCGGTCAGATGGATGTTTTGTCCTTGTATGGCTCTTATGGCTGAATTATGCTATCCTTGTGGCTCTTTGCGCTTTTCATGGCTCTCATGACCGGATTGTTCCACCCTTGTATCACTTTGCTCTTTTCATAGATCTCATGGCTGGATTGTACCGCCATTGTGGAACTTTGCTCTTTTCATGGCTTTCATGGCCGGATTGTGCTGCCCTTGTGGCACTTCGTTCTTTGTGTGGCTCTGATGATCGGATTGTGCTGCACTTATGGTGCTTCGCTCTTTGTATGACTCTCATGGCTGGCTTGTGTCATCTTCCGATGTCGGAGTTTCTTCTTCGCAATACCTATTTCATCATGAACAAACAAGTTAGTGGAATAAATCACCGTCCTCATGATGGCATTTTGAAAACCTGCAATCACAGAAAAATTATTAGTTTTCATGAGGTCACGTGTGCCTTCGAATCATGCTATGTTGTTTTCTCTATTTCCTAGTGTCGACCCTCTCGTGGTCAGTATTATGAGAGATGAATTTAACTTATGATATGAAAGGTTATTTTTGAAAGCGTTAATCATAAATTTTAAAAAATATTTGACTAAAGGACATTTTTGTTAATTAAAAATTATTATCTCATTGTCATGACATATACGCTTTGAGCGAGGCTCTTCGACTGTCCTTGGAGCTCCGTGGTGCGCTTCTTGCTTGGCTGATGAAATTTTTTAGTCCCTCTAAGAAAATTTGCCCCAGTTTGAAGGTTGTCTTATAGCGAACTCTTGTGCTAAATTTGCGGTGAAGGAATTTTTTAGACCCTTTCAAAAATTCTACCCAGTCGAAGTCTAAGATCGACTGACGTTTGTGCCAGATCTGTCGCTGGAATTTTTGAGATCCACTCAAAAATTCTGCCACAGTTGCAAGTTCGGGGTCCAAGGACCTTGCGAGGCGATTTTGAAATCTTCATGTCTCAGAGGCTTCCTATGTGTTTATTTGGTTTTTTATTTGGTACTACCGAGCTCAATGAGCGCCTACATATCATTTTGTAGCAAACGTAGTTTGGAACAAAATGGTTAATTTTTATAATAATATGACCGAGTTCTAAATGGACTGCCTACGTATCTCACCTCAGGAAGTCAGGTCATCGTGTAGTTCATATTACATAGAAATTGTCATTTGTTTTTTCTATTACAGAAGCAGAAGACCAAATCCGACGAGGATTTTTCTACGTATCTCTGTCGTAAGAGATAGGTCTTATGTAGTGATTACAAGTAAAAGAAATGTGATTAGAAATTAAAAGAGCGTGCCTTGACACATAGTATCTCTTGATTGCATTTGAGTTGATTGCTTTGGGCCACTCATGACCGTCCATCTCTGCTAGGATTACAGATCCTCCGGATAGTACCTTGTGAACCATGTAGGGCCCTTGCCAGTTAGGTGCGAACAATCCTTTGTACTCATCTTGGTGTGGAAATACGTGCTTGGGTACCAGTTGTCCTATTTTAAAGACTCAGGCTCTAACCCGCTTGTTGAAGGTACATTCCATTCTCTGTTGGTACAGTTGACCGTGACACACGATGACCATCATTTTCTCTTCAATTAGAGCCAATTACTCATATCTTTTCCGAACCCTCTCTGTGTTGTCCAGCTTTGGTTCTTGTATTATTTTGAGTGACAGTATCTCACCTCATCCGGTATCACTATTTCAGTACCATAGACAAGTAAGTATGAAGTTGCTCCTGTTGAGGTCTGAGTTGTTGTTCGGTATCCTAGTAATGCATATGGAAATTGTTCATGCCAACACCTGTAGTTGTTTTTCATATTCCTCAGTATCCTTTTGATGTTTTTGTTGGCTGCCTCTACAGCTCCGTTCATTTGTGGCCTGCAGGCGATAGAATTCTGATAGGTTATGCGGAATTGTTCACAGATATCCTTCATCGGATGGCTATTTAGATTTGTGCCATTATCAGTTATGATCAACTCTGGAATGTCGAATCAACATATGATGTTGTTTCATATAAAGTATGCTACCACCTTCTTTGTCTCCAACTTGTGAGAAGCAGCTTCGGCCCATTTAGTGAAGTAGTCTATGGCAACTAGAATGAAGCGATGTCTGTTGGATATGGTTGGCTCTATGGGACCAATGACGTCCATGCCTAGGCTACAAATGGTCTTGGTGAGCTCATGAAGTTGAGTTCACTTGGCGGGACTTTGATTAGATCTCCATGAATCCGGCATTGATGACATCTTTGCACAAATCTATTGCATTCAGTTTCCATGGTTATCCAGTAATAGCCTGCCCTCGGGATATTCTTGGCTAATATGAACCCATTCACGTAAGGACCGCAAGTCCCGACATATACCTCTTCTAGCAATTTTGTGGCCTCTATGGCGCCGACGCATCTGAACAGCCCTAGATCGGGTGTTCTCCTTTAGATCACTCCTTTGTTTAAAAAGAAACGGTTAGCCATTCTCCTGATGGTCTTCTTTTGGTTACTCGTGATATTCTCAAGATACTCTCACTTTTCCAAATATGTGCTTATGTCGGCATACCAAGGTTTGCCGTCTGATTCTGCTTCTATATGGGAACAATAAGCATATACTTCCCTGATGCTGATCTCTAGAGGATCAATGTGACTACTTTCAGGATGTTGTGGTTGCAAGAACATCGGCAAATTCATTTTGGGTTCTCAATGTATGTTGGAGGTCCATCTTTCTAAACCTTTGTAGAGGATTACATATGGCAGGATCTTTTTGTTCTTCATATCCCATTCTACTTGGACTTGGTGAATTAATAGATCCGAGTCTCTTATCACCAATAATTTCTGAATATCCATGTTGAGAGCCATACGGATACCTAGAATGCAGGCTTCGTATTCTGTCATATTACTGGTACATCAAAACTTAAGCTTTGCCTCATTGGGTAATGTCGACCTGTTTTTTAGACTAGAATTGCTCCAATTCTTGAACCCTTATAATTGACTATACCGTTGAAAAACATTCTCCATCCTAAGTAGGTTTCGACTGTGCCCCCCTCTATTGTCAGTACTTTCTCGTCCAGAAAATACATCCCGAGTGGCCCGAACTTTTCGTCAACTAGAATTTATGTGACCAACTCATCTAATGCTTGCCTTTTGACTGCTTTCTGGACCACATATATGATCTCAAATTCGCTCAAAAATATTTGCTACGTGGCGAGCTTCCCTATAGGCATGGGCTGGCGAAAGATGTACTTCAAAGGATCCATTTTGGAGATGAGATGGGTAGTGTAAGACGACAAGTAGTGTCTCAACTTCTGGGCTACCCATGTCAGAGCACATCATTTTTTTCTCCACCAAGGTGTAACTTGACTCACATGCGGTGAATTTCTTACTGAGATAGTTTATGGCTCGCTCTTTCTTCCCAGTTTCATCATGTTGCGCTAACATGCATCCAAAAACATTATCTGATACCGATAGATACAATAATAATGGGCTCCTGATCTAGGAGGGACGAATACTGGAGGATTGGAGAGATATCTCTTAATAGTATCAAAGGCTTTCTGACATTCGTCTGTCCATTTGGTGGGTGCGTCATTTTTCAGTAACTTGAGGATAGGCTCCACAATTATTGTAGAATGTGCTATGAAGCATCCAATGTAGTTTAACCTTCCCAGAAAACTCATGTCGTCTTTCTTGGACTCTGGCAGTGGCAATTCTTAGATGGCTTTAATCTTTGAGGAATCTAGTTCTATGCCTCTGCGGCTGACTATGAATCCCAATAATTTTTCGGCAGGCACTCCAAATGCGCACTTGGCTGGGTTCAACTTCATATTGAACTTTCTAAGTCTGTTGAAGAACTTTCACAAGTGCATGATGTGATTTGAACTCTCTTTTGATTTGATTCTGACATCATCCATATAGACCTCTATCTCTTTATGCATCATATCACGGAAGATGGTGGTAATCGCTCTCATATAAGTTGCGCCAACGTTCTTGAGGCTGAACGACATTAGTGGTATACTCCTCATGGAGTGATGAAGGCTATTTTCTGTGCATCGTCTTCACTCATTAAGATCTGATAGTAACCAGTGGAGCAATCCACAAATGACTGTAACTCATGCTTCATACAATTATCGATGAGTATGTAGATGTTTGAATGTGGGAAATTATCTTTAGGAGTAGCTCTAGTGAGATCATGGTAGTCTAGATAAATCTGAATTTTTTCATCTTTCTTCGGTACATGTACAATGTTGGCCAGCTATGTCGTATGCGGAGTTACTTCCACTACACCCGACTTAATATGTTTTTCCAGCTCGTCTTTGATTCTGATGCTCAAGTCTAGCTAGGGGTGAGCGGGTCCGGGTACCCTAACTTTTTTAAACTATCCGGACCCTACCCAGTAAACGATCGATTCCTAAATCTATTACCCGGAACCTACCCATATCAATCATTACCCGGAACCTACCCGGACCCTACGGTTCCGGGTAGGTTCCCCGGTACCCTGTAAAACATTTGTCATAAATACTACTACATAATCAGTGACTGAATTTGAAATGGAGGAAATAGTGACAGACGAAAAATCTGAACCCTGTAAGCAAGTGCAAACAAAGGCATTTAAATTAACTCTCAAAATGAACTGGTAACTAACTCAATCTCACAAGGTACTCAAACATTTGTAATTTTACATACGGGTAACTTAGAGCTCATTCACATTGAGCTCACCAATCATTTTCTAAATGTTCAATTCTCAAATTACAACATCAACATCATTTGTCGGGCAAAATAGCAATTACTTCACATCATCATCTCTTCTTTCAGTTCACGCTAAGAAAGTCGAAAGAGCTTTCTTCTGCATCAAATACTTTTAGTTGTGCTTTGTGATAGCACCAGTGATCTCGTGTCCCGTCAAAATCTTGGCTAATTGATAGAAGTGGGTACCTCCAGTTCTGTAATTGATCTGCAATTAATAAAAAATGCAAGGTTAAATGTACCAACAAACATAAAAATCTTGATGACCAGGGATGGTGGTGTATGCAACATATATGTACCTTGACACTAAGATAATAACAAATCAGGTTGTACATACATTTTAGCTACAAACTGATGAAGTGTTGATGAAACATATCTCAACTCTGGCATAAGGATTTACCTTTAATGAATGAGCTTATATGTGACATCTAGATGACTTTCTATAACTCAGATTTTCAGTGTTGCCTGGGATATATTGCGACAAACAAAATATTTCTTGGGACATTAATTATAGCATGTTAGCCATGAAAATCAGGTCATATAAAGAGCATGTGGATGTAACAGTTACAATTTTACCTTTGCAGTTTGAAAGGCAACTTTATCAAACAAACACCTCAGTAGCGTAATTCAACAGAATGCATTTATTTGCCTTTGATATTCCACAGTTCTTCAGCATATTGAGCCATTATAGTTTTTGGATGTACATGGTTTTCACCTTTTTCATTAATTCCATTTTATTGTCATATTTGTCTATGTAATAAGAACAAGAGCTTATCCTTAACTAAACTGAGTTCCACTAAGTAGTTTTCCCAGGCATTCTCCTTTATTTTCTTGAATTCCCTACAACATAGCAATAAGAGATCTTTGTGGCTTTGCAGTAAAAATATTAAAGAGTTAATTTTGATTCAATGGAGTGTACAGTGGAGAATCAAGAATTTATGATATGCTTGATACCTCCCTTACCAAGTGTGAGTTGCTTGAGTGAACCCTAAGAAAAACCACGAACTATAGAGTTGCACCACACCGAAACAAGTAATAAGAAAAAGTATTCGCCTGGGCGTCATCTTTCCTTTCATTCACTAGTTGAGTACTTCCTCCTGTCAGATAGAAGCTTAGAATGCCACTAAAATCAAGTCTTCGGGCTTGATGGTAAAATTTTATCATTAGCTGCATATATAAGCAGTTTTAAAGCTTGGAATACATTGCTATTCGATTTTATCATCGTTCTCATATATCAAATACTAGTCCACCATTTTATCCTTCTATAACTCACCTTTTGTGGCTAACTTGAAGTTGTTATATAAATCACTCCAATGGTTCTTCACAAGTTTACCAGCTTTTTGTAAAAATCAAACCAAGCTTTGTCCTCTTTTTGTTCTTTCCCTGTCTTTGTTGTGTCAATGAAACCAATAAGATTAAGAACAAGAGATACAAATTATTTGTAGTTATACCATGTACGTCATGATATTTCTCAAAATAGCATTTATCATCAATCTTGTAAAGGAACAGTTGCAGTTTCAGTGTGGAGTTGCATAAACAAGTTCAAATTAGAAAACAAAAGATGCTTAGATAGATTGGAAGGCAGAAGAACGTGTAATAATGACATAAAGCATATACAACTAACATTTACCATTATAATGGTGGCATTGGGATCATTTAGCATGAACGTCTCTTTCCCAGCATATCAAATAATCTTATTCTCAGCTGCAACTTTAAGTCACCTGAAATATTGAACATATGTTTAATGCACAGGTCCAAACACATTTCATAGATTAGGAACAGTCACTTAAATTCAATCTACGCCGGAAAACTTAGAGAAAATAGATAAAACTTAACATTGTCTAAAGAATTAGAAACATAACAATCTGAGCGCAAGTATGTCCTGCAGGTTCATTCCTGAACTTTTAAGTGCAAATCGGAAGCTAAAAAAGAGATGCACACAAACCTGTGAGGCAGAAAGTGACATAGTTGCAGACAATCTGTCGTTTTAGATTTTCGGTTCTCTAAGTAAAGGCATGAAATACATCAGAAATTTGAGTTTGGACCGAGCACTATCAAGAAACTCCATAATTCTAAAGCAAAGATTGAATATCAAAGTGATTCTCACCAGTTATTTTATTAGACTAAACACTCACAATTATTATCACATTCATTTTGTGAAATGACCCATGAATTCAGCGATAATGCGATAGGTTATTTGCTAGCCCAAACTACAAAAGAAAATCTCAAGAGTCCATATAGAGGAGTGTATACATCCAAGTCTGGGATAAAAATCGACACTACCATTTCAATTCTTCATGTACTGCAATGCACCTTAACGTTAACCAAGAAAAAAAAGCCATGTTCATAAGCGTGTGAATATCTTGGAAAATGGCACAAATGTTCTTTAAAACTCAAAACACCTAAAAGTCTAAGAGGCTCTTCTTTTGTGAATCATTAGGGAAGTACGACGTAGAAACTTTTATACTTATGAGCATAACAAGTTAACAACAAACAATAAAAGGGAAATATCAACCCAAATACTAGATTTCTAACAGAAATCAACCCAAATACTAGCTTTCTAACAGAAATCAACCCAAATACTAGCTTTCTAACATAAATCAACCCAAATACTAGCTTTCTAACAGAAATCAACCCAAATACTAACAAAAAACAATAAAAAATAGTAACATTATAATACAGAAATCAACCCAAATTAATTCAATCTAAACTAACAAAATTCAACCCAAACTAATTCAGAATATTCTCTATTGAATCATCAGAAATCTGAACTATTTAATGTTCTATCTCATTCAGTTTTGATTAAGCCAATACATGCAAAAATCTAATGTTCTTCACTATGCAACAACTTTAAGGGTTACTCATTACCTTTAACAAAACCGAGAGGAATTCGAGCATAATACCGCAACCTTTGTCAAGCTTATGGAGTGAGAAACAGTGACAACAAGAGAGAGGAGAGGTTGCGAGTGCGAGGCGCGAGCTACGTAATGGCGACTGGCGATGGCGATGGCGAGCTGCGTAGTAGTGCGAACCTGTGAGCTGCGCCTCTGGAAAATGAAAAATTTGGAAAGTAAGAGAAAGTAAATTAGGACGACCTTGCGTAGTGTGTAGTGCGTAGTGTATACTATATCCGTATATGACCTTTTAACCGGACTGGGTCAAAAATTTAAACGCCCCAAAGCCCAAAACTAAATAATTTAAATGGGGGTAGGTTCATAGGGTCCGGGTATCGATTCCGGGTCCGGGTACCCAGTTTATATTTATCAGAACCGGAACCGGACCCGATATTGATCGGTTCCTAATTTTAATACCCGAAACCTACCCGTTATTATAATATATCTATCCGGAACCTACCCGATAGTATCGGTTCCGGTCGGGTATCTGGGTACCCTGTACCCGTGCTCACCCCTAAGTCTAGCTTGAACTATCAGATTTCCTTCTTGATTCGAGTGAATCCATTATTGATAGAAAACGTATGGGCCCCTATGTATGTGCTCAACTCGAGCATGTCCGCGTATGACCACGCAAAAATGTCAACATATTCTTTTAGCAGATTTATCAATTCTTCTTGCTTGGTCGCTTTCAAGTGCATACTTATCCTAGTTTCTTTGACTGTTTCCTTGTCTCCGAGGTTGATTACTTCGGTCTAATCTAACTTAGGCTTCTATCTATTCTCGTATTGGTCTACCTCTTCGATAAGATCCTCAGGTAACATGGTCTCCTCATCATATTCCTCATATTCTTCCTCTTCTATGTCGCTCGATTCACTCGTCTCGCAACATGTCATGACATTATGAGTTATTTTATTATTATTATTACTAAAAAATAAGGCAAAACACGAATAGTGTATACAAACATATAATATAAATGAAAGGTTGTTTTCATATAAACTAATACTTTCATTAATTTTGATAAAAGAAGTACAAATTGTGGTCCTGATTCAGATCGAGTCATTTCCATTTTTTCATTCATATGAGGAAAATAAAGATGCAAATGGTGAATGTTCGAGCCTCATCCGACTTTCACCAATTTTTGAAAGCAGATTAAATTCATCATCTCTACTAGGGAGCCAGGAGTGGGGTAGAGGTCCAATAGTATAGTTGCTCACCTGGATTAGCATGACGTATGGTGGGGGTGCTTCAAAGCATTCTTCCAGTATCAGGGCACAATCTTCCTCTTGGAATAACATCCCCAACCCTTCTTCTGCATCTTCATCATTGTGCATGTGCATTCTGTTTGGGAATGCCCGATATAAATTCGAAATCGGCTTGCATAATTTTTTAGGACCCCTCTTCTTCTGGTTTGTTCAAGAGACTTCTTTAGAGTTTGGGATGTACCCAAGGACAAAACGGAATCCATTTTCTGGAATAGATATTGTTTCTTTTATACCCTATAGATCTCTGCCTAAACCTTTGCCGGGTTTGAACCCGCTTTGAAGCATGGTGGAGGCAATTATTTTGTGGACTGGTGGCATAAGACTTTGTTCGTCATCCCCTTTGTGGGCGGATCTCACTAATTCTACCACATGGAAATTCGTGTCATTGGGGACTTCATCGATGATCGGTATGACATTATTGTGGTAGTTATGGATATTTCTCTCTTCGTGAATTACCACTTAGTGGTTCTCTCACACAAATTTCACAGACTGGTGCAGTGAAGATGGTATTGCGCCGGCCATGTAGATCCAATGCCTACCCAACAACAAATTGATGTTGCTGGCTATTTCCATGACTTGAAATTCTATAGTAAATTTGGTAGGGCCCATTTGGATGTTGAGTTCCACATCTCCAATGGGATCATGTTGAGCCCCATCAAATGCTCTCACATTTGTACAACTTTGGCGTGTATTCCCGATATCATATCCCCAACTACTGGAGTGTAGACTCAGGGCATATGTTGAGATCGCCCCATTGTCAACCAATACTAGAGCTACAACTCTGTTTCTGCATTTGATAGTGATGTAGAGAGCTTTTTGTGTGTCGTTCCTTCTTTTGGAAACTTGTCCGGAGTGAAAGAAATTTGGTAGGCTCCAAGGACGTGACCTACCATGTCAGCCAATGTTTCACTACTCCTGACTGTCGGGACATGTGCTTCATCCAATACTCTCATTAGGGACTGTCAGTGTTGTTATGAACTTAGTAGTAGTGCCATTACCAATTTTTGGGCTAGCATTTTGTTCAAGTGCTCGATGATGGAGTATTTTTTTGATGTATTCTCCGCCAGAAGTCTTCGAGCTCTCTCTTAGTGATGAGTCTTCTTTGATTCCATTACTTTCGGGGCACTCCCTATGCTAGTTCTTCAGGAGCACAACACCTCCCTGATCTTGTCATTCTATGAGCTACCACTGCCTGGATAACAAATTATTTCCTTGGAGCTCGGACTATCTCCTGTGATACCTGAGCCACGACTAGAGCGGGGATTAACACCTTGAAATTAGGTTATTCATGGAGGGTGAGAGAGGCTATTGTTATTTCCAAACTCTTAGTAGATCTCTGAATTATTGGATGAAAGACAACCTAGTATTTCTCTCACTCAATCATATGGATGTGATTGGGTAGAGTATTGGTGTTCATGTTTAGCATTACTGTTTGCAGCATGATCTCTCTTTTATCGATCAAATCATGTATCTTGTATTTCAGGTTGATACATTCTTTCGTGTTGTGTCCATTTCCTCCACAGTGGTATGCACAAGTTTGGTTGGCTTAATAGAAGCGACTACCAGGATTAGCGGGTTTGAGTGGAACTATTTAGATGATTCCAGCAGTGCTCATTCTTTCAAACAACTTAGTTCGAGTCTCAAGAAGCGGGTTAAACACATGCGGAGGCTTATTTTCAAAGTTTGGACGTAGGATTTCATATTTGGCCGGAGACGACTGATTTTGGTGATTTTGAGGTGTTCGGTAAACAAGTGCGGGCATTTGATAGTTTAGTTGTGGAGCTTGGTATGTGGGGATTGGTGTTTGGGAATTGGGCTACGCGTAGAAAACCAGCACAAGGTTGTATATGGAGGATATGTAACTTTCCAGAGGTGGAGATTGATATATGTCGAAGGAAGATTGTGATCCTTCCTTCTTTTGGTTTCTTGGGCTAGGTGTGTGGGAGATGTTTGACATGTCCTCATTCTTCTTTCTTTTAGCCTCGATAATGCTCTATTGACCAGCCTTGTTGGCTACACTAATAATCCTTCATGATTTGAGGTTTTCTTCTATGGCCTCTCCCATTTTTACTAACTCGGAGAACGGCCTCCCGACCATGGACAACATACGATCATAGAAATATGATTCTTGTGATCAGAAGAACACGGAGAAAAATTCTTCCTCGCTTATTTGTAGTTGTACTCGGGTGTCTTCGTCCCTCTATCTACTCGCGTACTCATGGTAATTCTTCATGGACTTTTGCTTGACCTTTTCTATGTAATAACGGTCAGGCACAATCTCCCCGTTGGACCTGAATCTTTCCATGAAAGCTCCTACCATGTCTTCGCATGTGTCCCAGTGACGTATGTCCTGTGATGTGAACCATTCAGAGGTTTCTCCAGTGAGGCTCCAGCTAAATAGACTCATAATTAGATCCTAATTTCTTTTTAATCCAACCAATTGGTTGCAGTATACTCTTAAGTGAGGCTTGGGATTCACAGTCCTATTAAACATATCAAATTTTGGCACCTTGAAGCCTTCAAGTAGGTCCAAGTCCAGATGCATGCAAAGATCATCGTAGCTCAAACTCGTCACCTTCCGAGAGCCTTTGTTAGACTTCTTGAGCAAATCTACCATCTTTCGTTCAATTTCCTTATATCTCCTATATTGTTCGGATCTCCACGTCTTTTTCATATGCTCATAATGATCGAGCTTAGGTGAGGAGTCAATGGGAGTTATAGGGGTGTGGAAGGATATTATGGGGTGAGTTTCGAGGAGTGCTAGTAGTTCTAGGCATCAGGTGAATAGTGGAATCTTGGTGTATGATTGGGTCTGTATAAATGGGTAGTGGTGCCTAATATAAAAGCGTCGATCGAGAAGTTCCCAGTTTTTGAGTGGCATGAGCCGGTGGTGGAGTTTTGTATGAAGTACTAATGTGGGCGTTTTCATTGTGAGCTCATGTTGATGGAAAATGTTCGGGAATCGGCGAACTCATAAATGGAAAAAGTGGTGGAGGCATTCTCGCGTCAGTGGACGCTTCTCTAGCGTCATTAGTCGTTTCATTCCTTGCGACTTATTCTTGGAGGTTAACAATCTTTCAGAATAGTATATTGATCACATCCTCGTGGTATGATGGGTTTTGAGGGTCTTGAGGTGCAGGGTCCTCTATAACCAACGCTTCTTTGTTACGCCCGTCATCCGGAGTACCAATCATGTTTTCTCGATTCTGTTCAGAAAGGGATGTTGCTGCAACTTTAGATCTGGTGAAGTATGCCAGCGTGATACGACATGGATCGACCCCCTCTTTAAGATAAGAAAAACTCAAAGGCAAATAATGTTAGTGAAAAATAATAATACAAGGTGTCACACATAGATTGCATATATAAAACACATAAACTCATGCATTTGATCTGAAAGTCTATGGTTTATTTGCTACCATGACGTTATCAAGACCAACCTTTTTTAACCTTCTAATAAGAGAGGATTATAATTTATACTATATAGGGGCCGAGTCTTATGTAGACTACCTACGTATCACTCTGTGGGAAGTCAGGCCCTTCCGTAGTTCAATTTACATAGAAATTATCTCTAATTTCATACTACCCGAACAAATTCCCAAACCAGGCCCGATAAGGGCTACCTACGTATCCCCCTTGGGACATTAGGTTAGACGTAGTTTCTTTTACAACAATAAAGGGAAATAGATAACATTTGATTGAAAGGAAAATGCGCGCCTAGATCTACCCAAAAAATGACTTCTCATTGAAGCCATGGCGGGTCGTCATTCTTACGACTGTGGATTCTATGAGTGGCTTTTCTCAGTATCGACAAGGTATAACTACCCAGATCTGACATGTATTGACCAAATACTCCAGCTCAAATTTAAAAGCCTCACATTCTTCAATGTCATGTCCCGGTGCCCCTGAGTGGTATAAAGAGATCTTCCTCTTCTCCGAAGTACTCGTGGAGGGTTTCCAAACAGTCTTGACCGGACTGATTTTGCCGGTACTAGCTAGTGTAGAGAAAAGGCTTGCATACGAGTCCTCAAAGATAGTGAAGACGTAGTGCCAAACTTGTGTGTCGATGGTCATTCCTTCACCAAATATGATAGGGTCATAAACTAGTAAGAATGTGGACCCCACATGTTATGGATAGTCTTGTCATCGATTAATCTTATGATCCTTTTCTTGAGGGCCAGACATTTGTCAACGGTGTGGCCATGTTGATTTTGTGGAAAGGCCACCTCTTTTGAGCATAGACGGGTGCACAAGTTGGGAGGACATCATGGCTGAAACACGATGCTTCGACAACTTTTAGTCCTTCAACCCCTTCGATACTTTGCGCTGGCCTTGGTGCGACTCTGAAGGGTGATGTGCGAGCTTTGATGTCAATTGCCCATCAGCTAGGAGATGATGTCTGGGATGGCCCTTGTGGCATCCCGTAATAGTTGACAGTTTCAGAAGAATTCGATGTAGCTCTCCCAAGTGGTCCACTTAATTCCCTGATGTATGGCACATGATCTTCCTCGGGCACCTCAGTCTCCCACTTAGGTGTCTTAAATAGTGGGATATAGTCGTTGACCTCATCTGAGAGGTTCTGACAGTAGTGTTTTTGTTCGGTAGTATATTCCGGAAGGTTTTCTACCAAGTCTAGAATTTGGTCGACCTTTTTCAGTTTGGATTTAGCCAGATAATCTTCTACGTTGTGTACTTATACTACGCTTGCTGCATCTTTTACATGGATGTAGTTACTCGGTCTATTCAGGTTGCAGCTTGGAGCCCAGGAGAGTTAAGGCAGACCATTCATCTTTCGGCAGCCTTGGTCTCTATTTAGTTAGGTCGTTCCTTTCATTTAGGACGACATTGTTAATTATCATGTCATTGCTATGTATCTTAGAGTGCTTATACTAGTGACATCAGGTTCTGGGTAGAAACTGTTGTATTTGGTGAATTATGTATCTTTCCAAAGAGTTTTATTATATATAATTATATCTTATGTCTTCTGCATTTAGATTCAAGAATCTTTGTATGGTTAAGGTTGGTGGTTCTCCTACGAATTAGTGTAGGTGCTCTCACAAAACAAATGAGATTTTGGGTCGTGACAAAGAATTCATACAGTAGATACCTGACTAATTTGTTATTGAGGCACAATTAGTTGACCGATTGATGGTAGAAGGTCTTATATTTTCACAACACCTTAATTGTAGTGTTAGACCTTCAACTTGTGTCAAGAGGTGTCAACATCGGTATATATACTTAAAACTAAAATTTAACCTATCTATACCGTGTAATTTTTCGATGAAGGGTTGCCGCTTGACACCCCTCGGGCAAGGATAATTATACCCCTGGACTATTTGTATTAACATAATTGCTATGTATTTCAACTTGTAACAAAAAATAATTGTTGACATTGTTTCCTAACATGATATATATGAAGCTACTAAGTTCTAGCATGTTCTATCACCGGTGGATGATGATACTCCTGCAGACAATCAAATCTATTTCTCTTCATTGAAGTTCAACATCAAACAGGTTTCTGCTTATGTAGAGTGTCATGTCTTTCTTGTAAAAGAGAAACTTATCTGACACTAATTCAATATATTTCCTTTTCTGGTCATTAGGGTTCAAAATTCAAGTGGTTAAGTTTTTGGAAATCATTCTTGTGATTTTGAATATATACTCAACTTTTCAATAGTCCTTTTTGGCATTCCCCCCCCCCCTCGGTTCTTTTAGATACGGGATATTCTAGAAACTTATGATTTTGTGCTCGAAGTGTTGCTATCATCTCATAAGCACTAACGTAGCATTCAGAAAATACTTCAGATTTCTACTATTTGGTAGAGAAGAAGACTACATCCAAACTATGCAACAGAGAGACGAGAAAATAAGAGAAATAGATTTTGATATAAATTTTTACCTTACGAGAAAAGCAAAATATAAGGCTAATGTCAAAGATGTTCTTCAATCACTCTTACATAGCTTCTTCATCCAAAGAAAATAAGAAATCTCCCCAAGAGAAGCCGAGAGAAATGAAGCGTCGTTGCTCTACCACTGTTGGGTACATAATGTGAAAAGCTACTTTAGAAATAGGGTTTAAGAACATCAGGGCTATTTTAGTCAATCACTATTGTATCATGGTATAACTAGTGATGGGATTAGTTATTCCACCATCAAATGAGTATAAGTTATCCCAATAGTATATTTAATCATGGGATAAGTTATCTCGGGATTAGTAACCAAACAAGGGATAAACCAGTACTAAAATTTTATCCAAGATTAATTTTACTTATCCATCATATCAAATCATCCCTTAGTGACTTTTGTATAATGACACTTGTCTTGAGTGGTATTTTGTTATTTATGTACTTTTGGTATTGGTAAAAGACTTGAATTGGATATTTTTGCGTATCATTTACTTTTCGCTTAATTAAATCAATGGTTGATGATTTTTTCTATCTGGTGGAGGTAGGTGTATTCTTGACTTTTGTGAAATTGGATTGTGACACTGAGTCAACTTTGATAAATTAAATGGTTGATGGGTACTTAGCCATAATTATTCCATTAATTATCCTAACTAGTTGTCACATACTCACTCCGTTTGTGAAAAATTGTCCTCTAAAAAAGGAAATGTTGAATGAATTGATCGTAAATTATGAGATTTAAAAATCTTTTTGCCTTCGAAAGAAGATAAAGAAGATATTAATCGTAGAGAAAATGGAATTTCCACAATAAATGCAAATCCCTCTGATATCATTTGAGAATACAAACTCTTGTTGCACCCCAAAAATGTATTTTTGTTAGAATCATTAGTAGAAATAATAAAATGATTTTGTTGATACATTCGAGTAATTAAACGTTTCACAATTATGTGACACAATTTCTTTTTTAGTTTGTTTCAAGATGAATGTCACGTTTTTTTATTTGATAATTATTTAATGGCATCATCTCTATTTTGAAAGGGAGTAATATAAAGTGCGGAAATAATTAAGATATTAGAAAAAACAATAATAAAAGATAAAGACTTTGGTAAGGATAGCCGTCTAAGACCACACCAACGAGGAAAACGAAAAGAAAAGCGGTTTTCATGTAAAGAGTCTCCTCTTTCTCTTCCTGGCTTACTATTCTTTTCACCTTTCTCTAATGTTCAAACTTTGAAGTATTTGGGAATTCCATAGATCTGATTTGTGTGTGTTCGATCTGTTTTCTTGTATTCGGGTTTTTGTTTTTACTCTTCTGGATCGGTTATCTATCCTTGATATTCTTTTTTTTTGGGGAAAATGATGATAATTTTGTCTTAAGGATTTTTCAAGCTTGAAGTCCCTAATTTTATTGGAGAAAAACTGGTAGTTGTAGAGCGTTTTGAAGTGACTATGAGAAAAACGGGGCATTGTGTTTGTTTATCATATTGTATTCCGGTTATTTATCTATCAAAAATGGCAGTTGTTTCCTTTGAAGAATGCATTTGTCATATTGATGGAAATATAAGTGAAATGGATTGTTAACTCTTTGATTTAATGGTTGCATTTCATTTTCCTTTTTAAGATTTACCTGATTGGGATGTGGTCCTTCAGGTTAAATGTCTTGGTGTTGCTTTTCAAATCATTATTGGGGAACATTTTGTCTACTTGATGGATGATAACCATTTCAATGGATAGTAATTTAGATCATTCGTCTCGGGAGCGAGTTCAGCGCCTCTACAACAAGGTTGGTGTTTGCCTTGTCTCCTCATTGCTTTTCCATTTCAATTGACTGTTTATATATATACAAAAATGTTAGGCATTCATTTGTGTTGTCCTTTACTTCTAAAGCTGCAAGTTGAACATCCATTCAAAGAGCTGTATTTATTGGCTGTAAAGCTGCAAGTTGTATCCTTGAGCAACTGCATATTTGCTTGTTTGAAACATGTTATTGACATTTTTTTCTTATCTTCACTTTTTTGTCCAAAGAATGTTGAGTTGGAGAATAAACGGAGAAAAGCAGCACAAGCTAGAGTTCCTTCTGATCCAAGTGCATGGCAACAAATGCGAGAAAACTATGAAACTATCATCCTTGAGGATCATGTTTTCTCAGAACAACATGAAATAGAGTATGCCTTGTGGCAGTTGCATTACAGGAGAATTGAGGAATTGCGGGCACAGTTCAATGCTGCTACAAATTCTAGTGGGTCAACCAATGGGAAGGTTCTCCCTAGTAATGGACCAGATCGCATCACAAAGATCCGAACACAGTTTAAAACTTTTCTTTCAGAAGCAACAGGCTTTTATCACGATTTGATGTTAAAAATTAGGGCTAAGTATGGTCAGCCACTCGGATATATCTCTGATGATTCAGAGAATCAGTCTGTGGAGGTGAAGAAAGGATTGATATCCTGCCATCGTTGTTTGATTTATCTTGGCGATCTTGCTCGGTACAAAAGCTTATATGGTGAGGGTGATTCCAA
The DNA here is from genome assembly GCA_034509755.1 of Anisodus tanguticus. Lineage (NCBI taxonomy): Eukaryota > Viridiplantae > Streptophyta > Magnoliopsida > Solanales > Solanaceae > Anisodus > Anisodus tanguticus. The sequence continues at coordinate 21,350,715 of CM067558.1, read as the reverse complement.
AGCTCGTGATTTTGCAGCTGCTTCGAGTTATTACCTGCAAGCTTCTTCACTTTGGCCTTCAAGTGGCAATCCTCATCATCAGGTATTTTTTGCAGTCATAGGGGAATATGCATATTGAGTAATTTTCATATTAAACAATTTGTCTTTTGAGTGTTCTTGTTGTGATGGCTGATTGTCTTGTTTCCTCAGCTTGCAATACTGGCTTCCTATTCCAATGATGAGCTGGTGGCTATTTATCACTATTTTCGCAGTCTTGCAGTAGAAAGCCCTTTTGCTACCGCAAGGGATAACTTGATCATTGCATTTGAGAAGGTAAATAACCTACTGAGAAGACATGTCAAGATCTTGCTGGTAGTTAGGTTAAGATCCTTGAGAAGACTATCCTCCCCCCCCCCCCCCCCCAAAAAAAAAAATTTTTTGCTTTTTTTTTTTGTAATATAGTCATCAGATAAATTGTCTAAGAGCATATATGTAAGATTGTTTAATTCTGATGTTGCAAAAGTTGCATGCTTATGTTGGTGATGAGAATGTTAACGATTGACCAACTTACATTTGTCGGGTCATGTCTACTAGGTGTTGTCTAGTGCAGACTGCGCTTGGTGCCATCGTGAGAGTTTAAGTAGTCTACATTACTCATAGGCATATGCAGGAAAAAGTTAAAAGGCAAGAGCAGTTTAGAATGGCTTGAATTATGTCATATATATCTCTTCTGTTTGTCTGTGTTATAACTGTGGTGACGCCATTGCAAATATCTTGTAGTAGTGGTGCTTCTTGTGGTACATAACCATAGATGATTTTGGTAAAAGCTAAGGATGTTGTACCATAACCTGTTCTAATAGCAGACAGTATTGAAGTTTTATGTAAAAGCAAACCATAGACAGTGTGTGAAGTTGGTTTGTTGCTTGGAGAATTTTTAATTGTATGCTATATGCATAGAGCTGTATGCATAGAGCTGTATGCATAGAGCTGTATTATGCTCGTTACTTGTGGCATTGTCAAAAGATGCCTCTATTAAAATTTTGGCATACATGCGTATCGCTTTTTGTAATTCCGGACGAGAGATTTGGGGAGGAACTTTGATTTTTATATTTTACTGGTTTAGAAATTGACTTCTCCCAGTATGTTTGATAGTGCAACCTTTACCAGAAGTTTCAGCTGTGTGGACACCCTTTTCTTTTATTCTGATTGGAAAAGTTTAACTCTATTAATATGAACTCATGTTAACTATTAATATGAATCACCGAGGAGGTGCAACCCAGTAATTTTTGGGTTTCCTTTAGTCCTAATGCAAAATATATTTAGTTATCTGAGATGTTATTGGTCCTTTGTAAAATTTGTAAACAATGACATCTGTGTCATCTTTCGGCAGAACCGTCAGTGTTACACCCAGCTGCTAGGGGATGCTAAAGCTTCCTCCACCAAGGCAGTACCTCCTCGCACGACTGGAAAAGGAAGAAGAAAAGGAGAAACAAGGCAACCGATGAAGGATGATAAGGTTGAAACAATGTCAGTCCAGGAAAAAGCTTCTGGTATATCAGACATCTTCAAAACCTTCACCACGAGATTTGTTCGATTGAATGGCATTCTTTTCACTCGCACTAGGTATTTTTCTGTCCATACTCTACTACGAATCTCTGCTATTTGACTACAATATAATTGATGTTGTTCTTTAACAACCTCTCTACTTACCAAGGTAGAGTTAAGGTCTGCGTACACTCTACCCTCCCCAGACCCACGTTGTGGGACTTAACTGGGTATGTTGTTGTTGTATAATTGATGTTGTTCTTTTGCCACCAGCTTGGAGACTTTTGGAGAAGTGCAGTTGGTGGTAAAGAATGATCTGCTTCAGCTTCTCTCTTCTGGGCCTGATGAGAAGTATAATTTTGGTTCTGATGCTGCCGACTGTAGACTGGCTATTGTGAGGCTCGTGGCTATCCTGATATTCACTGTTCATAATGTGAATAGGGAAAGTGAAAATCAGTCGTATGCTGAGATTTTACAAAGATCTGTTCTTCTACAGAATTCATTTACTGCTGTTTTTGAGTTCATGGGTCATGTTGTTGAGAGATGCATCCAATTAAATGACCCCACAACAAGCTTCCTTTTGCCTGGTATTTTGGTGTTTGTGGAGTGGTTGGCATGCCATCAAGATGTTGCACGTGGCAATGAACCAGAAGAGAAACAAACAACAGCTAGATCATTTTTCTGGAAGAAGTGTATTGCTTTCTTCAATAAGCTATTGTCTAGTGGGTTCAAGTTTGTTGATGATGACATGGATGAAACATATTTTTTCAATATGAGCAGGTGTGATGAAGGAGAGAGCGATAATCGTCTTGCATTACCCGAGGATTTCGAACTGAGAGGATTTCTACCTCTTCTTCCGGCACAACTTATCCTTGTTTTTTCAAGGAAGCATTCTTTTGGTGGTGATGGCGGCATCAAAGAGAAGAAATCACGTCTCCAGAGGATAATAGCAGCAGGAAAGGCTCTTGTTAGTGTGGTCCGTGTTGGAGAAGAGGGAATATATTTTGACAGTACGGCAAAGAAATTCATCATTGGCATTGAGCCCCAAGTATCTGATGATTATGCACTTGGTTGCGCCACGGAAGTTCCCAAATTAAGCGGTATTGTTCCATCTGCTGGGCAGTTAACTGTAGAAGCTCTCCAGCCAAAGCAACAATTATATGTGGAGTGTGAGGAAGAAGATGAGGTAATTGTCTTTAAGCCATCTGTGGCAGAAAAGTATGTGAATGGAAACATGATGACCTCGGAAGTTGCTGTTTCTTGTGTTGGTGCTGCCAAGGTTCCTCCTGGCGTTAGCATAGCCTCTGCTGGTCTAGGAAATGAGGTGGGCCCACTTGATGGATCAATCATGCCGAGTGCATTACATGCAAGTGTAAGGACACCCTCAACTATTGCCAATAACATTGGCCAATATATGCAGCATATTCAACCAAGTACTTCAACGTGGTCTGTTGAACAGGGTGCTGTTATGAATGGATTGGCCAGCTTCAACTTGATAGGAAATGGTCCGACCTTAATATCTGAGTTGCAAGATCATTCAGGAGTATTTCCACCTGCACCATATTCTATGCCTTTTCCACAGTCTGTCAATTTTAGCATAGCAAATAATATTCCCGCACATGTTCCAGATGCTGCTATACCATCTAACTTCAGTTCACTTTCATCCTCAGTAGCTGGTATTGACAGCATGTCAATTAAGTCTCCATCAGTCATGTCAACAGGCATAAAGAAAAATCCAGTTAGCAGAACTGTTAGGCATCTAGGTCCACCTCCAGGCTTTGGTTCTGTTCCTTCCAAAGTCCTGGACGAGTCTTCATCAGTCATGACCATAAAGAATGAACATACACTTCCTCCTATGGATGACTATAGCTGGCTGGATGGATATCAGTTGTCTTCATCACATCAGAGCATTGGTTTCAATAACTCCATTAATCATTCAACACAAAACTACCATTCCATGAGCAAGAGCAGTAGCTCAGTTGGGATGGTAAGCTTTCCTTTCCCTGGGAAACAGGTAAACTCTCTGCATGTACAATCAGGGAACCAGAAAGGTCGGAGGACTACCAGATATCTGAACAATTAGAACTGTACCAGGAGCAACCTCAGCAACTCAAGAGCGTAAATCAACAGTCTGTTGCACTGCCTTAGCAGCATCAAGGACAGTCTCTGTGGGAATGCCGTTTCTTTGTGTGATATGGATACGAAAGATTAGATGGTAAAATCCTTGTACCTTAAAAGAGAATTACCTTGAACAGATCACCCATGTTTTTATCTTTCCTAGCCCTGTATTTTATCTTTCTTACAGTTGACTGCTCAAGTTTTTCCAGTTGTCAACAATTACTGTGGTGATGTCCAGCGGCCTGTTGCTATGGCGTTCAACCATCATATTTGCAGTATGGCCAAGGTTATTAAGTTTTTCTTGCAGAATGGATGGTCTTAGAGTGTTGCAGGCACTTGCTGTCAAGCAGGTATTGCCCCCCACCCTCCCCTCTCTCTCTCTCTATTTCTCTTCGTCTTCCACTGTGCATTTGAGTGGTCATACTTTTGGCAATTTTTTGTGATTCATCCTGCCTTTTTGTCTGGGTAGTCTGCTGAGAAAGTTCCCCCATTGTTTCTTTTTATTCCTAGGCAGGTAGTTTCTGTGAGCTTTACTTAATGGTTGTGTGCGTGGCTGGTTGTCTGTGGAAGCTTGCTAATAGTATTTGAGACATTCCTTTTCCTGTTTCTTTTTTACTTTTATTGGGGCTGGGGTTAATGTAGAGTTAGAATCTGATTCTTATGTTTCTCTTATTGGAAGGCCTGAACAATTATGATATGTCCTATTCTTTATCTATTGAAATCCAATTTAAAACATCCCCACTTTTTTTCCTGTTTGTACCTTGAGGTTATTAAATTTTGATTCCCTGGTTATGTGTTGGAGTAGTTTACCCTTTTAAAATTCTCACTTGAGGGGAGAAACACAAGAAAAATCTAGGGGTGGCCAACGGGATGGGTCCAGGGCTGGGCGGGCCGGGTCTCGGCGGGACGGGACCCGACGGGACGAGAGGTATGGCGGGACCAGTACCCGGCGGGACTGGCGGGATCGGGATCGGGATCAGGTTTTTTTTGATTTTTTTTTTGCACTTAATTTTAAAAAATAACATATAAACAAGATAGTGTAATAAAAACATCCCAAAGCTGTTTTTGTGCCTTTTATATTATTTAATAGAAATATAATTTTTTTGTAATACAATTGTCAAAATTGCAACTTTGTGGTGTTGAAAGTTGCAAATAACATAGTAAAATTGCAATTAAAAAAATTGCATATTTAAAAACACATTTTCTTGTGGTTCTTCGGTTGGAATTTGTATTTGTTGGTCAAATTGCTCGACGTCGCTTCCACCTCCGTCAGATAAGATTTCGTTGTAGTTTTCGTCTTCTTCTTCGTTGATCTCCGATTGACCGCACCTTCTTCGCTCCGCTCATATTCAATCTCTGAATAATACTGCAATCTCCAAGCTGTCTCCCGCTAATGAGTGTCTGTGCTCTCCTATTTGAAATCTGCCGGCCGAAAAAGCACTTGCAGACGCTGTTGATGACGCTTGAATGTTTAACACATCTTGGGCTATCTTTGACAGTGTCGGAAATGTCTTCTCATTCTCCCTCCAATATTTCAGCAAGTCTTCACATCCTTCTTCATTGAGAACTGCTTGGTACGGTATAACACCCTACAAAACAAAAACATCAAACTCGCTAACTTAGTTAGTAGTGTTACCACTATACATTCTATTTCTAAGGCTTTCAATACTAGCCGCAGAAACATGTCTTTTTTGAGGTTGTGTTGAAGAAGAAGAATAAGAAGATGGTATGGAAGCCGGTTGGTTGCTAACACTTTCTAGTTGGTAATGCTTATATACTTTTTTGCATTCATCTTGTATGCTAGACAACACTTCTTCTTTAGTTTGTTCAATAGGTGGTGGGTCATTTGGATTTTTTTGGAGTTGGAGGTAGAGGTCTGCTATACAATCATATATAGTTTCAATTAGTGCTCTACAATCGTCTATTTTAATAGTCAGATTTATACATCACCAATAATATAAATAGTTGGAATAAGAATAAAATATTTTTTTAATTTGATAAATATTTTTTAATAGGTGCCTTATAAGCTGGTTTTTTCATATATTCACTAAGTAATAAAAATATTAGAGCTATATAAAACAACATAGTAGAAATAGTAGGATAATATATACCGAAAAATTCTTTTGTTGTTTGAAAAAATTTCTCTAGAAATACAATAAGTTCTGAAATTTTTCCAATCGTTATCCACAACCATATCATTTGGATTTCGATTATGGGCATTAAAAATTAAAGTTATAGGTCTTCTATAATCATAAGCAACAAGTAGTTGTTCGTATAAAAAATTTCACTTAGTGACTACTTCTTCGAGAATTTTTCTATTAGGTAGTCCGCAATCTTGACAAGTTTTTTTATATTATTTTTTTCGATGTATTCTATTACTTTTAAAAATAAAGTTTATAGCAAATTGTATTTTATTAAGAATGTCTGCAAGAAGTGTTAGACCATCCTTTACAACCAAGTTATATATGACATGCACATTTTATATGAAAATGATTTGGAAAAGATGGAGTTAAAATATCTTTTAAAATTCTAATAGCATAATTATTAGAAGAAGCGTTATCTAATGTAATAGTCATAATTTTATCAGTTATGCCATAATAATCGCAAACTGAATAAATATTTTCTGAAATAAAAGTACTAGTGTGCCTATCATCTATATATCTATACGCTAAAATACGTTTTTGTATAGACCATTTATAATCTATCCAATGACATTACCGTTAAATAATCACGGTCGTTAGTAGGAAAGAAGGAATCACAAAATCAATCTCGAGAGAGGGAGCAACAATTGACCTCCGACAATAGGTAGATGGGGCGTGGGGAAGAGTGAGAGGGGGGGCTACGAGCCCTCTCTCGTTGTTGGTACTACGACCTATATAAGACGTGATAGATACTTTACTAGGAAAATGATATAAGGAATAACGTAAATACCGTTGATATTCATGCACAAATTTAAATACATCTCTCCTAACAATTGATTTAGAAAAATCGTTAAATGCAGGATTATACATATCTCTAATGTAATGAATAAAACCAGGAGATGAAGGAAATGAAAAAGGCAAACCCTCCACAACAACTAATTTTGCTATTACTTTCCTATCTATATGTTTATCGTATTTAGGGCCTATAATTCCCCCGTCATAGGGTTAATTTGACCATGTACTTGGTCCGGGACAATATGTGAATCTTGTCCCGACTGAGAGGGCATTGGCGCACCTGATTTTTCAGCCAGGTGTTGGTTTCACCTAGCTTAGTGAAAGTTTTGTACGTGTCTTAATAAGCTTCCCGTCCCACCCTGACATTTTCCCATTTTAAATTTAAAAATATTTTTACAAATTAGACATTTAACTACTTGATTATGCATCCGATTTTAATTTTCGTTTTGTTGGGCCTCGTCTCATACTAGGGGAATAGGAGGCGTTCCAGTTGGAGGTGCACTAGTGGGTGTGTAGATTATTTTCTAAATTAAAGTCTTGTTGAGTTCCAGAAAATATCTCATCGTCTAAATCTAATGGTATTTTAGGAAAAAATTAGTATCAACCAAATCATTGTGTTTAGGAATAAGATGACTAGAACTAGAAGAAGTACCCTTGCCCTTGTTACCCCTACTAGAAGAAGCAAGTAGGAGCCTGACCCTTACCCTTACTCGTAATCATACGTTTCAATCCTTCCATTTTAATTATATAAATAAATAATTAAAGTAAATGAAATTAAGTGCGCTAAATAAAATAAAGAAATAATAATAATTTAATGAAGGAACGAATGTACCAAACGCCGACGTAACGTCGACGTGTAATCGAGAGGTTGAAAATTGAAACTTTGCTCGATGGAAGATTCTCAAGTTAGTTGTCAACTTCACTCCCAAATGAATAAATAAAATTGAATATTTAGTAGACAATGTAGACTTTTAGAAAGATAGATTGAAATATTAGAGAGATTGTAGGAAGATTTGTGTGAAAGCTGAAGAGAATGAGGTATTTATAGTTGAAAAATTGGGTTAAAGTGTAAATATAATAACTTAGGTGTTAAAAATAAAAATTAAGGGGTAGGGGGGGTTGGGGGGGAGGCAAAAATGGCCGTTGCACAACGACCAAAATATAAAATGGTCATTGGTGCAATAGTTATTTTGTGCTAAGGGGAGGGGTCGGGCGGGACAGGGTGCGGGACCGGGGTTGTGGCGGGCCCAGGCGGGATGAGCCCAGGTCCCGTCCCAGTACCGATTTTTTTTTATAGCGGGGTCGGGTCGGGACAGGGCCGACCCGCCCCGTTGGCCACCCTTAAAAAAATCTAGTAAAGTAACTACTAGAACCAATTAAGTTTCGCAGCTGAAAGCAATGGATTTCTCAGCAACTTAAAAAGAAGAAAACTCACTTTTTGTGTGTATGCAGCTTGTGCCTAGCTCTCCAAACTGGACGAGTTAGACTGAGGTCAGTAGGTGCAGCATTGGGAGCTTTGGAAAGTAAGAAGTTTGCGTGGTTGGATGGTTTGCATGGTTGGTATATCAGATTTTGGTGGATTGCTGGTTGGAGTCGATGAATGAGAAGCTAGTCAACCTATCTGATAGGAGATTCTCTTACAAAGATCTGCTATATGCCATGATGAGCAGTTTCCAACTATTAAATGTATAAGTAGATATCTTGGCGGTTAACATGTCGGCCTGGAAGTTATGCAATGGGATTTTGCATAAGATCATACAGAAGGATTAGTTATCAGGGGAGTAACTATTGATGTTTGGTGGAAATAAGTTTGCGAATATGTACGCACACATGGTTATCACTTTCTCTGGTTTGTCACATTGTCAACTAGTGGCAATGTCCTGTCATGTTTGTTATTTGGATTTGTAATGGTTGTGATCCAGTTGCAGACTCTCGTTGGATAATTAGTGTCTGGTCACCTGTATCTTGGCACGTCTTTCCCAAGCAGGGAATGCTCAAACCATTTGTTTTGGTGAGACACCTTTCATCTTTGGTTTCAATGTGAGGCATCTACCTTCTCCCCCCCCCCCCCCCGAAGACTGCTTATGTTTACATATAAGTTCACCCTTCCGTTCTTCACTAAATTTGCCTCGAAATGTCTTATGGCCTTGGTTTTCACCCATTCAAAGTAGTAAGCCTTGGCTTTATGTTAAAATGCTGTACAATGCGGTAGTGTTTATGCCGGTTGGAGGGTGAAAGAGCAGCAAAATTAACTAAGGCAATACGATTAAATAATATAATTATGCTACTGTCGTATTGGTTCACGGTTTTTGAAGAGGAAAAAAGTGAAGTAGCAAAACGATACTTGGAAGACTGCTAATCTTTCTTATTCATCCATGAACTTAAATTCGATATTTTACTTGGCCTAAAGTAAGCACGATATTGTACTTTATAAAGATGGATTTTCACTGCCTGGAAATGACCGGCAAATTTTCGGAAGTAGTTATTTTATCTCAATTTGTGAACAAAGGCCTAAAGCTGTATGGTTGAATCTGAGCTAATGGTATTTTCGGGATGCTTTCGTAAACTCCATAAATAAATGAATGGTCCACACGTTTAAAAGACGACCACAAGTTGTCGGTGTTAACGCAGACTCATGGTTGACCTCTGCTTATGGGTAAATGGAACGAAGAGGCAGAATTGCTGCTTCTTTCTGAATTGGATATATAGGCAGTTGTGGTGGGACTGTGGGTGAGGTAGGTTATCTTGCTTCACTCACTTCTCCAGTTCCTTCAAATAAGTGAGAATGAACACCTTTGTTTAAATATCAGGTCACATTTATAGAGAACGTGAAAGGGATCTTGGAGCTCGTAAGAGTTATCTTCGGGTGACGAACACGTAACGGACTATGGGGATGTGACTTCTCCCGGACTTTGCATGAACACAGTAAGCTTTGTGGACCGAGCTACCTTTTTTATTTTGAGATGAGAAAACTTGCACAGTATTTACCAAATTCGAGAACTAGTGAACTTCTATTCCCTTGGTTAAATAAAGAATTGTACTACTTGTATGAGGGTTAGGGATATTCCCGTTATTTCATTAATTGAATTTCTCTTGGATTAATTCCTCGTAGGGTTTCCATGTATGAGATCAATCTCTTTTTTCTTGCATTAATTCTAATAGGAGTAATTAAATCGTTGGATTTTCCTTTATTTTTGTTGGGCAAATGAAGTCTTATTTAAACAGAAAACAATACATTGACTGTGCCATTTGGAGCGATCGCCTTAGCTAAATGGATAAGAGCGTTAACAAATAATTTTGTTGAGTGAGTTTATTATTACTATGAAGAAGGAAAAACGAATGATCATCTTGTCAAAGGTTAGCACAACGTCCACATTCCTGGAGCCTCAGTTTTACGTGAAGGGTTTTATCATCTTTAAGCGGCTTCGTTTTTTAGTTTATCTTCTTTTATAAAATATAATTTACAATTCTTCATGGCAACATTTTTTTAGGTTAAAAGTTGAAGTGGCTTATCATTTTGGATTGGTGATGGGGAGGTGGTTCTAATGACTGAAGTGGTAGGTGTTCGAGTAATTTGGGTTAGTGTGAAATGTGTGATTTGAGTGTAGGGAAAAAAATGAGTAAATTTAGCATGTACATTTAAATAAAAAAGGAAAAGTAGGACCATCAGCTTTTATTATGTGGCAAAAATTTAAGGACAATGATGCAAATATATATTTCAACTTTGCAATTTAAAGTAGATATAATCTTCGTTAAATGGTGCATATATATCCTTATTATTATATAAATAGAGCAAATATATCCTTACCGTTACACAAATAGTGCAAATATATCCTTACCGTTACACAAATAGTGCAAATATATCCTTACCGTTACATAATTTTCTTAAAAATCATTTAGCTTATATTTAATTTAAAACAATGACTTTAAAAAATAAGTCTATCCATTTATTTTAAAGCCCTCTAGTAACTTTTTCACGTGGATCAAGTTTGATTCGTTCAAAAAATCTTTGTGGCTTTAAAAAAATAAGTCAATTCATTTCATTAAACGAATCAGACCTAACCCACCAGAAAAAAAATAATATCACGTAATTTTAAAATAATAAGTCTACTAAAGAAAAAGCACAGACCTTTTTTTTAAAGTCACGTGACATTTTTTAATTAAAAAATAAGTTAATAATTTTTAAAAAAGTTTTCGTCAGCAAAAGAAATATGTTTGCACCAATTTTATAACAACAAGAATATATATGCACAATTTTTTAAATAAGAGATGTATCTACTCTAAATTGCAAAGTTGAGAAGCATATTTACACCTTTTTCCAAAAATTAATTCAAGTTTATTCTATAGGCCCTTCATGCGCCTAACTGGATTTGAATTCGCTGCCTTTGCCACATGGCTGCTTAGAAATCTTAGTTTCACTTTAAAACAAAATAAATCAGGGGCGTGTAAATGACTTTTCTATACAAATTTAGGGGAAACTTGTGTATATTCCCAAGATTTTAATACAGCGATACCACAAACTTGTATCCCCATTTTAAAATAATCATAATCTAGAACTCGATGTACAACAAAATACACTACAATTAATTTTTCATGCAGTATCCAGCAATTGGGCAAAATCTTGCATAGTTGCATGATTTGAAGTTATAGATAGAGCTAGTTGAGGTAAATTGAGCAGTAGATTGAGTGCAAAACAGATTAAAAGAAAAAAACAAGACAATCAAAGACAGAAGAAACATTATGCACAAAGCCGAATAAAAATGATCACAGTTGTTTAACTAGATCATATTAAACTAATAATCATTAACTGATATAGTGAGGTACATTGTACTTAATTTATCATAGTTAACTGGTGGAAATGTGTGCAAAAGACACATGTCATGCATCCATTAGTTCAACGTAAACACAAAGTACGGAAAAGATTTTCCGAAGACCCCTTTAACGCATGGAATTGTACCTATCTATTGTGCAAGCATGCATGTATCAAAGACCCCAACAGAACCAACATACACTACGCCACAAGTGTGTCAACAGGGAAAACCAGCTTATAGTAAAAGAAATCTCCGTCTTAAAATTAACAAAAGTTATAGACCAATACAATCCATGATCACAATATAACGGAAATTTCAGGATACACAATTTAGCAAGACAGAATACATGCAGCTCAAGAATTGCAAAACAACACAACACAACCACCACAATAGTACAAAGATGGTTCAGGCAAAACCTTAGAGACCTAGTCCAACAGTACGACCATCTCTTCGGCGAAGTCCAGCAGTGTATTGCTTCTCCAAGTCCATCTGGAGCTCCTTTTGCCTCTCTGCATCGTGGATGACTGGTTTGTTCTCCGCCTTCACCTCGCCTTTCACACCCTACAATTGGCCATAGGTACCAAGGCAACCTCAGACTCTAAAAAGTGTGTCAGTACATACGAAGAAAAACTTTACTGAGATGACAAGACTCAACACTGATGGCGGCTAATACTTCTGACAATCTACAGCAAATAAAAGGAATGGAAATTACCATGAGTTTGTTGAATTTTTCTTGTCGCTCGCGATCACCAAATAGTGATGTATCCCAACGATGAGTGGACTACATAATCGACCATCAATTGAACATACAAAGAGCAAGAATGAGTGAATAGCATTGAGCATTGGATACAGATATATAACAAGCAAAAAATAAACATCTATTGATGCAACAGCCAAAATCAAGTTGCTCCAGGCTGATGTCAGCAAAAGGGATCAAATTAGACTTTAAGACGTGTATCCCATTGAAATGGAATTAATTTATCTGCAACTGATAAATACCCGTGATATACACGATACATACGCTGTGTATCACGGGCAGATTGTTGCATAATGGGTAGATTGTTTGCACTTTATTGGTCCATGCTTTCGTACCCCCTTCCTTTTGGCAACATCATGCTCTACAAATGACTACTTACCTTCTTAATATACTTCCTACCAAAGGTTTGACATATTCCTCCCCTCTTCAAATCTTATATAATAAGACTTTTTCGTAATCACATCTTAGGGTCTTTGAGTGCTTATGTTATCCACTATTTCCGTCAACTACAATTAACAAACTTCAAGTCCGTTCTACCCCTTGTGTGTTTTTGGGTTATCCATCTAATTATCGTGGTTACAAGTGTTTTGATTTATCGACTAATAAAATCATCATTAGTCGCATGTTATTTTTTATGAAACTCAATTTCCGTTTGCCAAAGTAAGTAGTTCCGGGCCTCGTTCGTATAATTTTTAGATGACGATGTCTCCCCGTATATTATCCACCATTTATCGGACTTGTCCAACACCCAAAATCCTCTAGCGGGCGCTGGACCTCCAGTGCCGTCTCCAGTCACAGGTCCAGCAACTGGGCCGAATATCCAGCCCAGTTCTGCTCCTGTTCTCGGTCTAGATTCAGGTTCTGCTTCCCGTGTTGGGCCAGCAGGCCCACTGATGGCAGGCCAGTCGATCACCCCTCCGATTTTGTCCCAAAATCCACTCAATTCTCCCCTGAGTCACAGACCGGTCACTCGTAGTCAACGGGGTATTTTTAAACCGAAAAGACATTTTAATCTAAATTCTAATATTCTTAAATCCCCCTACCCTGTAACCCAATGTCCGCATTAAATGACCCGAATTGAAAGTTGAATATGAACGACGAATATGATGCTCTTATTGAAACTAAGACGTGAGAGTTGGTACCCCGTCCTTCTGGTGTTAATATTATTTGGTCTATGTGAATTTTTACTTATAAGGATAATTCTGATGGTTCTTTTGTGAGGCTTAAGGCTCGTCTTGTAGGTGATGGTAAGACTCAGCAGGTTGGCGTGGATTATGGTGAGACGTTTAGTCTGGTGGTCAAACCGGCTACCATTCACACTGTTCTCAATCCGGCTCTTTCGAAGGCTTGGCCCATTCATGAAGAATGTTTTCTTACATGGTGATCTTAAGGAGACCGTCTACATGCATCAGCCCTTGGATTTTCGAAACCCCAAATATCCTCATCATGTCTGTTTATTGAAGAAGTCTTTGTATGGGCTTAAGCAGGCCCCACGGGCTTGGTATAAGAGATTTGCAGACTATGTTTCATCTATTGGGTTTTCGCACAACAGGTATGATAATTCATTATTCATATATCGTCGTGGTACTTCCCTGGCTTATATACTATTATATGTAGATGATATTATTTTGACTGCCTCTTCTGATGCTTTGCGCAAGTCTATCATGGCAATGCTCAGTTTTGAGTTTGCTATGAAAGACTTGGGGCCCTTGAGTTACTTTTTGGGGATTGGTGTCATTCGTCATGTAGGTGGGTTCTGGTATGTCCTCATGCAAGTCTACTTCCACTCCAGTTCATACTAAACCCAAGCTGGGTACTGCGGTTGGCTCACCTTACGAGGATCCGACCCACTATAGCAGTCTTGCAGGGGCTCTTCAGTATTTTTCACGAGACCAGATATTACATATGTCATACAACATGTGTGTTTGTTTATGCATGATCCAACGGTTGAGCACATGAATGCGCTCAAACGCATTATTCGATACATCCAGGCGACACTTGACTATGGCTTACATTTATATCCATCATCAACGTTTACACTTGTCTCGTATACAGATGCTGATTGGGGGTGGCTATCCAGATACCAGACGCTCCACGTCTGGCTATTGCATGTTAGTTGGTAATAACTTGGTCTCATGGTCTGCGAAGCGCCAAACTACATTGTCACGCTCTAGTGCGGAGGACGAGTATCGAGGGGTAGCTAATGTGGTCTCTGAATCATGTTGGTTACGTAATCTTCTCTTAGAACTTCATTGTCCCATTCAGAAAGCTACCTTGGTTTATTGTGATAATATTAATGTCGTCTATCTTTCTGGTAATCCAGTTCAACACCAACACACTAAACACATCGAGAGGGATATTCACTTTGTTCGCGAAAAGATAGCTCGTGGACAAGTACGCGTTGTCATGTCACTTTCAGGTATCAAATTGCAGACATCTTTACAAAAGGTCTTCAGTTGGTTCAATTTGAAGATTTTAGAGACAGCCTCAGCGTACGAAGACCGTTGTTATGACTGCGGGGGTGTGATAAATACTCGTGATATACACGATATATACGTTGTGTATATCACAGGCAGATTGTTTCATAATGGGCCTGTTAAATCCCGTGATATACACGGTATATGCATGTCGTGTATATCACGGTTTGGTAGTCTATTTTAGGCTATGATTTGTTGTAATTAAATTAGAGTTGTACACTTTACCATAATTATATAATTATTGTACAAGTAGAATAATGAGTAAAATAGGAATAGAATTTTCCTATTATGGAAATTGTAAATTGTATATATACTCTTTCATTAATGAAAATAATTAAGGAATTATTTCTTTCAGCAACTTATGTCATACCGCTCTACCATAAGCCGACAAAGGAGATACCAAGTTTTACAAAGAGGGAAAGGTGCAATAGGTAGACATGCAGAGTCATAATATGGGAATAACTTCCAAGACCTGCAGGAACACAAGAGGATAAATAGGTAAAGTTACCTCTTCAATGTCGGTGGTCGTTTTCTTATTTCCCCACAAGAGCTTCTTCTTTTGGTCAGTAGTCATGATACCCGTTCCAATAAGGTTTCTGTTAACTGTTATGTTGCGAAGGTTAAATCAATAAGAGAACATGAATCGCATAATGAATTATTGAGAAATATAATTGCAAACATAAGAACTTTGTAATGGTGCTCGAATAAGACACACTTAGTCAAACAATCAACATCATATACCAATAAAGAAAAATATTAAAAAATATACATAAAAACATATTGTAGGGCTGCTTCCCATCTATGGCTCATGACCCCTTGGTCGCATGCCATGGTGTCTTGGCAAGCTTCCAAGCACCTAGCGCCATGGACGGCCCAGCGGTCTTGGCCATGCCAAGTGAAAATTGTGCTTGTGTCTATGTCGCCCCATCAGTAGCTCGTGCCAGCACTCATTAACCTGCAATGCCCACAGCACAATCAACGGGCAGTGTCCTTCCACGCCCACCCGCACACTCACTGAATATAAAGATAAGGACGCGGTCTCTCCAAGAGCCTTAGACCAACCAGCCTGCCTTTGCGACTCTGCCTTTCCATGACGTCGAACAAATAGCTGGGAGTCTGTGTATAAGTAGGCCCATTTCCGTGTAAATATAGATTAGTTTTACTTTTAAGTATTTACATTATGTTTTCCCAGCTTATTTATGTCATTGTCCTGTCGCATAAGTTTATATTTGTAAAGCATATATATAGGGATTATAGTAGTTAGTTTCAGCAAGCATTCAAATCTCTGTACTAGTGCTTCCACCTCTGGCACCATATTGGCTTTCTTGTAATTATTGCTCTCCTTAATAAAAAACAAACTTCCATTCAATTCTTTCTTGAGAAAATACATTTTTTCACCCCTAAACTTGTACCGAAAACTTACTTTAGCAATTAAATTTTACTTGTAATTATTTACTCTTATCGATAGTGTATTAAATATCCTCCAAGTAGAGAAAGTGTACTTCCTGGAAGCAAGTGAGAAGTGCTAGTGTTTGGATGCACGTGTTTTGTTCATATTCCTGCGCAGTTAAGAGAAAAATTGTCCCCAAGGCAACCACTTGTGTCTTTCTTGCATACTAATCGATGGTTCAATTCATGGGCCCAAGAGCAGGGCGAACGATTTTAAAGCGGACTCCCCATTCATTAAATAGAGAAGATCACCAAGATTTCGCGATCCGCTGCCGAATTTGTTCCAATTCCAAGAGCTCGATTGAGGGTATTCAGCAGTGGGCCTACCTTAAGGTAAGAGGTGATTGATAAAGCCTTTTTTCGTTTACGTGGCTACATACTTGTAGCGATCAAAGGGCATGTAGACACTTATTTAAACCTTCTAAAACTCAAAATAGACTACGAACTTTTTATTCTACTCTCTGGGAATCCGATGTGTTGTCTTGGGTTGCCCTTCCCATCAACTTGTTGCTACTTTCGTGGCGGATAGCCAGTTGGTATCGACAGACAATCAATCCGCTTGGAATACGGCTTTGAGTAACCTAGGGAGCTTTGTGGCGGTGATGAAGACAAAAGAAAGCTTCACTGGCTATTTTATGATACTATGTGCCTACCTATTAAGGAAGGGGCTTTGCTTCTCTCTAATAACGAGAAAATTACTCTTTCAGAAAGCAAAGCTACAACTCTTCATTCTAAGCTATCTAGCTGGAACTTAAGGGAACGAAAAGAGAGAGAATCAAGCCAATTCCCGAAATGCCTTTCATGATATTCCACAATGTCTCGGCTATTCAGAAGAAAAAAAACTAATAAAATAATACACGTCATTTTTTAATGGCCAATATATAATTAATACTCTTAATATTTTTTTCTTGATTATATGAATTTTTTATTAAATATATTGATATATATTTTTTTAACTGTATGAATTTTTAATTTTGAGAGAATAAAATTTGTGGGTCCCACTTTTCCTTTTTAAATTTTTTATTTCTCTCTTTATTTATTGTCTTCTCCAAAAGACCTTCTACTCCATTACCACTACCCTACCTATTCCATTATTTCCATGACCGCCATTGTTGGACAAAATGTTGGAGAGAAAATAAATTAATAAATTAAAAGGGCAGCCCGGTGCACTAAGCTCCCGCTATGTGCGGAGTCCGGGAAAGGGCCAGACCATAAGGGTCTATTGTACGCAGCCTTATCTTGCATTTCAGCAAGAGAGTGTTTCCACGGCTTGAACCAGTGACCTCCAGGTCATATGGAGGCAACTTTACCCATTACTCCAAGGCTCCCCTTCAAATTAATAAATTGACGACTATAAATACAATATACCCAGTGAAATCCCACAACGTGGGGTCTGAGGAGGGTAGAATGTACGCAGACCTTACCTCTACCTTGGTAGGTAGAGCGGTTGTTTCCGAAGGACCCTCGGCTCAAGACACAACATAAATTGACGACTATAAATATAGTAATTTTATATAAAATAAATTGGCACCGTCACAATTTGCAATTTTGTGGTGTAAGAAGGTAGCGGGGGGCGGGGCAGGAAGAAGGTGGGTTTGGTTGGGTGTGAAGAAGGAATGGAATTGGGACTTTTAAAAAAGAAAAAAGATGAATGAAAATACAAAAAATAGAAAAAGGGCAGCCAGATGCACTAAGCTTCCGCTATGCGCAGGGTACGGGGAAGGACCGGACCACAAGGGTCTATTGTACACAGCCTTACCTTGCATTTATGCCAGAGGCTTTTTTCACGGCTTGAACCCATGACCTCCGGATCACATGACAACAACTTTACCAGTTACTCCAAGGCTCCCCTTAAATACAAAAAATAGAAAAAAGAGAAAAAAATTAAAATTTAATCGATTGCTGACGTGGCGCTGATGTGGAGGAGAGTGTTCTACGCAACCAATTGTAAGATTGGGGTGGGCAACATAAGATTGAGTTTAATTCACATATAAGCTGTTTAGGAGGGTAAATAATTACAAGTCAAGTTTAATTGCTAAAGTGAATTTTCGGTGCAAGTTTAGGGGTGAAAAAATGTATTTTCTCTTCTTTCTTTGACATATTATGATCTTGATATTAGTTCCCCATACGGCACTAACAAGTTTATTGGGGTCCTACGCTTGGCGGAAGTCAACTTTGACCTACATCACCCTTCCAAAACATCTCAGAAAAGCGTCACGTGCTAATATGCATGCAAACAGATCTTATAAGCTAAGGAATTCAGTCTCTTTGGACTTACGTTTTGACTAACAATTTAAAGATAACGGTGTGCAAAGTACCAGCTTTAAAGTAAGTAGAAGATTGACAAAATATATGCATGTTTCGCTCCCATGAGAATGAAACTAATAGTACGTTTGGCCAAGCTTCCAAAATCTACTTATTTTGAAAAGCATTTTTTGCCAAAAGTGTTTCTCGAAAAGCTATTTTTGGAGAGTAGCAGTGTTTGGCTAATTAATTTGAAAAACACTTTTGCCAATATTAGAGCAGCAATGTGTTACGACAAGGTTCCAAAAGTGTTTTTAGAAAGGCTACTTTTTCCAGCTTCTGAAAAACAACTTAAGCTACTAACTAAGCTATTACTCAAAAACACTTATTTTTAACCTAAAAACTTGGTCAAACACCTCAACACTCTAAAATAAACATTTTTTTTAAAATAAGCCATTTAACTTCTCGGAGACTTGGCAAAACAGGCTATAAAGTGAAAATTAGGGGGGATTCCAGTCCTAAATGCAGACAATTCTAGGGGAATGATATGATAGATGATGGTGTAACCCACAGAACAAAAATAAGTCGTTGGGATGGATTAGAGATACAACCAAAATGAAAATAAAATTTTATAGAACGGTTGCAAGATTATGTAGGAGCAAATGCTGGCTTTAGTTCATGTTCATAAAATGAGTACCGTAGAAAAGCGGATATAAAGATGAATGTACAGTCATACACGATAAGACAGATTGTGTAATAACACACAGGTAAACGTAAATCACAAATGGAGGGAAATCGCCTCAAACAGCCAGCAATCTCGGAAATCCATTTGGATTTAGTGAAGAACAGAACATATGAGACAGGGGATACATACAAGTGATACAATCTAATTGGAACTAAGGTTTACACTCTATTGATACACTTAAACTAGATTAGTTAATTCCAAGGAGTCCCTTCAGTTAGTTAAAGATTGAACGTGTGAGATTTAGAGAAGCTCTAATCTATAAAGACCCCCTACTATTTGTCTTAAAAGAAAAAACTATTGAGTAACGAAATGGAATTGGCCCTATTGAAGCAAAACCGACATAGAGGACTAGTATAAAGACCAGAAGTGTTTCTCGAAAAACTATTTTTGGAGAGTAGCAGTGTTTGGCTAATTAATTTGGAAAACACTTTTGCCAATATTAGAGTAGCAATGTGATACGACAAGGTTCCAAAAGTGTTTTTAGAAAGGCTACTTTTCCCAGCTTCTAAAAAACAACTTAAGCTAGTAAGCTATTACTCAAAAGCACTTATTTTTAACCTAAAAACTTGGTCAAACACCCCAACACTCTAAAATAAATCTTTTTTTAAATAAGCCATTTAACTTCGCGGAGACTTGGCAAAACAGGCTATAAAGTGAAAATTAGGGGGATTCCAGTCCTAAATGCAAACAATTCTAGGAGAATGATATGATAGATGATGGTGTAACCCACATAACAAAAATAAGTCGTTGGGATGGAGAAGAGATACAACCAAATGAAAATCAAATTTTATAGAACGGTTGCAAGATTATGTAGGAGCAAATGTTGGCTTTAGTTCATGTTCGTAAAATGAGTACCGTAGAAAAGCGAATATGAAGATGAATGTACACTCATACATAGGGATGGCAGGTGGGTATAATTTTGCGGATTCCGCACCGCACCCGCCCCAGTTGGGGCGGATATGGGTATTACTTTGGCGGGTAGTAGGCGGGTTTGGATATTGAAAATGTACCCGTCACGGGTAGGTGGTGGATTTGCAGTCACACCCGCCTACCCACCCGCCCGCCTTATACCCGCCCAAAGCCCAAAATATTAGCAGCCCATAAGTCGTGCCTTCAGCCCATAAGTAATGACAAGTCTCTCATTATCCAACAAAACTCAAAACGCTACGCCTCTTCACACCTTCACGCCTCCCTCTCTCTCGTTCCCCTTCACGCCGTCTCTCCTCCCTCACTCATTCTCGACGTCACTGCGTTTTTCTTTAAAGACGATGTTGATCGTGAAATATTGGAAAATATTGTTGTCTTTGCTTTGGGGTTGTCTTGGTGAGGTCAATTTTTGTGCATTTGTTAAGTTTTACCTATTGAGTTTGTGGAGTTCAATTGAAAAAGTTGAAAAACTTTAGCTTATATAGCTGAAATAATATTTGGGTTTTGTCTACATTTGTAATATATAGCTATTTGGGTGGATAATTTTTGGGTTTTCAGAAAAAAATTATTTTCTTGATTCTTTGTTGCGCAGGGAGGAAGAGGTGAAAAAATGGGGAATTCTGAAGGTGAAAAAACCCGGAATTCTCCTCCCTCTCCCAAAGAAAATGAGACCGTAACAGTATTGATTCTTGACTCAAAATTTTGGGATAATTTTTGGAATTTGAATTATTGGGATCATTTTGATCACTAATTGACCACAAATAAATTGATAACAAAATATGTCAGGCGGGTATTGGCGGGTGACCGATATCCACTTGGGTGGTGGAGCGAGTGTGGATTTAGGAATATACCCGCCTAGGCGGGTATGGATGTTGAAAATTGTACCCGCCACGGGTGGCTGGTAGGTGGCGTGTATAAAAATTTCTGGCGGGTACGGGTAAGGGGTAGGGGGTACCCGCACCCGCCCCGCCCAATTGCCATCCCAAGTCATAAACGATAAGACAGATTGTGTAATAACACAGAGGTAAACGTAAATCACAAATGGAGGGAAATCGCCTCAAACAGCCAGCAATCTCTGGAAATCCATTTGGATTTAGTGAAGAATAGAACATATGAGACAGGGGATACATACAAGTGATACAATCTAATTGGAACTAAGGTTTACACTCTATTGATACACTTAAACTAGATTAGTTAATTCCAAGGAGTCCCTTCGGTTAGTTAAAGATTGAACGTGTGAGATTTAGAGAAGCTCTAATCTATAAAGACCCTACTCTGTCTTAAAAGAAAAAACTATTGAGTAACGAAATGGAATTGGCCCTATTGAAGCAAAACCGACATAGAGGACTAGTATAAAGACCGAAGTGTTTCTCGAAAAACTATTTTTGGAGAGTAGCAAAGTGTTTGGCTAATTAATTTGAAAAACACTTTTGCCAATATTAGAGCGACAATGTGTTACGACAAGGATCCAAAGTGTTTTTAGAAGGGCTACTTTTCCCAGCTTCGAAAAACAACTTAAGCTAGTAAGCTATTACTCAAAAGCACTTATTTTTAACCTAAAAACTTGGTCAAACACCCCAACACACTAAAATAAACATTTATTTAAATAAGCCATTTAACTTCGCGGAGACTTGGCAAAACAGGCTATAAAGTGAAAATTAGGGGGATTCCGGTCCTAAATGCAGACAATTCTAGGAAAATGATATGATAGATGAAGGTGTAACCCACAGAACAAAAATACGTCGTTGGGATGGCGAAGAGATGGAACCAAAATGAAAATAAAATTTTATAGAACGGTTGCAAGATTATGTAGGAGCAAATGCTGGCTTTAGTTCATGTTCGTAAAATGAGTACCGTAGAAAAGCGGATATGAAGATGAATGTACAGTCATACACGATAAGACAGATTGTGTAATAACACACAGGTAAACGTAAATCACAAATGGAGGGAAATCGCCTCAAACAGCCAGCAATCTCTGGAAATCCATTTGGATTTAGTGAAGAACAGAACATATGAGACAGGGGATACATACAAGTGATACAATCTAATTGGAACTAAGGTTTACACTCTATTGATACACTTAAACTAGATTAGTTAATTCCAAGGAGTCCCTTCAGTTAGTTAAAGATTGAACGTGTGAGATTTAGAGAAGCTCTAATCTATAAAGACCCCTACTCTATCTTAAAAGAAAAAACTATTGAGAAACGAAATGGAATTGGTCCTATTGAAGCAAAACCGACATAGAGGACTAGTATAAAGACCAGAAGTGTTTCACGAAAAACTATTTTTGGAGAGTAGCAGTGTTTGGCTAATTAATTTGAAAAACACTTTTGCCAATATTAGAGCAGCAATGTGATACGACAAGGTTCCAAAAGTGTTTTTAGAAAGGCAACTTTTCCCAGCTTCTGAAAAACAACATAAGCTAGTAAGCTATTACTCAAAAGAACTTATTTTTAACCTAAAAACTTGATCAAACACCCCAACACTCTAAAATAAACATTTATTTCAATAAGCCATTTAACTTCGCGGAGATTTCGCAAAACAGGCTATAAAGTGAAAATTAGGGGGATTCCAGTCCTAAATGCAGACAATTCTAGGAGAATGATATGATAGATGATGGTGTAACCCACAGAACAAAAATAAGTCGTTGGGATGGATTAGAGATACAACCAAAATGAAAATAAAATTTTATAGAACGGTTGCAAGATTATGTAGGAGCAAATGCTGGCTTTAGTTCATGTTCGTAAAATGAGTACCGTAGAAAAGCGGATATGAAGATGAATGTACAGTCATACACGATAAGACAGATTGTGTAATAACACACAGGTAAACGTAAATCACAAATGGAGGGAAATCGCCTCAAACAGCCAGCAATCTCTGGAAATAGATTTGGATTTAGTCAAGAACAGAACATATGAGACAGGGGATACATACAAGTGATACAATCTAATTGGAACTAAGGTTTACACTCTATTGATACACTTAAACTAGATTAGTTAATTCCAAGGAGTCCCTTCAGTTAGTTAAAGATTGAACGTGTGAGATTTAGAGAAGCTCTAATCTATAAAGACCCCTACTCTGTCTTAAAAGAAAAAACTATTGAGTAACGAAATGGAATTGGCCCTATTGAAGCAAAACCGACATAGAGGACTAGTATAAAGATCAGAAGTGTTTCTCGAAAAACTATTTTTGGAGAGTAGCAGTGTTTGGCTAATTAATTTGAAAAACACTTTTGCCAATATTAGAGCAGCAATGTGTTATGACAAGGTTCCAAAGTGTTTTTAGAAAGGCTACTTTTCCCAGCTTCTGAAAAACAACTTAAGCTAGTAAGCTATTACTCAAAAGCACTTATTTTTAACCTAAAAACTTGGTCAAACACCCCAACACTCTAAAATAAACATTTATTTAAATAAGCCATTTAACTTCGCGGAGACTTGGCAAAACAGGCTATAAAGTGAAAATTAGGGGGATTCCAGTCCTAAATGCAGACAATTCTAGGAGAATGATATGATAGATGAAGGTCTAACCCACAGAACAAAAATACGTCGTTGGGATGGCGAAGAGATGCAACCAAAATGAAAATAAAATTTTATAGAACGGTTGCAAGATTATGTAGGAGCAAATGCTGGCTTTAGTTCATGTTCGTAAAATGAGTACCGTAGAAAAGCGGATATGAAGATGAATGTACAGTCATACACGATAAGACAGATTGTGTAATAACACACAGGTAAACGTAAATCACAAATGGAGGGAAATCGCCTCAAACAGCCAGCAATCTCTGGAAATCCATTTGGATTTAGTGAAGAACAGAACATATGAGACAGGGGATACATACAAGTGATACAATCTAATTGGAACTAAGGTTTACACTCTATTGATACACTTAAACTAGATTAGTTAATTCCAAGGAGTCCCTTCAGTTAGTTAAAGATTGAACGTGTGAGATTTAGAGAAGCTCTAATCTATAAAGACCCCTACTCTGTCTTAAAAGAAAAAACTATTGAGTAACGAAATGGAATTGGCCCTATTGAAGCAAAACCGACATAGAGGACTAGTATAAAGACCAGAAGTGTTTCTCGAAAAACTATTTTTGGAGAGTAGCAGTGTTTGGCTAATTAATTTGAAAAACACTTTTGCCAATATTAGAGCAGCAATGTGTTACGACAAGGATCCAAAGTGTTTTTAGAAGGGCTACTTTTCCCAGCTTCTGAAAAACAACTTAAGCTAGTAAGCTATTACTCAAAAGCACTTATTTTTAACCTAAAAACTTGGTCAAACACCCCAACACACTAAAATAAACATTTATTTAAATAAGCCATTTAACTTCGCGGAGACTTGGCAAAACAGGCTATAAAGTGAAAATTAGGGGGATTCCAGTCCTAAATGCAGACAATTCTAGGAAAATGATATGATAGATGAAGGTGTAACCCACAGAACAAAAATACGTCGTTGGGATGGCGAAGAGATGGAACCAAAATGAAAATAAAATTTTATAGAACGGTTGCAAGATTATGTAGGAGCAAATGCTGGCTTTAGTTCATGTTCGTAAAATGAGTACCGTAGAAAAGCGGATATGAAGATGAATGTACAGTCATACACGATAAGACAGATTGTGTAATAACACACAGGTAAACGTAAATCACAAATGGAGGGAAATCGCCTCAAACAGCCAGCAATCTCTGGAAATCCATTTGGATTTAGTGAAGAACAGAACATATGAGACGGGGGATACATACAAGTGATACAATCTAATTGGAACTAAGGTTTACACTCTATTGATACACTTAAACTAGATTAGTTAATTCCAAGGAGTCCCTTCGGTTAGTTAAAGATTGAACGTGTGAGATTTAGAGAAGCTCTAATCTATAAAGACCCCTACTCTGTCTTAAAAGAAAAAACTATTGAGTAACGAAATGGATTGGTCCTATTGAAGCAAAACCGACATAGAGGACTAGTATAAAGACAGAAGTGTTTCACGAAAAACTATTTTTGGAGAGTAGCGAGTGTTTGGCTAATTAATTTGAAAAACACTTTTGCCAATATTAGAGCAGCAATGTGATACGACAAGGTTCCAAAAGTGTTTTTAGAAAGGCTACTTTTCCCAGCTTCTGAAAAACAACATAAGCTAGTAAGCTATTACTCAAAAGCACTTATTTTTAACCTAAAAACTTGATCAAACACCCCAACACTCTAAAATAAACATTTATTTCAATAAGCCATTTAACTTCGCGGAGATTTCGCAAAACAGGTTATAAAGTGAAAATTAGGGGGATTCCAGTCCTAAATGCAGACAATTCTAGGAGAATGATATGATAGATGATGGTGTAACCCACAGAACAAAAATAAGTCGTTGGGATGGATTAGAGATACAACCAAAATGAAAATAAAATTTTATAGAACGGTTGCAAGATTATGTAGGAGCAAATGCTGGCTTTAGTTCATGTTCGTAAAATGAGTACCGTAGAAAAGCGGATATGAAGATGAATGTACAGTCATACACGATAAGACAGATTGTGTAATAACACACAGGTAAACGTAAATCACAAATGGAGGGAAATCGCCTCAAACAGCCAGCAATCTCTGGAAATCCATTTGGATTTAGTCAAGAACAGAACATATGAGACAGGGGATACATACAAGTGATACAATCTAATTGGAACTAAGGTTTACACTCTATTGATACACTTAAACTAGATTAGTTAATTCCAAGGAGTCCCTTCAGTTAGTTAAAGATTGAACGTGTGAGATTTAGAGAAGCTCTAATCTATAAAGACCCTACTCTGTCTTAAAAGAAAAAACTATTGAGTAACGAAATGGAATTGGCCCTATTGAAGCAAAACCGACATAGAGGACTAGTATAAAGACCAGAAGTGTTTCTCGAAAAACTATTTTTGGAGAGTAGCAGTGTTTGGCTAATTAATTTGAAAAACACTTTTGCCAATATTAGAGCAGCAATGTGTTACGACAAGGATCCAAAGTGTTTTTAGAAGGGCTACTTTTCCCAGCTTCTGAAAAACAACTTAAGCTAGTAAGCTATTACTCAAAAGCACTTATTTTTAACCTAAAAACTTGGTCAAACACCCCAACACACTAAAATAAACATTTATTTAAATAAGCCATTTAACTTCGCGGAGACTTGGCAAAACAGGCTATAAAGTGAAAATTAGGGGGATTCCAGTCCTAAATGCAGACAATTCTAGGAAAATGATATGATAGATGAAGGTGTAACCCACAGAACAAAAATACGTCGTTGGGATGGCGAAGAGATGGAACCAAAATGAAAATAAAATTTTATAGAACGGTTGCAAGATTATGTAGGAGCAAATGCTGGCTTTAGTTCATGTTCGTAAAATGAGTACCGTAGAAAAGCGGATATGAAGATGAATGTACAGTCATACACGATAAGACAGATTGTGTAATAACACACAGGTAAACGTAAATCACAAATGGAGGGAAATCGCCTCAAACAGCCAGCAATCTCTGGAAATCCATTTGGATTTAGTGAAGAACAGAACATATGAGACAGGGGATACATACAAGTGATACAATCTAATTGGAACTAAGGTTTACACTCTATTGATACACTTAAACTAGATTAGTTAATTCCAAGGAGTCCCTTCAGTTAGTTAAAGATTGAACGTGTGAGATTTAGAGAAGCTCTAATCTATAAAGACCCCTACTCTGTCTTAAAAGAAAAAACTATTGAGTAACGAAATGGAATTGGCCCTATTGAAGCAAAACCGACATAGAGGACTAGTATAAAGACCAGAAGTGTTTCTCGAAAAACTATTTTTGGAGAGTAGCAGTGTTTGGCTAATTAATTTGAAAAACACTTTTGCCAATATTAGAGCAGCAATGTGTTACGACAAGGTTCCAAAGTGTTTTTAGAAGGGCTACTTTTCCCAGCTTCTGAAAAAACAACTTAAGCTAGTAAGCTATTACTCAAAAGCACTTATTTTTAACCTAAAAACTTGGTCAAACACCCCAACACTCTAAAATAAACATTTATTTAAATAAGCCATTTAACTTCGCGGAGACTTGGCAAAACAGGCTATAAAGTGAAAATTAGGGGGATTCCAGTCCTAAATGCAGACAATTCTAGGAGAATGATATGATAGATGAAGGTCTAACCCACAGAACAAAAATACGTCGTTGGGATGGCGAAGAGATGCAACCAAAATGAAAATAAAATTTTATAGAACGGTTGCAAGATTATGTAGGAGCAAATGCTGGCTTTAGTTCATGTTCGTAAAATGAGTACCGTAGAAAAGCGGATATGAAGATGAATGTACAGTCATACACGATAAGACAGATTGTGTAATAACACACAGGTAAACGTAAATCACAAATGGAGGGAAATCGCCTCAAACAGCCAGCAATCTCTGGAAATCCATTTGGATTTAGTGAAGAACAGAACATATGAGACAGGGGATACATACAAGTGATACAATCTAATTGGAACTAAGGTTTACACTCTATTGATACACTTAAACTAGATTAGTTAATTCCAAGGAGTCCCTTCAGTTAGTTAAAGATTGAACGTGTGAGATTTAGAGAAGCTCTAATCTATAAAGACCCCTACTCTATCTTAAAAGAAAAAACTATTGAGTAACGAAATGGAATTGGTCCTATTGAAGCAAAACCGACATAGAGGACTAGTATAAAGACCAGAAGTGTTTCACGAAAAACTATTTTTGGAGAGTAGCAGTGTTTGGCTAATTAATTTGAAAAACACTTTTGCCAATATTAGAGCAGCAATGTGTTACGACAAGGTTCCAAAGTGTTTTTAGAAGGGCTACTTTTCCCAGCTTCTGAAAAACAACATAAGCTAGTAAGCTATTACTCAAAAGCACTTATTTTTAACCTAAAAACTTGATCAAACACCCCAACACTCTAAAATAAACATTTATTTCAATAAGCCATTTAACTTCGCGGAGATTTCGCAAAACAGGCTATAAAGTGAAAATTAGGGGGATTCCAGTCCTAAATGCAGACAATTCTAGGAGAATGATATGATAGATGATGGTGTAACCCACAGAACAAAAATAAGTCGTTGGGATGGATTAGAGATACAACCAAAATGAAAATAAAATTTTATAGAACGGTTGCAAGATTATGTAGGAGCAAATGCTGGCTTTAGTTCATGTTCGTAAAATGAGTACCGTAGAAAAGCGGATATGAAGATGAATGTACAGTCATACACGATAAGACAGATTGTGTAATAACACACAGGTAAACGTAAATCACAAATGGAGGGAAATCGCCTCAAACAGCCAGCAATCTCTGGAAATCCATTTGGATTTAGTCAAGAACAGAACATATGAGACAGGGGATACATACAAGTGATACAATCTAATTGGAACTAAGGTTTACACTCTATTGATACACTTAAACTAGATTAGTTAATTCCAAGGAGTCCCTTCAGTTAGTTAAAGATTGAACGTGTGAGATTTAGAGAAGCTCTAATCTATAAAGACCCCTACTCTGTCTTAAAAGAAAAAACTATTGAGTAACGAAATGGAATTGGCCCTATTGAAGCAAAACCGACATAGAGGACTAGTATAAAGATCAGAAGTGTTTCTCGAAAAACTATTTTTGGAGAGTAGCAGTGTTTGGCTAATTAATTTGAAAAACACTTTTGCCAATATTAGAGCAGCAATGTGTTACGACAAGGTTCCAAAGTGTTTTTAGAAAGGTTACTTTTCCCAGCTTCTGAAAAACAACTTAAGCTAGTAAGCTATTACTCAAAAGCACTTATTTTTAACCTAAAAACTTGGTCAAACACCCCAACACTCTAAAATAAACATTTATTTAAATAAGCCATTTAACTTCGCGGAGACTTGGCAAAACAGGCTATAAAGTGAAAATTAGGGGGATTCCAGTCCTAAATGCAGACAATTCTAGGAGAATGATATGATAGATGAAGGTGTAACCCACAGAACAAAAATACGTCGTTGGGATGGCGAAGAGATGCAACCAAAATGAAAATAAAATTTTATAGAACGGTTGCAAGATTATGTAGGAGCAAATGCTGGCTTTAGTTCATGTTCGTAAAATGAGTACCGTAGAAAAGCGGATATGAAGATGAATGTACAGTCATACACGATAAGACAGATTGTGTAATAACACACAGGTAAACGTAAATCACAAATGGAGGGAAATCGCCTCAAACAGCCAGCAATCTCTGGAAATCCATTTGGATTTAGTGAAGAACAGAACATATGAGACAGGGGATACATACAAGTGATACAATCTAATTGGAACTAAGGTTTACACTCTATTGATACACTTAAACTAGATTAGTTAATTCCAAGGAGTCCCTTCAGTTAGTTAAAGATTGAACGTGTGAGATTTAGAGAAGCTCTAATCTATAAAGACCCCTACTCTGTCTTAAAAGAAAAAACTATTGAGTAACGAAATGGAATTGGCCCTATTGAAGCAAAACCGACATAGAGGACTAGTATAAAGACCAGAAGTGTTTCTCGAAAAACTATTTTTGGAGAGTAGCAGTGTTTGGCTAATTAATTTGAAAAACACTTTTGCCAATATTAGAGCAGCAATGTGTTACGACAAGGTTCCAAAGTGTTTTTAGAAGGGCTACTTTTCCCAGCTTCTGAAAAACAACTTAAGCTAGTAAGCTATTACTCAAAAGCACTTATTTTTAACCTAAAAACTTGGTCAAACACCCCAACACTCTAAAATAAACATTTATTTAAATAAGCCATTTAACTTCGCGGAGACTTGGCAAAACAGGCTATAAAGTGAAAATTAGGGGATTCCAGTCCTAAATGCAGACAATTCTAGGAGAATGATATGATAGATGAAGGTCTAACCCACAGAACAAAAATACGTCGTTGGGATGGCGAAGAGATGCAACCAAAATGAAAATAAAATTTTATAGAACGGTTGCAAGATTATGTAGGAGCAAATGCTGGCTTTAGTTCATGTTCGTAAAATGAGTACCGTAGAAAAGCGGATATGAAGATGAATGTACAGTCATACACGATAAGACAGATTGTGTAATAACACACAGGTAAACGTAAATCACAAATGGAGGGAAATCGCCTCAAACAGCCAGCAATCTCTGGAAATCCATTTGGATTTAGTGAAGAACAGAACATATGAGACAGGGGATACATACAAGTGATACAATCTAATTGGAACTAAGGTTTACACTCTATTGATACACTTAAACTAGATTAGTTAATTCCAAGGAGTCCCTTCAGTTAGTTAAAGATTGAACGTGTGAGATTTAGAGAAGCTCTAATCTATAAAGACCCCTACTCTATCTTAAAAGAAAAAACTATTGAGTAACGAAATGGAATTGGTCCTATTGAAGCAAAACCGACATAGAGGACTAGTATAAAGACCAGAAGTGTTTCACGAAAAACTATTTTTGGAGAGTAGCAGTGTTTGGCTAATTAATTTGAAAAACACTTTTGCCAATATTAGAGCAGCAATGTGTTACGACAAGGTTCCAAAGTGTTTTTAGAAGGGCTACTTTTCCCAGCTTCTGAAAAACAACATAAGCTAGTAAGCTATTACTCAAAAGCACTTATTTTTAACCTAAAAACTTGATCAAACACCCCAACACTCTAAAATAAACATTTATTTCAATAAGCCATTTAACTTCGCGGAGATTTCGCAAAACAGGCTATAAAGTGAAAATTAGGGGGATTCCAGTCCTAAATGCAGACAATTCTAGGAGAATGATATGATAGATGATGGTGTAACCCACAGAACAAAAATAAGTCGTTGGGATGGATTAGAGATACAACCAAAATGAAAATAAAATTTTATAGAAC
The DNA here is from genome assembly GCA_034509755.1 of Anisodus tanguticus. Taxonomy (NCBI): domain Eukaryota; kingdom Viridiplantae; phylum Streptophyta; class Magnoliopsida; order Solanales; family Solanaceae; genus Anisodus; species Anisodus tanguticus. Next base: position 21,319,922 of record CM067558.1, on the reverse strand, counting down.
GGTTGCAAGATTATGTAGGAGCAAATGCTGGCTTTAGTTCATGTTCGTAAAATGAGTACCGTAGAAAAGCGGATATGAAGATGAATGTACAGTCATACACGATAAGACAGATTGTGTAATAACACACAGGTAAACGTAAATCACAAATGGAGGGAAATCGCCTCAAACAGCCAGCAATCTCTGGAAATCCATTTGGATTTAGTCAAGAACAGAACATATGAGACAGGGGATACATACAAGTGATACAATCTAATTGGAACTAAGGTTTACACTCTATTGATACACTTAAACTAGATTAGTTAATTCCAAGGAGTCCCTTCAGTTAGTTAAAGATTGAACGTGTGAGATTTAGAGAAGCTCTAATCTATAAAGACCCCTACTCTGTCTTAAAAGAAAAAACTATTGAGTAACGAAATGGAATTGGCCCTATTGAAGCAAAACCGACATAGAGGACTAGTATAAAGATCAGAAGTGTTTCTCGAAAAACTATTTTTGGAGAGTAGCAGTGTTTGGCTAATTAATTTGAAAAACACTTTTGCCAATATTAGAGCAGCAATGTGTTACGACAAGGTTCCAAAGTGTTTTTAGAAAGGTTACTTTTCCCAGCTTCTGAAAAACAACTTAAGCTAGTAAGCTATTACTCAAAAGCACTTATTTTTAACCTAAAAACTTGGTCAAACACCCCAACACTCTAAAATAAACATTTATTTAAATAAGCCATTTAACTTCGCGGAGACTTGGCAAAACAGGCTATAAAGTGAAAATTAGGGGGATTCCAGTCCTAAATGCAGACAATTCTAGGAGAATGATATGATAGATGAAGGTGTAACCCACAGAACAAAAATACGTCGTTGGGATGGCGAAGAGATGCAACCAAAATGAAAATAAAATTTTATAGAACGGTTGCAAGATTATGTAGGAGCAAATGCTGGCTTTAGTTCATGTTCGTAAAATGAGTACCGTAGAAAAGCGGATATGAAGATGAATGTACAGTCATACACGATAAGACAGATTGTGTAATAACACACAGGTAAACGTAAATCACAAATGGAGGGAAATCGCCTCAAACAGCCAGCAATCTCTGGAAATCCATTTGGATTTAGTGAAGAACAGAACATATGAGACAGGGGATACATACAAGTGATACAATCTAATTGGAACTAAGGTTTACACTCTATTGATACACTTAAACTAGATTAGTTAATTCCAAGGAGTCCCTTCAGTTAGTTAAAGATTGAACGTGTGAGATTTAGAGAAGCTCTAATCTATAAAGACCCCTACTCTGTCTTAAAAGAAAAAACTATTGAGTAACGAAATGGAATTGGCCCTATTGAAGCAAAACCGACATAGAGGACTAGTATAAAGACCAGAAGTGTTTCTCGAAAAACTATTTTTGGAGAGTAGCAGTGTTTGGCTAATTAATTTGAAAAACACTTTTGCCAATATTAGAGCAGCAATGTGTTACGACAAGGTTCCAAAGTGTTTTTAGAAGGGCTACTTTTCCCAGCTTCTGAAAAACAACTTAAGCTAGTAAGCTATTACTCAAAAGCACTTATTTTTAACCTAAAAACTTGGTCAAACACCCCAACACTCTAAAATAAACATTTATTTAAATAAGCCATTTAACTTCGCGGAGACTTGGCAAAACAGGCTATAAAGTGAAAATTAGGGGGATTCCAGTCCTAAATGCAGACAATTCTAGGAGAATGATATGATAGATGAAGGTCTAACCCACAGAACAAAAATACGTCGTTGGGATGGCGAAGAGATGCAACCAAAATGAAAATAAAATTTTATAGAACGGTTGCAAGATTATGTAGGAGCAAATGCTGGCTTTAGTTCATGTTCGTAAAATGAGTACCGTAGAAAAGCGGATATGAAGATGAATGTACAGTCATACACGATAAGACAGATTGTGTAATAACACACAGGTAAACGTAAATCACAAATGGAGGGAAATCGCCTCAAACAGCCAGCAATCTCTGGAAATCCATTTGGATTTAGTGAAGAACAGAACATATGAGACAGGGGATACATACAAGTGATACAATCTAATTGGAACTAAGGTTTACACTCTATTGATACACTTAAACTAGATTAGTTAATTCCAAGGAGTCCCTTCAGTTAGTTAAAGATTGAACGTGTGAGATTTAGAGAAGCTCTAATCTATAAAGACCCCTACTCTATCTTAAAAGAAAAAACTATTGAGTAACGAAATGGAATTGGTCCTATTGAAGCAAAACCGACATAGAGGACTAGTATAAAGACCAGAAGTGTTTCACGAAAAACTATTTTTGGAGAGTAGCAGTGTTTGGCTAATTAATTTGAAAAACACTTTTGCCAATATTAGAGCAGCAATGTGTTACGACAAGGTTCCAAAGTGTTTTTAGAAGGGCTACTTTTCCCAGCTTCTGAAAAACAACATAAGCTAGTAAGCTATTACTCAAAAGCACTTATTTTTAACCTAAAAACTTGATCAAACACCCCAACACTCTAAAATAAACATTTATTTCAATAAGCCATTTAACTTCGCGGAGATTTCGCAAAACAGGCTATAAAGTGAAAATTAGGGGGATTCCAGTCCTAAATGCAGACAATTCTAGGAGAATGATATGATAGATGATGGTGTAACCCACAGAACAAAAATAAGTCGTTGGGATGGATTAGAGATACAACCAAAATGAAAATAAAATTTTATAGAACGGTTGCAAGATTATGTAGGAGCAAATGCTGGCTTTAGTTCATGTTCGTAAAATGAGTACCGTAGAAAAGCGGATATGAAGATGAATGTACAGTCATACACGATAAGACAGATTGTGTAATAACACACAGGTAAACGTAAATCACAAATGGAGGGAAATCGCCTCAAACAGCCAGCAATCTCTGGAAATCCATTTGGATTTAGTCAAGAACAGAACATATGAGACAGGGGATACATACAAGTGATACAATCTAATTGGAACTAAGGTTTACACTCTATTGATACACTTAAACTAGATTAGTTAATTCCAAGGAGTCCCTTCAGTTAGTTAAAGATTGAACGTGTGAGATTTAGAGAAGCTCTAATCTATAAAGACCCCTACTCTGTCTTAAAAGAAAAAACTATTGAGTAACGAAATGGAATTGGCCCTATTGAAGCAAAACCGACATAGAGGACTAGTATAAAGATCAGAAGTGTTTCTCGAAAAACTATTTTTGGAGAGTAGCAGTGTTTGGCTAATTAATTTGAAAAACACTTTTGCCAATATTAGAGCAGCAATGTGTTACGACAAGGTTCCAAAGTGTTTTTAGAAAGGTTACTTTTCCCAGCTTCTGAAAAACAACTTAAGCTAGTAAGCTATTACTCAAAAGCACTTATTTTTAACCTAAAAACTTGGTCAAACACCCCAACACTCTAAAATAAACATTTATTTAAATAAGCCATTTAACTTCGCGGAGACTTGGCAAAACAGGCTATAAAGTGAAAATTAGGGGGATTCCAGTCCTAAATGCAGACAATTCTAGGAGAATGATATGATAGATGAAGGTGTAACCCACAGAACAAAAATACGTCGTTGGGATGGCGAAGAGATGCAACCAAAATGAAAATAAAATTTTATAGAACGGTTGCAAGATTATGTAGGAGCAAATGCTGGCTTTAGTTCATGTTCGTAAAATGAGTACCGTAGAAAAGCGGATATGAAGATGAATGTACAGTCATACACGATAAGACAGATTGTGTAATAACACACAGGTAAACGTAAATCACAAATGGAGGGAAATCGCCTCAAACAGCCAGCAATCTCTGGAAATCCATTTGGATTTAGTGAAGAACAGAACATATGAGACAGGGGATACATACAAGTGATACAATCTAATTGGAACTAAGGTTTACACTCTATTGATACACTTAAACTAGATTAGTTAATTCCAAGGAGTCCCTTCAGTTAGTTAAAGATTGAACGTGTGAGATTTAGAGAAGCTCTAATCTATAAAGACCCCTACTCTGTCTTAAAAGAAAAAACTATTGAGTAACGAAATGGAATTGGCCCTATTGAAGCAAAACCGACATAGAGGACTAGTATAAAGACCAGAAGTGTTTCTCGAAAAACTATTTTTGGAGAGTAGCAGTGTTTGGCTAATTAATTTGAAAAACACTTTTGCCAATATTAGAGCAGCAATGTGTTACGACAAGGTTCCAAAGTGTTTTTAGAAGGGCTACTTTTCCCAGCTTCTGAAAAACAACTTAAGCTAGTAAGCTATTACTCAAAAGCACTTATTTTTAACCTAAAAACTTGGTCAAACACCCCAACACTCTAAAATAAACATTTATTTAAATAAGCCATTTAACTTCGCGGAGACTTGGCAAAACAGGCTATAAAGTGAAAATTAGGGGGATTCCAGTCCTAAATGCAGACAATTCTAGGAAAATGATATGATAGATGAAGGTGTAACCCACAGAACAAAAATACGTCGTTGGGATGGCGAAGAGATGGAACCAAAATGAAAATAAAATTTTATAGAACGGTTGCAAGATTATGTAGGAGCAAATGCTGGCTTTAGTTCATGTTCGTAAAATGAGTACCGTAGAAAAGCGGATATGAAGATGAATGTACAGTCATACACGATAAGACAGATTGTGTAATAACACACAGGTAAACGTAAATCACAAATGGAGGGAAATCGCCTCAAACAGCCAGCAATCTCTGGAAATCCATTTGGATTTAGTCAAGAACAGAACATATGAGACAGGGGATACATACAAGTGATACAATCTAATTGGAACTAAGGTTTACACTCTATTGATACACTTAAACTAGATTAGTTAATTCCAAGGAGTCCCTTCAGTTAGTTAAAGATTGAACGTGTGAGATTTAGAGAAGCTCTAATCTATAAAGACCCCTACTCTGTCTTAAAAGAAAAAACTATTGAGTAACGAAATGGAATTGGCCCTATTGAAGCAAAACCGACATAGAGGACTAGTATAAAGATCAGAAGTGTTTCTCGAAAAACTATTTTTGGAGAGTAGCAGTGTTTGGCTAATTAATTTGAAAAACACTTTTGCCAATATTAGAGCAGCAATGTGTTACGACAAGGTTCCAAAGTGTTTTTAGAAAGGCTACTTTTCCCAGCTTCTGAAAAACAACTTAAGCTAGTAAGCTATTACTCAAAAGCACTTATTTTTAACCTAAAAACTTGGTCAAACACCCCAACACTCTAAAATAAACATTTATTTAAATAAGCCATTTAACTTCGCGGAGACCTGGCAAAACAGGCTATAAAGTGAAAATTAGGGGGATTCCAGTCCTAAATGCAGGCAATTCTAGGAGAATGATATGATAGATGAAGGTGTAACCCACAGAACAAAAATACGTCGTTGGGATGGCGAAGAGATGCAACCAAAATGAAAATAAAATTTTATAGAACGGTTGCAAGATTATGTAGGAGCAAATGCTGGCTTTAGTTCATGTTCGTAAAATGAGTACCGTAGAAAAGCGGATATGAAGATGAATGTACAGTAATAACACACAGGTAAACGTAAATCACAAATGGAGGGAAATCGCCTCAAACAGCCAGCAATCTCTGGAAATCCATTTGGATTTAGTGAAGAACAGAACATATGAGACAGGGGATACATACAAGTGATACAATCTAATTGGAACTATGGTTTACACTCTATTGATACACTTAAACTAGATTAGTTAATTCCAAGGAGTCCCTTCAGTTAGTTAAAGATTGAACGTGTGAGATTTAGAGAAGCTCTAATCTATAAAGACCCCTACTCTGTCTTAAAAGAAAAAACTATTGAGTATCGAAATGGAATTGGCCCTATTGAAGCAAAACCGACATAGAGGACTAGTATAAAGACCAGAAGTGTTTCTCGAAAAACTATTTTTGGAGAGAAGCAGTGTTTGGCTAATTAATTTGAAAAACACTTTTGCCAATATTAGAGCACCAATGTGTTACGACAAGGTTCCAAAAGTATTTATAGAAAGGCTACTTTTCCCAGCTTCTGAAAACAACTTAAGCTAGTAAGCTATTACTCAAAAGCACTTATTTTTAACCTAAAAACTTGATCAAACACCCCAACACACTAAAATAAACATTTATTTAAATAAGCCATTTAACTTCGCGGAGACTTGGCAAAACAGGCTATAAAGTGAAAATTAGGGGGATTCCAGTCCTAAATGCAGACAATTCTAGGAGAATGATATGATAGATGATGGTGTAACCCACAGAACAAAAATAAGTCGTTGGGATGGATTAGAGATACAACCAAAATGAAAATAAAATTTTATAGAACGGTTGCAAGATTATGTAGGAGCAAATGCTGGCTTTAGTTCATGTTCGTAAAATGAGTACCGTAGAAAAGCGGATATGAAGATGAATGTACAGTCATACACGATAAGACAGATTGTGTAATAACACACAGGTAAACGTAAATCACAAATGGAGGGAAATCGCCTCAAACAGCCAGCAATCTATGGAAATCCATTTGGATTTAGTGAAGAACAGAACATATGAGACAGGGGATACATACAAGTGATACAATCTAATTGGAACTAAGGTTTACACTCTATTGATACACTTAAACTAGATTAGTTAATTCCAAGGAGTCCCTTCAGTTAGTTAAAGATTGAACGTGTGAGATTTAGAGAAGCTCTAATCTATAAAGACCCCTACTCTGTCTTAAAAGAAAAAACTATTGAGTAACGAAATGGAATTGGCCCTATTGAAGCAAAACCGACATAGGGGACTAGTATAAAGACCAGAAGTGTTTCTCAAAAAACAATTTTTGGAGAGTAGCAATGTTTGGCTAATTAATTTGAAAAACACTTTTGCCAATATTAGAGCAACAATGTGATACGACAAGGTTCCAAAAGTGTTTTTAGAAAGGCTACTTTTCCCAGCTTCTGAAAACAACTTATGCTAGTAAGCTATTACTCAAAAGCACTTATTTTTAACCTAAAAACTTGATCAAACACCCCAACACTCTAAAATAAACATTTATTTCAATAAGCCATTTAACTTCGCGGAGACTTGGCAAAACAGGCTATAAAGTGAAAATTAGGGGGATTCCAGTCCTAAATGCAGACAATTCTAGGAGAATGATATGATAGATGATGGTGTAACCCACAGAACAAAAATAAGTCGTTGGGATGGATTAGAGATGCAACCAAAATGAAAATAAAATTTTATAGAACGGTTGCAAGAATATGTAGGAGCAAATGCTGGCTTTAGTTCATGTTCATAAAATGAGTACCGTAGAAAAGCGGATATGAAGATGAATGTACAGTCATACACGATAAGACAGATTGTGTAATAACACACAGGTAAACGTAAATCACAAATGGAGGGAAATCGCCTCAAACAGCCAGCAATCTCTGGAAATCCATTTGGATTTAGTGAAGAACAGAACATATGAGACAGGGGATACATACAAGTGATACAATCTAATTGGAACTAAGGTTTACACTCTATTGATACACTTAAACTAGATTAGTTAATTCCAAGGAGTCCCTTCAGTTAGTTAAAGATTGAACGTGTGAGATTTAGAGAAGCTCTAATCTATAAAGACCTCTACTCTGTCTTAAAAGAAAAAACTATTGAGTAACGAAATGGAATTGGTCCTATTGAAGCAAAACCGACATAGAGGACTAGTATAAAGACCAGAAGTGTTTCTCGAAAAACTATTTTTGGAGAGTAGCAGTGTTTGGCTAATTAATTTGAAAAACAATTTTGCCAATATTAGAGCAGCAATGTGATACGACAAGGTTCCAAAAGTGTTTTTAGAAAGGCTACTTTTCCCAGCTTCTGAAAAACAACTTAAGCTAGTAAGCTATTACTCAAAAGCACTTATTTTTAACCTAAAAACTTGGTCAAACATCCCAACACTCTAAAATAAACATTTATTTAAATAAGCCATTTAACTTCGCGGAGACTTGGCAAAACAAGCTATAAAGTGAAAATTAGGGGGATTCCAGTCCTAAATGCAGACAATTCTAGAAGAATGATATGATAGATGAAGGTGTAACCCACAGAACAAAATTAAGTCGTTGGGATGGAGTAGAGATACAACCAAAATGAAAATAAAATTTTATAGAACGGTTGCAAGATTATGTAGGAGCAAATGCTGGCTTTAGTTCATATTCGTAAAATGAGTACCGTAGAAAAGCGGATATGAAGATGAATGTACAGTCATACACGATAAGACAGATTGTGTAATAACACACAGGTAAACGTAAATCACAAATGGAGGGAAATCGCCTCAAACAGCCAGCAATCTCTGGAAATCCATTTGGATTTAGTGAAGAACAGAACATATGAGACAGGGGATACATACAAGTGATACAATCTAATTGGAACTAAGGTTTACACTCTATTGATACACTTAAACTAGATTAGTTAATTCCAAGGAGTCCCTTCAGCTAGTTAAAGATTGAACGTGTGAGATTTAGAGAAGCTCTAATCTATAAAGACCCCTACTCTGTCTTAAAAGAAAAAACTATTGAGTAACGAAATGGAATTGGTCCTATTGAAGCAAAACCGACATAGAGGACTAGTATAAAGACCAGAAGTGTTTCTCGAAAAACTATTTTTGGAGAGTAGCAGTGTTTGGCTAATTAATTTGAAAAACACTTTTGCCAATATTAGAGCAGCAATGTGATACGACAAGGTTCCAAAAGTGTTTTTAGAAAGGCTACTTTTCCCAGCTTCTGAAAAACAACTTAAGCTAGTAAGCTATTACTCAAAAGCACTTATTTTTAACCTAAAAACTTGGTCAAACATCCCAACACTCTAAAATAAACATTTATTTAAATAAGCCATTTAACTTCGCGGAGACTTGGCAAAACAAGCTATAAAGTGAAAATTAGGGGTATTCCAGTCCTAAATGCAGACAATTCTAGGAGAATGATATGATAGATGAAGGTGTAACCCACAGAACAAAATTAAGTCGTTGGGATGGAGTAGAGATACAACCAAAATGAAAATAAAATTTTATAGAACGGTTGCAAGATTATGTAGGAGCAAATGCTGGCTTTAGTTCATATTCGTAAAATGAGTACCGTAGAAAAGCGGATATGAAGATGAATGTACAGTCATACACGATAAGACAGATTGTGTAATAACACACAGGTAAACGTAAATCACAAATGGAGGGAAATCGCCTCAAACAGCCAGCAATCTCTGGAAATCCATTTGGATTTAGTGAAGAACAGAACATATGAGACAGGGGATACATACAAGTGATACAATCTAATTGGAACTAAGGTTTACACTCTATTGATACACTTAAACTAGATTAGTTAATTCCAAGGAGTCCCTTCAGTTAGTTAAAGATTGAACGTGTGAGATTTAGAGAAGCTCTAATCTATAAAGACCCCTACTCTGTCTTAAAAGAAAAAACTATTGAGTATCGAAATGGAATTGGCTCTATTGAAGCAAAACCGACATAGAGGACTAGTATAACTGACCAAGCAAATTTGGGATTAAGGCCAAACTTGTTCTTTTTTACATCCTTGTAAATGGGCTTAAGAGCCCGCCTTTGTGGTTTAAGAACCATTGCATTTAGCCCCCTCCCCCCCCCCCCCCACACACACACAAAAAAAAAAGAAGAAGATATTATCTAATTTTCCCATATGGAAAGAACTCAAGGAAATAAAAGTAACAACACAGTGTTGTTAATCTTTAGAAAACCTTTTCAATATTAAGCTAGATCCATCAATATAAAAGTAAATGAGTATTTGGAGTGGGAGTCTTAGGGTGTTGATGTTCCAAACCAAGTTGAAGGAACAGTATAAATAAATTAGTTCTTAGACGTGGGAGATGATGGTTTTTGAACATATTGTAAGATTAAACGTTTGAAAAAAAACACGCCAACACAGGTCGTGTGTTTCAGATTTCTGTGACCACAAGGAAGCTTTTAGCCTAGTTTCACAGTATATGGAGATAAAACCAGGAGCAAGATTCATATAGGAGACGACGTAAAACACCCTTAAATGTTCTGAAGTCCCATCTAATTTAAAGAGCCATTCAAAAACTTATCCAAAACAAAACCGGAGCTCTGTGGTTAAAGAACAATTCAACTTCCAGAAATCAGACCGAAAGTGTTGCCTGAAAACCAAAACAATCTAAAGGTAGGTTTCTAGAAAAACTCACACATGTTTCCAGAAACTTCTCATCAAAAAGTAATCCAAACATAAATTTATTTTTCTAAAACTTTTCCTAAAAAATATTTTCCGGAAACAAACCAAAACTAAATCCAATCCCACCTAAGATTTCCACTGAACACCATCAAATGACCCCCCCCCCCCCCGGGAAAGAAAAAGACAACAAAAGAAGAAATATACCTAATTCTGCAGCCTTCATTGCAGCAATTTTTGCAGCATCTATATCAGAGTCTTTTACGCCCTGCTCCGAAGCCAATTCACTGTTTGGATCTTGACCTTGTGCTGAGTTTAAAGAAAGGTTTCCACCAGCTGCACTTGCTCGATTCAAGCCTGAATAATAAAGACAGTGTAATTAAACATAATAATAGTAGTCCAGGAAGAACAAAATGGTTAATACCATCTTTTCCCTGCTCAGAACTCTGATCCATGCCTGAGAATTTTGACTTCTTAGCTGGAGATTCTCTCCCCTTACCAGAAATAACATTTCTGTCTTCAAACATCTTATTTCGGTCCTCATAGTTCTTCCTTTCCTCTTTGGTGTATTTCTCACCATCCAAATCCGCTTCCTTCAGCCGTTGCACAGAACTGTCTTTTCTTGAATTTGACTCATTTCGGTTGCTTCTAGACTCCTCATAAGCAGGTGAACGATCACTCTTGCGATCTCGGCTGTCTCTATACTCCTTATACCTATCACTCTCCCTGGATCTATTATCGTCAATGCTAGAGTTATTATAACGCCTACCTGATCCAACTCTATCAAATGATGAATCTTTATCTTTGAATGATGAAGTTTCTCTCTCCCGGTTCTTGCTTCTATGCCCTAAATCCTCATACCTATCTCGGTAGTGTTTGTCAATGTCACGTGGGTAGTCTCTTGATCTATGATCATTATCACGCCTGGAGTTATTAGAATAATTGTCCACTCTTGCATGAGAGCCTAGCTTTGGATATCCTCTATCATCATCATCAGTATGTCTGAGATAATCATCGTGCTTATGGTGATTGCGGGAACTCCTAGAAGACTGCCTGTGAGATTCAGCACTTCGACCTTGTGGGTTTCTACTAGAATCCCTATCTAAATAATCATCCTTGTGTCGCCGATCATCCTTCCTTGATGGGATAGGACTAGAGCTCCTCTTGCGGACAGGGCTCCCTACATTCACCGAAGATAGGATAGTTAAGAAGCAAACATCACATATGTCAAGCTTTACCAAGATCTTTAAATAGATGATAATCATATTCACAAGGCAGACTCAAAAGATGCCTAGTTTATGTCTATGAAGCACTAAACAATAGCCTTAGCATACGGCTTACATTTTTAGTTTAGAACTGGAGAAGCAAATTACTTGAGGGTGTCGGTATGACATAAAATATTTTCCATAAAAGATATTGTCTGAGATAAATGTTTTTTTACCAACAATAAATATTTCATAGATCACTTTCTGATGGTTGAGCATTAGATAAGTCACCACCACAATAATACAGGTATAGGAGCATGCTCATTAATACCTATAGATGGTAGGAGCAGGAGTGTTGTATAGTAAGAGCAAAGATACTGGTAAGGGAAATGACTTGCACCCCAAAATGACACATCAATTTCTCGCACTCATGGAGAAAGAACATATCCTACAATTAAGGACATTCAACACCGGAAAATAATTTCATTATGTAGAGTATTTTCTGAGGCTATTACACCAAAACCTCTTAAATCTCCTTTAGTTACATCAACAATGGCTTATAATAAATAATAAATACAAAAGCCTAATTGGCACAAAACAGAACCCAAAATATCGCACTGATATTAGTCACCCTCCAGCGAACCAAAATAATCCAAAATCTCCAAATAAACTTTTTTCTTCCCACTTGCCTTAGAATGCCATATCCAGAAAGGTGCCCATTTTACTTGACTGAGCAAAATCACCTCTTGGCTAGTAAAGACTGACAATATGTTGAGCAATTGCAAGAAGAAGATAAAAGTCTCTTTAATTTATTTATTTTTATAAGTAAAAAGTCTCCATTTTTTGCAGCCAAAAAATACAGAATTTTCTCCATGGCTCTGCAATGAGGAGGAGTTCTGAGAATAAAATTATTATTTTGTCTTTATACATGCCATTGAGAAAAATATAAGAGCAGACCGACGTTGGAGAGGAATGGGCAAATCAGAGGTGGATCTAGGAATTGAAGTTTGTGGGTTCCCAATGATCTCAAATTAAAAAGAAAAAGAGAGACAAAATAAAGGCTTGCGTGGTTTTTTGTAAAAAAGAAAAAAGCAAAAAACATGTTAATTATGGTGCCCAAGGGAATCGAACCCTTGTTCAAGGACGGTGCAGCAAGCTTAACTGGTTCCGCCTTTACTGTTGAACCAACAACACACTTTTACACTGGGTTCCCAACTAGAAATTTGTTATATGTTTAATGGATTCTCAATATAAGTACAAGTCCCGAGCAAAAGTTACTAAGTTCCTGGGAACCCACACCCCATACCCTAAATCCGCCATGGGGCGGAATGAGGGAGCGTAATATGAATACGCATCCTGCTCCAAGGTGAAAACAACAAGAGGCTATTAGAGTGCACGTTCTGCCTTTTATATAAAGACTATACTTCCAGACAATTCAATTGCAAAGGAACATTTTTTCCATTAATCAACTATGCGTCAATCCCAATTAGATGAGGTCCTACAAAATTCTGTCTATCCAGTCCTCACTTTTCATGTCCATTTCATTCCAATACAGTTGAACAAATGTGATAACATCTACACCTATTTGTTGATGCAAGTAAAAGGAGGGGGTGTTGGTGGGTAAGTGAGTCAGGTCTTGGTTATATTCGGGTTGACCCGAAATTGGATGCCAAAAAAGGGGGCTCGGGTTCTAGGTTTGGCGGTAGTGTGGTGCTTGGTGACTGTTTCGGGTAGTTGAGTTTGAAATCGGGCTTAGGCGTTTTGTGGAGTTGTTACGGGTGTGTTGAGGGTCAGGATGATGTTCGGGACTTGGTGGTAGCACAGCCTCGGAAAAACAGTGAGGTTCTCGGTATAGTGGTTTATGCGGACTGTTTGTGGTTGTCGGGATTGGACGTGTAGTTATGGGTAGTTTCGGTTAGGGACCTTTATAGTAGAGGTTAGGGAAATGTTTTGGGACGTGGTGGTGAAAGGATTGAAGTGGTTTGGGATGAGGGATGAACACGGAATGCGAGGTGCAAGTCCGAGTACACACCAAGTGTTGGAGGTTTGATTTGGTTAAGTGTTTGGTTCGGTTGTTATGGGTTAAGTGAGGTGCGGTCGATATGTCAAGGATAGAGACACGGGGTTTTAATGCCCGAGTCGACACAAAGACGATGGTCACCAATTCAACAAGGTCTAGTCCAGGGTTGCTAAGTACAAGCCCGTGAACAAGCCAAGTAAGGATGGTCGAAAAACCTTAGAGATAGACCCAAGGCTCACATGTTCCAACGTTCGCTTGCAACCAGGGGTTCTTTAAGCTTGGGTTTTGATTAGGTCACACAAGTCCTAACCAAGACTTACACCGAAGGGAGTGTGGCTCACACACGAACCGTGGTCCACACAAGGACCGATGGATGTAATCAACACACAAGTTGAAAACACACTAGTTTATATTTCACTCAATATTCAACATGTCTATTTACAACATCCTAAGGGTCCTATTTATAGTAGCATAGGGACCTTTCTAGAAGATAAACCAAAGGACACAAAATACACAAAGGCCAACTCGGCCTAATGGAAACAAATGGGGATGGGTTCAGACTTTCTTGTTGCCCAAGGAGGTTCTCGGCCATGGTGAGACAATGGGAAACGATTTGGCTTTTCTTGGAGACAAAGATGAACTCAAACTCCTTCACACCCTTGTTGAGGCACCCAAGTAGAAGAGTACATGAACTTGGCTTCTCAAGGTCTCATCTTCTTGGAACTAGTTTGGAAGCTTTCATTCCTTACACAAGAGGGTGGTTCTCGGCCAACTCTTCCTCTCCCCTAGGCCGAGCTTGACTTCCTCTAGTTAGCTCTTGACTTGTCTTCTTGGAAGTATGTTGTCCTTGCCACTTTGTCGGCCAAGTCATCACTTGTCCTTGCCATCTTGGCACTCTCGGCCAAGTCACCCTTCTTGGCTTCATCATTCCCTTACAAGGCATTGATTGTGTCCTAAAGTAAGCTACGGGTTATTACATAGTTTTAATATGTCCTAAGCCAACTAGTAACTAGTCTAAAATTTAAAGACAACTAAAAGCTAAGCTAAGAAATAAAGATAAGCTAAAGGGAAAACATGGTCTCGGACAAGACCAACAAGTAGGCCGAATAAAATGTCTTCTTCATACGAACATCAAGTCCAATCTTCAATCCCGCTCCATATTCCATTCCATGCCATTTTAAACATATTATCATCGAATGTTCCAACATCTTCGAAACTCTGAGCTTATCACTTCGAGGATCAAATTGGAACCTTGAGCTCGCGGGGTTTTTTACATCATACTCCCCTTCTTCAAAAGAATTCGTCCTCGAATTCTCATCGCCTAAATGTGGTAATAAATTTTCAACATGTGTTGATCTAACATTTCCACCGGTAGATAAGTCTGAAAGTTTTATCTTGTAGGCGCCTTCCTCTAAACTTGCTAAATAGGGATCCGAATACAAGCCAAATGGTTTTGACTTAAAATGATGTTCATATTGGATCTCGGATTTTCTAAGACGTGCTGCCCTTCCATAGGTAGAAGAATGACACGGTGCACCACTCAACTTTGTGCTAGAGCAAAAGATGGCACATACACCTGCTTCATGTTCAACTCCCAATGGCCTTTCACGGCTTGGCATAGTTAGAACCGGTGTTCCACAAATCTTCTCCTTCAAGGTTTCCAGGATTCTTGTCGCTCCTCGGGACCACTCATGCTCATCTTTTCTCTTTAGTTCATTGATGAGGGCAGCAATGGTACAACAATTCCGCATGACATGATGAAAAGAAGAAGCCGAACCAAAGAAGCCTTTTACCGTAATGGTCCCCATAGGCTCGGACCATCTTTGGCTATATTCCACCTCGGGTTGGTTAGCATAAATGTCCTCGGATGATGTTAAGTGTACCAAGGATGGATGTGATGCCTCATGTGGGGAAAGGCTTGGAGCGTCACATAGTTCCAATGGCATTACAAGCCTTTTGTACATATCATGCTCGATCTTGAAGGCTTATATTTTGCAAGGACCATCCGTCCATGGCATAAGATTGTTCCTTCCTTCTTTAAGTGTAGTTAAGCCCAATGATCCGAACACAAGCCAAGTCACACATTCCCAATGGACCAAGGGTCCTGTGATGTATAGCTCTTAGTACGAAAGCAATGGACTAGAGAATGTATTGACCCTTTGATCTTGAATTAAGACGGGACCAACACTGATCCTCTGGCATCATGTTCAACTTCAATTAGTGACTCCAAGATCGGAATATAGGGCGGTATGGGAACCATTATCTCGGACGGTATGATGATAGGAAGGAGCCAAACTATAATCTCGGATGATATGATGATAGGAAAGAGCCAAACCATAATCTCGGACGATACTTGTTTTCTTGAACCAACCTCGGCTAATTCCTACTTCGGATGTAGTAGTGTGAAGGCCCTCGGATAATGCCATGTAACCCATGAATGGTTGTAGTGTCTTGCGCATGAAACTCACGGGAGAGCTTGGAGGGTTACATACTCCAATGGCATCACAAGCCATTCGGACAAGTCATGCTTGGCGTTGGCATCCAACTTCCCTTTTTGGGTTCTTGTTTGATGGAAGCCATTTTTCAAATCTATTTTGTAGCACAACTTAGGCCCACTCAAGTCATCCAAACAATCACCTATGCTCGGCACATGAGGCTTGTACTTCAAGGTGAGGTGATGACCCGTTCGGCCTTCAATACGT
Source organism: Anisodus tanguticus (assembly GCA_034509755.1). Classification (NCBI taxonomy): domain Eukaryota; kingdom Viridiplantae; phylum Streptophyta; class Magnoliopsida; order Solanales; family Solanaceae; genus Anisodus; species Anisodus tanguticus. The sequence goes on along the minus strand of CM067558.1, from coordinate 21,303,871 downwards.
GTGTGCCAAGTTTTGCTTTCCCTTGGTACCATCAAGATCATTGCCTTGTCCGGGTTGTGTCCATAGGCTTTATGATTAAGTAATGAACTTCTTGGAAATAAACCAAGAGTATGTTCAACACCTTCCATCGTTGATGATCCGGTTGCAAGCTCGTCCGCACATGCATTTTCCAAGGGCTCCTTTGAGTCGGCAACTATAGTACTCCCCTTCTTAGACTCTTTCTCTATCATCGGTGTATTGAGCAAGGGAGTCTCGGTTTCTTCTTGTTCTTCAAGTAGTATGGGGGTTCCATAATAGCCAAGGAAAACCCACACTCTCGATACTCTTCTCTAAGCACGGCCCAGGAATTAGGACATTCACTTACAAAGTGTCCTACTTCTTGACATTGGAAGCACTTCTTTTTCCTTTTATCTACCCCTTTTGTAACTTCAATATTTTCGTGGTTATACAAAGAATTAGTAAAGGAAGTACTACCACTTTCAACCTTTGTATCTTTCTTTACACTTTCATGACGATACAAGGGATTAGTAAAAGAGATACCGCCCGTTGCTTTAACATTCATGGATTTGACATAGGGCCTTGTGGTACCTTTACTTTCATGTCTTGGGCTGTTTTGTACAACCCTTGACTTGGCATTTTTATTCATGGCATGCCTCAAAAATTCTACTTTCAAGACTTGCACATGTTTCGCAAACACGTCTCTTACGATCCTCCATAGCTCTTCTTTGTTTACGTGAGCCATAGCGTCAAAGCGTGGGACAGGATGACCTCACTCTGATACCAATCTGATGCAAGTAAGGAGGGGTGTTGGTGGATAAGTGGGTCGAGTCCTGGTTATATTCGGGTTGACCCGAAATTGGATGCCAAAAAAGGAGTCTCGGGTTCTCGGTTTGGCGGGTAGTGTGGTGCTTGGTGACTGTTTCGGGTAGTTGAGTTTGAAATCAGGCTTAGGCGTTTTGTGGAGTTGTTACGGGTGTGTTGAGGGTCAGGATGATGTTCGAGACTTGGTGGTTTGGTGGTAGCACAGCCTCGGAAAAACAGTGAGGTTCTCGGTATAGTGGTTTATGCGGACTATTTGTGATTGTCGGGATTGGACGTGTAGTTATGGGTAGTTTCGGGTACGACCTTTATAGTAGAGGTTAGGGAAATGTTTTGGGACGTGGTGGTGAAAGGATTGAAGTGGTTTGGGATGAAGGATAAACACAGAATGCGAGGTGCAAGTCCGAGTACACACCAAGTGTTGGAGGTTTGATTTGGTTAAGTGTTTGGTTCGGTTGTTATGGGTTAAGTGAGGTGTGGTCGATATGTCAAGGATAGAGACACGGGGGTTTTAATGCCCGAGTCGACACCAAGACGAAGGTGATCAATTCAACAAGGTCTAGTCCGGGGTTGCTAAGTACAAGCCCGTGAACAAGCCAAGGGTGATCAGAAAACCTTAGAGATAGACCCAAGGCTTAGGCTAGGTTGGATCACACAAGTTCCAACGTTCACTTGCGACCAAGGGGTTCCTTAAGCTTGGGTTTTGATTAGGTCACACAAGTTCTAACCAAGACTTACACCGAAGGGAGGGTGGCTCACACAAGAACCGTGGTCCACACAAGGACCGATGGATGTAATCAACACACAAGTTGAAAACACTCTAGTTTATATTTCACTCAATATTCAACATGTATATTTACAACACCCTAAGGGTCCTATTTATAGTAGCATAGGGACCTTTCTAGAAGATAACCAAAGGACACAAAATACACAAAGGCCATCTCGGCCTAATGGGAACAAGTGGGGATGGGTTCGGACTTTCTTGTTGGCCGAGGAGGTTCTCGGCCATGGTGAGACAATGGGAAAGGGTTTGACTTTTCTTGGAGACAAAGATGAACTCAAACTCCTTCACACCCTTGTTGAGGCACCCAAGTAGAAGAGTACATGAATTTGGCTTCTCAAGGTCTCATCTTCTTAGAACTAGTTTGGGAGCTTTCATTCCTTGCACAAGAGGGTGGTTCTCGGCCAACTCTTCCTCTCCCCTAGGCCGAGCTTGACTTCCTCTAGTTAGCTCTTGACTTGTCTTCTTGGAAGTCTCTTGTCCTTGCCACTTTGTCGGCCAAGTCATCACTTGTCCTTGCCATCTTGGCACTCTCGGCCAATTCACCCTTCTTGGCTTCATCATTCCCTTACAAGGCATTGATTGTGTCCTAAAGTAAGCTAAGGGTTATTACATAGTTTTAATATGTCCTAAGACAACTAGTAACTAATCTAAAATTTAAAGACAACTAAAAGCTAAGCTAAGAAATAAAGATAAGCTAAAAGGAAAACATGGTCTCGGCCAAGACTAACAAGAAGGCCGAATAAAATGTCTTCTTCATAAGAAATTCAAGTCCAATCTTCAATCCCGCTCCATATTCCATTCCATGCCATTTTAAGCATATTATCATCGAATGTTCCAACATCTTCGAAACTCCGAGCTTATCACTTTGAGGATCAAATTGGAACCTTGCGCTCGCGGGAATTTTTACATCATTAGTACTAGGTAACTTGCCTTATTTTCAACTTTACAAATCCTATATTTTAAGGAGGCTTACGTGCAGATTTCTTTTGGGCGACCTGATAGTGTAAAATTTTACACTGGTAGTGCATATAACTTAAACTATATATAAAGTCGTCAACATATTGCCACGTCCTACCCTATTAAAGTTTAAGACTGACAAACTGACATAGGTGGAGCTTTGCGATAAACATGTTACTTTTCAAGAAATGCAGTCAAGTCCAATAGAAGTAAAACTATTAATGAGAAATGAAAGAAGAAGAGATAAGGGACTCAAAACAGGGTCAGAACTAACCCTCAGATGAGGAGGATCCACCACCAACAGGAGACCGACGCCTGTATTTCCTGTTAACTGCATCATTTGACAGCTTACGGAATGCCCCCTTTGAATCTGACTCCATACTCTATTTTACACCTGAAATTCAATATCACTATTTCAACAAAACCCATCTATTTTCCTTTTCTTAATTACTAGGAAAGAATTAATCGTTTTAAGAAACAGGATACATATTCAAATTTATTATTCCAAGCAATTATAATCAGACGAAAAAGGAAATTCATGACTTTGGGTAGGTGGAAAACAAATTGGATATCTGAAATTTAACTCAGGTTCATAAACTAAGAAAAAGGAATTCTATTAAATACTCCATAGAAATGTCTATATAGGGTTTGAAGAAATAAATGAAAGGGCAAACCTTTGATTGATTGATTGCAAACTAAAAGGGAAGACCCATGTACCTGCAGGAATTGATTTCGTGTATAAACTACTTGTGCTGTGTGAGAGCTAGGGCTTTTTTATTTTGCACTTTACGGACAGACGACTACCAACAAAAGAAAAGATATCGTTGTTTCTACCGTATTCTTTTTTGTTTTCTTTTTTAAAAATGGTATACGGAAATAACTAAGGTTGTCCATTGGACCAGGTCGGACCGACCCCACTCCGGCCCCACCTCGTCCCGCTCTTCCCGCTTTGACCCGCCACAGACCCGCCCCGACCCCGTACCGATCCCCCTCCCCCTTCACAAAACTAGCCGTTGCAACAACGATCAAATTTAGATTTTGGTCGTTGTGCAACGGTTACAACGACCATTCTTGGCACCTTTAAGTTAGTATATTTACACTTTAACCAAATTTTCCAACTATAAATACCTCATTTTTTCTTTATTTTTCTCACAAATCTTCCTACAATCTCTCTAATCTCTCAATCTATCTCTCTACAAGTCTACATTGCTTATTAAATATTTTATTTTATTTGATCATTTGTATAATTATATCAAAGTTCAAAAATTGGGACTAAAGTTGGCAACTAGCTTGAGGATTATCCATCGAGCAAAGTTTCAATTTTCAACCTCGATTACACGCCGACGTGGTACATTTGTTCCTTCTTTAAATTCTTATTGTTACTTTATTTTAATTATCGCACTTAATTTTATTATCTTTAATTATTTATTTGCATAATTAAAATGGAAGGAATTAGACGTATGATTAAGGGTAAGAGTCTTTCTTCAAGTAAGGGTAACAAGGGCAATAATACTTCTTTTAGTCATCCTATTCCTAGTCAGGATGATTTGATTGATTACACTCTTATAGATGAAATTGATTTTTTATACCATTAGATGATGAGATATATTCTGCAACTGAACCAGACTTTAATTTAGACGATAATCTAGATGACGCACCCACTAGTGCACCTCAACATCAGGCTCAGACTGAGTCTCAGCCTGAAACTGCAATTGGAATGTCTCTTATTCCCCCTAGTATGAGACGAGGCCTCACACAACGACGCATTAAAATCACATGCATGGTTATTTTTTATAGGGACAAAGAGAATCAAGTAGTTAGATGTAAAATTTGCAAAATCATATTTTCCTAATCATTTTCATATAAAATGTGTGTGCCATATATATAACTTAGTTGTAAAGGATGGTCTATCACTTTTTGATGACATTTTTAATAAAGTACAATTTGCTATAAACTTTATATTTAGAAGTAATAAAATACAAAGAAAAAAAGAATATAAAAAAATTGTCACGATTGTGGATTACCTTTTAGAAAAATTCCCGAAGAGGTAGTGACTAGGTGAAATTCTCTATATGAACAACTACTCGTTGTTTACGATTATAGAAGAGCTATAACTTTATTTTTTAATGTCCATAATCGAAATCCAACTGATATACTTGTAGATAATGATTGGGGAAAAAATCAAAACTTATTGGATTTTTAGAGAATTTTTTTCAAGCAACTAAAGAATTTTCTGATACATATTATCATACTATTTCAACTATGTTATTTTATATAGCTCTAATATTTTTATTACTTAGTGAATATATGGAAAAACCATCTTATAAGGTACCTATTAAAAATATCTTTTCCTATTCCCACTATTTATATTATTGGTGCTGTATTAAATTCAACTATTAAAATAGACGGTTGTAAAACACTTATTGAAATGATTTATGATTGTATAGCACTACTTCCAACTCCAAAAACCCCAAATGAACAACCACCTAAGGAACCAACTAAAGAAGAAGTTTTATATAGTGTACACGATGAATACAAAAAAATATATATGCATTACAAACAAGAAAGTGCTAGCAACCAACCGACTTCAATACCATCTTCTTCTTCTTTAACACAACAATGTTATTTGATCTGGGGTCTTCATTCTCATATGTGTCTGCCTACTTTTCTGATAATTTGGATATGTGATGTGATATGCTTGTTGTCCATATTCGTATGTCTACACCGGTTGGTGATTTTGTGGTTGTAGATCGAGTCTATCAACATTGTTTTACCTCTGTGGGTTATGATATTTGGGTAGACTTGGTCATATTAGATATGGTTGACTTCAATATTATTCTGGGGATGGATTGGCTATCACTGTATCATGTGATTCTGTAATGTCATGCCAAGACAATGACCTTAGCTATGCTTGGTCTTCCTGGGTTAGAGTGGAAAGGCGCTCCCAACCCTGCTCCTAAGAAGATCTTTTCTTTAATTTAGGCTAGGAAGTTGGTAGATAAGGGTTGTTTGGTGTACCTAGCTCATTCGGGATTTAGGTATGAAGACTCATTCCCTTGAGTCAGTTATGATAGTTTGTGAGTTCGCCGAGTTCTTTCCTTCAGACTTACCGGTATGCCTCTAGATAGGGATATTGACTTTTTTATTAATCTCGAGCTGAGTACTTGACCTATTTCGATTCATCTATACCGTATGTCTCTAGCGAAGCTGAGAGAGTTGAAGGAGCAGCTTCAAGACTTATTGAGTAAGGGCTTCATTCGACCGAGTATGTCTCATTGGGGTGCTCATGTCTTGTTAGTGAAGAAAAATGATGGCACCATGCATATGTGCATTGATTACAGATAGTTGAATAAGGTCACCATAAAAAACAAGTATCTAATTCCTCGTATTGATGATCTATTTGACCAGTTTTAGGGTGCTTCAGTGTTTTCGAAGATTGACTTGAGGTTCGATATCATCAGTTGAAGATTCAAGCCGAAAATGTTCCCAAGATGACTTTCTGGACTCATTATGGTCATTACGAGTTCCTAGTGAAGTTCTTTGGGATTAGTAATGTCCTCGCATCATTTATGGACTTGATGAATGGGATATTCAAGCCATATTTGGATTCTATTGTAATTGTATTCATTGATGATATCTTGATCTATTCGAATATTCGGAAAGACCATGAGCAACATCTGAAAGTGGCCCTTAGGATCCAGAAAGAGAAGAAGTTATATGCTTAGTTCTCAAAGTGTGAGTTTTTGTTGAGTTCCGTGGCATTTCTGGGACATGTGGTGTCCAAGGATGGGATTATGATTTATCCTAATAGAGGAAGTCAGGGACTGGCCTAAACCGACTTCTGTGACAAAGATTCAGAGCTTTGTGGGTCTTGCTAACTACTATCATCAGTTCATCAAGGGATTTTCTCCTATTGATTCTCATCTGACTTGTTTGACTTAGAAGGAGGTATTTTTCCAGTGGTCCGACGAGTGTAAGGAGAACTTTCAAAAGCTCAAGTCTCTTTTGACCACAACCCCAATTTTATCCTTTTCGATGGAGGGGAATGAGCTTACCATATATTGTGATGCTTCAAGGATAGGGTTGGGATGTGTGTTGATGCAGGAGGGTAATGTTATTGCTTATGTATTTAGGAAGTTGAAGGTGCACGAGAAGAATTACCATGTTCATAACTTAAAGTTGGTTGTTGTTGTGTTTTTATTAAAGATCTAGAGGCATTATCTTTATGACGTTCATTGTAAGGTGTATACCGGCCACACCAGTCTTCAGCATATGGTTAATTAGAGGGATTTGAATAATAGAAAGCATCGATGGATGGAGTTGTTAAAAGATTATGACATGACCATTTTGTACGATCTAGGCAAGGCCAATGTGGTGGCGGATTCCTTGAGTCGAAAGGCAATCAACATGTGGAGTGTAGCTCGCTTGATCATTTCTGAGCGTTCGTTTGCATTAGAGGTCCAGTCTCTAGACAACTATTTTGTGAGGCTTGATATTTTTAATTCATTTATGATTTTGGCTTGTGTTGAGGCGAGGTCGTCTCTTTTGGAGCAAATTCAGACCCACCAGTATGATGATGAGAAGTTGTGCAAAATCAGAGATAAGGTGATATGTGGAGAAGCCAAGGAGGCTGTGATTGATAGTGAGGGGTTTTGAGGATCAAGGGTAGAGTGTGTGTACCTCATATTAGTGACTTGAACAAATTGATTATGAAGGAGGCCCACAACTCTAGGTATTTGATTTATCCCGGTGCTACTAAGATGTATCATGATTTAAAATATCACTATTAATGGGGGATGATGAAGAGAGACATTGTTGAGTTTGTGTATCGGTGTCAGAATTATCAGCAAGTCAAGTATGAGCACCAGTGACCCGGTGGTGTATCTGTGAGGATGCCCAATCCCGAGTGGAAGTGGGAGAGGATTTCCATGGATTTTTTTGTTGGGTTACCCAATACTTTTGTCAAGTTTGATGCTATTTAGGTCATTGTTGATAGGTTGACCAAGTCCGCGCATATTATTCCGGTCCAGACGACTTATAATTCAGAGAAGTTGTCTAAGATATACATTTGTGAGATTTTTTATCTTCATGGTGTTCCTATTTCTATCATCTCAAATTAGGGTACTCAGTTTACTTTGCATTTCTGGCGAACTTTGCAGAAAGAGTTGGGTACTCGCTTGGATCTCAGTACATTATTTCACCCTCAAATCGATGGTTAGTCCGAGAGGACTATTTAGGTATTGAAGGACATGTTATGAGCCTGTGTGATTGATTTTGGTGGTAATTGGGACCAGTTCTTACCTTTGGCAGAGTGTGAGTACAACTGCAGCTATCACTCCAGTATTGATATGGCACCGTTCGAGGCCTTGTATGGTAGGAGATTTCGTTCTCCCATTGGTTGGTTTTATGCGTTCAAGGTTTGGCCTTAGGGTACCAATTTATTGAGAGATTCCTTAGAGAAGGTGATTCATGATAAGCTCCTAGAGCATAGAGTAGGTAGAAGGAGTATGCGGATCGAAAGGTCTGGGACATGGAGTTTATGGTTAATGAAAGGGTTTTGTTAAAGATCTCACCCCTGAAGGGTTTGATAAGGTTCGGCAAGAGAGGGAAATTGAGTTCGAGGTATATCAGACATTTTGAGATTCTTTAGAGGGTTGGAAATGTGGCATATGAGTTGGCTTTGCCACCAGGTATTTCAGGTGTCCATCTGATTTTCCATATGTCTATCCTGAAGAAGTATCATGCCGATGATTCTTATATCATTCAGCGGACTCTGTATTGCTAAATCAAAATTTAGAGTTTGAGGAGGAGCTTGCGGCTATTTTGGACATGCAGGTGAGAAAATTGAGGTCGAATGGGATAACTTCTATGAAGGTGCAATGGAAGCATCGTCCTGTTGAGGAGATGACCTTGGGAGACAGAGTTCGACATAAGAAGCAGATATCCTGACTTGTTTACTACTTCTGGTATGTTTCCCTTATTTATCTCTCTCTCTTCGTGGATGAATGTTTGTTTAATTGGTATATGATGTAACAACCTATATGGACACTTTTAGCTAAAGGCCCTTATTTGCCTATTTTACCCTTCATGTAGACTCGATTTGGGGTTTGTGATGCGCGGGGATGGGTGACACAGATCCCGAGGGTCATTTATGTGAGTTTCGAATGAAAAACTCAAAACAAGAACCCATGAGTTATATTGTTTGCCTTAGGGTTGACCTTTGCATATATGGGTTTATTTTCTTATTTTGTCTCTTCCGCAGGGTCATTTATGACTTAGTCAAGTCAATGGTTCGCTTCCTGAGATAATCCGATGCATTTTGTGGCCTTATTTGTAATATTTTGAGCGATTATTTAGAAAGGTATGTTTTAGCTCAGTCAAATAGGGGGGGTCTAAGGAGTGTTTCAGGTGTTTGGTAGAAGTTTGGGTGGAAATCCAAGTTGCTGGTGTCTGGTGTATGCCCCAGCGGGTGGACTATCCACTCATGTGGTAAGGTTATTACAATTATGGTAAGGTTGGGCATTACAATAGAGAGTGCCCCAGAATTCGAGTACATCTCGTTCGCCTAGGACCCTAACACATCCATTTAGGGGTGGTTGTCAGGTTAGCCAAAGAGGATCTCAGTCAGGCCGTGATGGCTATCAAACTAGTCGTTGTGGACCTCAGACAGAGAGAAATGGAGCTCATTTGGGTTGATGTGGCCATTAGGGTACTCAGTCTGATATATGACGCACTCATTGCTCCGCATCCCTAGTAGGCCAAAGGCTAAGGCATTTGTTGCGGTTATCACATGTATCATCTCAGTCTGTCATCGGTATGCTTCAGTTTTATTTGATCTGGGTCTACATTCTCATGTGTCTGCCTACTTTTCTAATAATTTTGATATATGATATGATATGCTTGATGTCCCTATTCGTATGTCTATACTGGTTGGTGATTATGTAGTTGTAGATCGAGTCTATCGACATTGTTTTACCTTTATAGGTTATGATACTTGGGCAGACGTGGTCATCTTAGACATGGTTGACTTTAATATTATTCCGGAGATGGATTGTCTATCACTGTATCATGTGATTCTGTACTGTCATACCAAGACAATCACCATAGCTATGCCTGGTCTTCCTAGTTTAGAGTGGAGGGGCACTCCCAGCCCTGCTCCTAAGAAGATCATTTCTTTAATTTAGGCTAGGAAGTTGGTAGATAAGGGTTGTTTGGCGTACCTAGCTCATAGTCGGGATACAAGTGTGGAGACTCCTTCCCTTGAGTCAGTTATGATATTTTGTGAGTTCGTCGATTTCTTTCCTTCAGAATTACTGGGTATGCCTCTAGATAGGGATATTGACTTTTGTATTGATCTCGAGCCGAGTACTCGACCTATTTCGATTCATCTATACCGTATGTCTCTAGTGGAGCTGAGAGAGTTGAAGGAGCATCTTCAAAACTTGTTGAGTAAGGGCTTCATTCGACCGAGTGTGTCTCCTTATGGTGCTCCTATCTTATTCATGAAGAATAAGGATGGCATCATGCATATATGCATTGATTACAGATGTTTGAACAAGGTCACCATCAGAAACAAGTATCTGATTCCTCGTATTGATGATCTATTTGACTAGTTTCAGGGTGCTTCAATGTTTTCGAAGAATAACTTGAGGTCCGATATCACCAGTTGAAGATTTAGGCCGAGGATGTTCCCAAGATGGCTTTCAGGACTCATTATGGTCATTACAAGTTCGTAGTGATGTTCTTTGGGCTTACTAATGCCCTCACAACGTTTATGGACTTGATGAATGGGATATTCAAGCCATATTTGGATTCTATTGTAATTGTATTCATTGATGATATCTTGATCTATTCGAATATTCAGAAGGACCATGAGCAACATGTGAAAGTGGTCATTGGGATTCAGAAAAAGAAGAAGTTATATGCTTAATTCTCAAAGTCTGAGTTTTTGTTGAGTTCCGTGACATTTTTGGGACACGTGGTGTCCAAGGATGGGATTATGATTGATCCTAAGAAGATAGAGGCAGTTAGGGACTGGCCTAAACCGACTTCTGTGACAGAGATTCGGAGCTTTATGGGTCTTGCTAACTACTATCATCGGTTTGTCAAGGGATTCTCTTCTATTGCTTCTCATCTGACGCGTTTAACTCAAACAAAGGTATTTTTCCAGTGGTCCGACGAGTGTGAGGAGAGCTTTCAAAAGCTCAAGTCTCTTTTGACCACAACCCCAATTTTATCCCTACCGCTGGAGGGGAAGTGTTTACCATATATTGTGATGCTTCAAGGATAGGGTTGGGATGTGTGTTGATGCAGGAGGGTAATGTTATTGCTTATGTATCTAGGAAGTTGAAGGTGCACACGAAGAATTACCATGTTCATAACTTAGAGTTGGTTGTTGTTGTGTTTCCATTGAAGATCTAGAGGCATTATCTTTATGACGTTCATTGTGAGGTGTATACCGGCCACTTCAGTCTTCAACATATGGTTAATTAGAGGGATTTGAATTATAGGAAGCATCGATGGATGGAGTTGTTGAAAGATTATGACATGACCATTTTGTACCATCTAGGCAAGGCCAATGTGGTGGCGGATGCCTTGAGTCAAAAGGCAATCAACATGGGGAGTTTAGCTCGCTTGATCATTTCTGAGCGTTCGTTTACATTAGAGGTCCAGTCTCTAGATATACATTTTGTGAGGCTTGATATTTTTAATTCAGATAGGATTCTGACTTGTGTTGAGGCGAGGTCGTCTCTTTTGGAGCAAATTCGGACCCACCAGTATGATGATGAGAAGTTGTGCAAAATCAGAGATAATGTGATATGTGGAGAAGCCAATGAGGCTGTGATTGATAGTGAGGGGTTTTAAGGATCAAGGGTAGAGTGTATGTACCTCGTGTTGGTGACTTGACCAGATTGATTATGAAGGAGGCCATCAACTCTAGGTATTTGATTTATCCCGGTGCTACTAAAGTGTATCGTGACTTTAAATATCACTATTGGCGTGGGAGGAGGAAAAGAGATATTGTTGAGTTTTGTCTCGGTGTCAGAATTGTCAGCAAGTCAAGTATGAGCACCAGCGACCCGGTGGTGTGTCTGTGAGGATGCCCAATCCCGAGTGGAAGTGGGAGAGGATTTCCATGGATTTTTTTGTTGGGTTGCCCAAGACTTTTGGCAAGTTTGATGCTCTTTGGGTCATTATTGATAGGTTGACCAAGTCCGAGCATTTCATTTCGGTCCAGTCGACTTATAATTCAGAAAAGTTGTCTAAGATATACATTTGTGAGATTTTTTGTCTGTATGGTGTTCCTATTTCTATCATCTCAAATCAGGGTACTCAGTTTACTTCGCATATCTGGCGAACTTTGCAGAAAGAGTTGGGTACTCGTTTGGATCTCAGTACATCATTTCACCCTCAGATCGACGGTTAGTCCGACCGGACTATTTAGGTATTTGAGGAAATATTACGAGCCTGTGTAATTGATTTTGGTGGTAATTGGGACCAGTTCTTACCTTTGGCAGAGTGTACGTACAACTGCAGCTATCACTCCAGTATTGATATGGTACCGTTCAAGGCCTTGTATGGTAGGAGATGTCGTTCTCCCATTGGTTGGTTTTATGCATTCAAGGTTTGGCCTTAGGGTACCAATTTATTGAGAGATTCCTTAGAGAAGGTGATTCATGATAAGCTCCTAGAGCATAGAGTAGGTAGAAGGAGTATGCGGATCGAAAGGTCTGGGACATGGAGTTTATGGTTAATGAAAGGGTTTTGTTGAAGGTCTCACCCCTGAAGGGTTTGATAAGGTTCGACAAGAGAGGGAAATTGAGTTCGAGGTATATCAGATATTTTGAGATTCTTTGGAGGCTTGGAAATGTGGCATATGAGTTGGCTTTGCCACCAGGTATTTTAGGTGTTCATCTAATTTTCCATATGTCTATCCTGAAGAAGTATTATGCCGACGATTCTTATATCATTTAGTGGTACTCTGTATTGCTAGATCATAATTTGGAGTTTGAGGAGGAGCTTGTGGCTATTTTGGACAGACATGTGAGAAAATTGAGGTCGAATGAGATAGCATATGTGAAGGTGCAATAGAAGCATCGTCCTGTTGAGGAGGCGACCTTGGGAGACAGAGTCCAACATACGGAGCAGATATCTTGACTTGTGTTACTAATTCTGATATGTTTCCCCCTATTTATCTATCTCCGTTCGAGGACGAATGCTTGTTTAATTGGTATATGATGTAACAACCCGTCTTGTCATTTTTAGCTAAAGGCCCTTATTTACCTATTTTACCCTTTATGTAGACGCGGTTTGGGGTGTGTGTGCGTGGGGATGGGTGACACGGATCCCGGGGGTAATTTATGTGAGTTTTGAATGAAAAACTCAAAATAAGAACCATTGAGTTGTATATTTTGACTTGGGGTTGACTTTTGCATATATGGGTTCGTTTTCTGGTTCCGTCTCTTTCGGAGGGTCATTTATGACTTAGGCAAGTCAATGGTTCACTTCCTAAGATAACCAGATGCATTTTGTGGCCTTATTTGTAATATTTTAAGCGATTCTTTAGAAAGGTATGTCTTAGCTCGGTCAAATGGAAAATCCGAGGGCGAGAGCGAGTTTGTAGCACTATTTACTTTAGGAGTGTATGTCTGGTTTGTGTCGGGAGAGGGGGGGTTCTCAGGAGTGTTTTAGGTGTTTGGTAGAAGTTTGGGTGGAAATCCAAGTTGTTGGTGTTTGGTGTATTCCCCGGCGGGTGGACTATCAGCTCCTGTGGGTCCGCCTCTGCGGAGATTGGCTCGTGGAAGCGGGGTTTGAGTGATTGGTGAGGTTCCGCCTCAACGGAGGGTGATCACGCAGGGAGAAATGTGCCTTTGCGGGTTTTTGTGCACTTCTGCACTGAGGAGAAGTGTCAAGTCACATCGACTCAGTGAGCCTGATGTGCATCGAAGCAAGACCGCGCTAGCGGAGTCAGCAGAGTCACTGAATCTAGAAACCTAATAAATTCCCTAAGTTGAATCACTTTCCCAAAATAACTTTTCCTCGATTCTAAAGCTGTAAAAAGGGGATTCTTGAGGGTTTTGACTAAGTTCTTCATTTGAGGCAAGGTTCTTTACTCTTTGTGGTTATATATCATGTTTTAAGTCTTTAATAGTGATATAGAATGTATGTGAATTGGGGAAGATAAGTTCTAATTTTCATGGGAGTTAAAGAGAGGTTGCATTTTTGATTTAAGGGTGTTTTATAGAGTAGTTTACCTTAATATTGTGAATTAGTATGGGAATATGTTAGATGATCATGTTGTAACCTTTAATTTGATTATAAAAATCCTTTTTGATTTGGGGAAATTCTAGGGTTTAGAAATTGGAACTTTTCTTAAATTGTGGAATTGAAGGTCCAAATGAGCTTAGGTTTCTAATTAACTTAAGGATATGATTATCTAGTATGTGTTTATGCTTTTCGGGTGATAAGTTTTGATCTTGATATCGTGGGCCCGGGGTTAGTTTTGGAAGTATTATGTCCTTGTATTATGTGTAAGCTTTATATTAATGTATAGTATATGCGTGTTAGACTTTGATTACGATGAGGCGCTCCAGAGGGGCAAGGATTTCACGGAGTGTTGAACGTTCGAGGCTCCTATTCGGCTCAAAGGTAGGATACAATTTACTTTCACTAGACTCCGATAGAAGTACATAATTAGTTATAAATATTCAAGGGTATTGGGCTTGTTTGGGGGTCCCACACAAACAACTATGATGAATATTTAAGTGGGTACCAGTATTGAACTGTGATAATGGATAATTTGGGGAATCAGCCTTAAGCTGGTTCCGACTGCTGATTGATTGGGCTTGTCGCCATTATGTGGGCTCGTCACCATACTTGTTATCGTTGTGTTTATTCATCACACATGCTTTTGATATGATATCTAGATTATACTTAGACTATTGTTATTGAATTCTTGAAAGCATGTGATATTCATCTCTATTCTTGGTTGCATCTCATTACATCATGATTTCTTGCCTTGTAATTGTATTGTCATTTGCATTCATACACTCATAGTTATGATGATATTGATATTGGAGTGTATGTTGTGGGTCCAAGAGACCAGGAAGGAAAGGAAAGAACACTTATGAGATTATGGCAATATTGAGATGATGATGATACGCAGGGAAACGGGTTACATGCGTGCAACAGCTATTCAGCCAAGGGCTGGGCTCCGTTGAATTTTTTTGGAGGGTATATGGACTTTGTGGGTCCCCCATGGGTATGCAGTCCATAGAATTTGGATGCTTGTATATGGAATTAGAAAGGTACCTGGCATATGCATTGCACTCACCCCCATTGCATTGATATTCTGTTGATGAATTAAGTGTTGAATTGATAATTGATAACTTGGTTGATTTATGGACATATGAGGATTTAAAATTGATTATTAAGTACTTGAACACCGTTATTGAACTCTATTGAACTTGGGTAACTCTTACGAAGGTGAAGTCCTTGTGAATAAAGTGGTTTGTTGATTTTAGTGAACTGTTACATGAACTATGTGATTTATTTGGATTATTGAACTGTCTAGTATAAGATTTATTTGGTGTCAACTCGGTATTTATCTTATTTTGCGTATCTTCCGTCGTTGTCGGCCTATGATACCTATGGGGGTACGTTGAGTACTCATACTACCTTGCTACATTCTATTTGGATACAAATACGACTCTTTCTACCAGTTCAGGACCGTGTGGGTTAGTCAGAGCAGGTTAATTGCCAGCGTTCAGGGTGAGGATGCTACTTCCAGCATGTCTTGGGATGCTCATATCTCTATTTTTGTCTTTACTTGTTTTGAGAGACATGATTTGATTCTCATTCTATGTTGTTCAGTATTTGGCATTATGTTGCCCTTCATTTCAGACTTGTACTCGTATTAGCGCTCTTGTATTGATTGACTAGATCTTTGGAGATTTTGTATTTGATCTTTAGACTTATGTTCCACATTATGATAGACAAGGTTTATTGTTATTTTCCGCATTCCTTTACTTACTAATACTGTTTTTATGAGAAGTGGTTCACCTACCGATGGAAAAGTGTAGGTGCCGCCACGATTCATAAAAAGGGTCATGACAAACTATCCATAGCCACCACTCTAATGCTTTCCATCTTTTTCTCCTTTTGTAAGCTAGCATCTGCAAACATGACAATACCATCTTGTACCACAATAATATTTTTATCATTAGTATAATCAGGTACAAGTGTAGGAGAAAAGATAGAAATCAAATTATTTTCGTATTCATGAAAATAAAAAAAATGCCTTGTTTACAATATCACTGGGTTCACAAATATCTCCGTTAAAACTCATTGAGTTTCTAGCTTTCCAAATTTGCCACATGATAAAAATACTTAATTTAACAAGATCAAAAGAATCAGGATATTGATTAGCATTAACAAAAATATCATTCCACCATCTAGCAAAATCCATTGTACTCTCAATATTAGGCCAATTAATAGGACTAGTTTCCAGACCAATTGTGTTTTAGGACATCTAAAAAGCATATGATCAATTGTTTTACTTTCAATACCACATATCTTACACACATCACAAATATGTCTCAATCTTTTAGAAACAACATGATTAACATGTAGCACATTTAGAATACATTTTCGAATAAAATGTTTATATTTATTTTTTTATATTTAAAGACCATAAGAAATCCCATAACTTTTTTGAAGAAGATTGATTACTCGATTGAGGTCTATTACTATTAACTTCTCGACATCTAGCTAAATGATATCCCGATTTTACTTCATAATTGTCAGATTTTTTATGATGCCAAATAATTTTGTCCGACAATAAAGTGGTAAAGATAGTGATTGGTACTATTGCATGAATATTGCCCGTACAAAACTAATTATGTAAATCTTGCAACTTCCAAGTGTGAATATTGTGGTCTATAAGATCATTCACTTGTAATTATAAATCCACTTGAGAATGAAAATGACTAGGCCTAAACCCACACGAGTTGAGAATCCAAGGATCTATCCAGACTTTAATACTATCTCCAGATCCAACCCTCCATCTAATTCCTTTTTATAAAAGATCTCTACCCCAAATAATACTTTTCCATATCCATGTGCTAGCAGAAGAACACGTAGCTTTGAGGAAGGCGGTGTGAGGAAAATAATTACTTTTGATAATTTTAAAAAGTAGAGAATCTTCTTGAGTCAAAATTCGCCAAGCAAGTTTAGCCAACAAAGCCTGATTAAAAGATTTTAACTCTCTAAATCCTATCCACCCTTTAGATTTAGCTAAACAAAGGTTCTCTCATTTTTTAAAATGTATATTTCTCCTATACTCGTCATGCCCCCACCAGAAATTAGAAAAAATAGCAGTGATCTCCTTACACAAAGTATCCGAAAATTGAAAATATGATTAAGCATACGAAGGAATAGCAGCTTTGGAAACGGATGTACACCCATTGATGGGAAAATCCATAACTTGCTTCATTCATGAAGGAAAGTTACAACTCCACTAAATAACACCCTATAGTAAAGAGAGGAAGAGTTATGTGATTCATGAATTAAGTGGGAGTTAAGGGATAAGGGGTGATTTAACTCTTGAATGAATTGGAGTTATAAGTTTCAACATTGTCCTATAAAAGGAATGAATTGAGATCATCCAAAGACAACACAAAAGAAGAAACATTAAGTTAGTTTTCCTTAAACAAAATAGTGTAGTTGTTGTGGATAATTTACAAGACTCCACAAGTGATTCTGTAAGAAACCGTTTGACAATTGGTGGTAGTAGCATACGTCGATCCTATAAAAAAATATGTATTATTCCGCATAAATCTCTGAGTTTAATTCCTTCATTGGTATCAGAAGCATCATGGTTTTATGTGTTAATCTTTCACTATTGCATGATTAAAGTTTAGTGAAAGACATATTTTTTCTATTTTTAAAAAAAGCATTTCAAATATTTTTTGAAAACTATGATAAACGTAGTGACTTTATACTAAGTTATCTTCTTGTATAAGTGTCACGACCCCTTTTCAGGACTCGTGGTGGCACATACATAATTATACCACTCCCAAACCATTAACATGATACGACATAAGTACAAGCGGAAGAAATACAAATACTACATAAGCCGTCTCATAATATAAAGCGGAAGAAAATGGTAAGTCTGATATATCCAAAACAACACCTAAATGATCTAGTATGTGGGTACAAGAGCACTAAAATACGATACAAGTCTGAGATGGGCAAGGAAGTGCCAAAACAGAGTACATAGTCTCAAAATCTATAAACATAACTCTGAACTAGAAGTAAAGACTATAAGAGAATAAGCAAATCCGGGACATGTTGGAGATAGCATCCTCACCCTGATAGCTGGGGATCAACTGCTCGAACTCAACCACGCGGTCTCGAGCTAGTCGTCACATCAAGAAAATATGCAACAAGTGTAGCATGAGTACACAACGTACCCCCATAGACATCATAGGATGACAACGATGAAAGGTACATAATCAGAGATAAATACCAAGTTGACACCAAGTAATCCTATACTACACAGTCCAAAAGTCCAAGTAATGTCACACAGTCCACATAATGATTCAAAAGAGTTCACATGTTTCATTATTTCAATAAGAGTCCATAATACTTACGTTATCCAGTTTCCAAAAGAGTTCTACAATAACTCAAGTATCAAGAATCAAGTATAATCCTTTTATGTCTAGAATTTAGTCAAGTCATCAACAATCACTGTCAATACAAGTCCAACCACAAGAAATGAATGAAATGTCATATATATATAAATATATGGATGATATGAATGAAATGCATATGCCAGGTACTTGTCTCATCCCGGTATACAGTACATGAAGGTTTTATTATAATTTGTACACCCATGGGGATTCGAAGTTTCCATATACCCCTCCGTTCCAGAATAACTCATCAGATCACGGAGCTCAGCTCTTGGCTATAATAATATCATATTGCAGGCATGCAACTTCGATCCCCGTGTATCATATCTGTTGCGGCATGCAACCCGACCAATCTGTATCATCATCATCTTAATTTTGTCATGATCTCATAGTGTTCTTACCTTTCCGACCTCTTAGGCCCACAACATCATCATAGCACTCCATATGAGTGTATGAATGCAAATGATAATATAAAGCAAGATATCACGATACAATGAGATGCAACCAAGTAAGAGATGAATTATCACATGCTTTCGAGAATTCAATACACATACACAATCCAAGTACAATCCAAGATATCATATCGAAAGCATGTGATGAGTAAACATATCAAGCAATTATGGTGACAAGCCCAAATAATCAGCTGTCAGAACCAACAGGAGGTTGATTCCCCAAACCCCATCATCACAGTTCAACACCGTTACCCACTCAAACATTTATCACAACTGCTTGAGTGGGACCCCTACACACGCCCAATACCCCTCAATATTTATAACTAATTAAGCACTTCTATCAAAGTCTCATAAAGCTAAATCGTAGCCTACTTCAAAGCTGAGCAAGCGTACTATGCGATCAAGCCTCGGTGACAGCCTTGCCCTTCATTTTTGCCTTGTGACGATCGAAGTCTATTTATGTATATATACTATCCGTTAATATAAAGCTTATGCAACAATAAGGACATAACCTTTAACAAAGCAAGACTACAAATATAGACCATGCGCCCACTTCACCAAGACTCGAACTTTAATATCCAAAAAACATTATTACATACTAGGTAATCATATCCCCAAGTTAATTAGAAATCTAAACACATTTGAACCCTCAATTGAACAATAATAAAAAAGCCCCAATTTGAAACCCTAAAAATTTCCCCCTATTGAAAATATGTTTCTATTCTTAAATTAAGTCTTACAACATGATCATCTAACAAATTCCAACACTAGTTCATTATATTAACACAATTTGATCCATAAACCTCCATTACAATCAATAGCATAACTCTCTTAATCTCCAAATAACTTACAATAATTTTTCTCCAACTTAATAACACACTACATCACCATTAATGAACTTAGAAACGTAAATGTAAGCCATAAAAGGGAAGAATCTACTACCTCAAGGATGAAATTGCTCCTAGGGTTCTGAAAATGCTCCAAGGCGGCGCTGATTTTGAGGTTTTCTATTTTGAGAAAGAAAATTATGACATAGGAAATTTATAGGACACCTGATAATGTACTTCCGAACCAGCAGAATCGACTCCGCAGGAGTGGACCCGCTGCGGTGGACAAAACCTCTGCTAAGGCGATGTCACTTGACACCTCACCTCAGCGCCACGACGAGCACGACTCCGAAGGAGTGGACTCACCCTTGCGAACAAACCCTCCGCCATAGCGAAAATCCATAAATCTTGGACTCTCTCTTCGGTGAGCCAACCTCTCACCGAGGCGGACATGCTGGTGTGGACATTGTTGCCGCCGAAGTGGACACCAGACACCATCAATGGGAAAATAGCTCCAAACCTCTACCAACCACCCGAAACACTTCCGAGACCCCATACACAAATCCGATATGCTCTTCTATGGTAAATAGTGCTACAAACTCGCTCGTACCCTCATATTACACATTTAATCGAGCTAAGACATACCTTACTAAAGAATCGTACAGAAAAACCAAATATCCAAATTTTAGAAACAAGGCCACAAAATAAATCTGATTACGTCGGAAAGTGAACCAATGACTCGACTAAGTTATAATAACCCTCCGGAACTACCGAAGCGAAGGAGCCCGAAATCAAACCCATCTAGCCAAAAATCAACTTTGAGTCAAACTAACCAACTCTAAGTTTCTGGACTTTTGGTTTTTCATCTGGAACTTATATAAATGGACCTCGAGATCTATGCCACCCATCCCCGTACACTACAAATCCCATATAGAGTCTACGGGAAAGGTCAAATAGGAAAATAAGGGTTTTAGCTAAAATGACCAGATGTGTCATTACATCAAATACCAATTTAAATAACATTCGTCCTTGAACGGAGAGAAATGAACAGAGAAAACATACCGGAAGAAGTGAACAAGTCAGGATATCTGCTCCACATATCAGACTCAGTCTCCCAAGTTGTCTTCTCAATAGGACGATGGCTCTACTGAACCTTCACAGAAGCTATCTCCTTCGATCTCAACTTTCTCACCTGCCTATCTAAAATAGCCACAGACTCCTCCTTGAACTCCAAATTCTGATAAAGCAATAAGAAATCCCACTGAATGATATAAAAACCGTCTACATGATACTTCTTCAGCATAGACACATAGAAAACTAGATGGACGCCTGGAATACCTGGTGGCAGAGCCAACTTATATTCCAGCTCCCCAACTCTCTGAAGAACCTCAAATGGTTAAATATACCTCAGAGTCAACTTCCCCCTCTTACCGAACCTTATCACACCCTTCATGGGTGAAACTTTCAGAAGAACCTTGTCACGAACCATAAACTCTAACTCTCGGACCTTCCGGTCCACATACTCCTTATGCTTGCTCTGCGCTGCCCAGAGCTTGTCCTGGATCACATTCACTCTCTCTAATGAATTTCTCAACAAATCAGTACCCCAAGAACTAACCTCAAATGCATCAAACCAACCAATGGGATATCGACATCTCCTACTATATAAGGCCTCGAATGGTGCCATATCAATACTAGAGTGATAGCTGTTGTTGTACGTGAACTCTGTCAAAGATAATAACTGGTTCCAATAACCACCAAAATCAATCACGCAGGCTCGTAATATGTCCTCCAATAACTGAATAGTTCACTCGAACTGACCGTCGGTCTGAGGGTGAAAAGTTGTACAAAGATCCAAGCGAGTACCCAACTCTCTCTACAAAGTCCACCAAAAATACAAAGTAAACGGAGTACCCCGATACGAGATGATAGAAATAGGAACTCCATGAAGACGAACAATCTCCTAGATATAGATCTTAGCCAACTTCTCTGCATTATAAATCGTCTTAACTAGAATGAAATGCGCAGACTTAGGCCCACAACATCATCATGCCACTCTAATGTCAGTATCACAAAACTATGAGTGTGTGAATGCAAATGACAATATAAGGCAAGATATCATGATACAATGAGATGCAACCAAATAAGAGATGAAATATCACATGCTTTCGAGAATTCAATACACATATACAATTCAAGTACAATCTAAGATATCATATCGAAAACATGTGTGATGAGTAAACATATCAAGCAACTATAGCGATAAGCCTAAATAATCAGCAGTCGGAAGTAGCACGAGGCTGATTCCCCAAACCCCATCATCATAGTTCAATACCGGTACCCACTCAAACATTCATCAGAACTTCCTGAGTAGGACCCACACACACGGTCAATACCCCTCAATATATATAAATAATTATGTATTTCTATCGAAGTCTCAAAAAGCTAAACCGTAGCCTACCTCAAAGCCAAGCAGGAGTGCTATACGATCAAGCATCGGTGACAACCTTTCCCTTCCTCTGCGCCTTATGACGATCGAAGTCTATCAATGTATATATACTATCCATTAGTATAAAGCTTACGCAACAATAAGGACATGACCAAACAAAGCAAGACTACAAATATCGACCTTAGGCCCACTTCACCAAGACTCGAACTTTAATACCTAAAAACTATTATTACGTACTAGGTAATCATATCCCTATGTTAATTGGAGATCTAAATACATATAAACCCTCAATTAAACAATAATAAAAAGCCCTAATTTGAAGCCTTGGAAATTTCCCCCAATTGAAAATCTGTTTCTATTCTTAAATTAAGTCTTACAACATGATCATCTAACAAATTCCAACACTAATTCATGATATTAACATAATTTGATCCATAAACCTCCATTAAAATCAATAGCATAACTCTCTTAATCTCCAAATAACTTACAATTATTTCCCCCCAACTTAATAACACACTACATCACCATTAATGAACTTAGAAGCATAAACTTAAGTCATAAAAGGGATGAATCTATTACCTCAAGGATGAAATTGCTCCTAAGGTTCTGAAAATCCTCTAAGACGGCGCTGGTTTTGAGGATTTCTATTTTGGGAAAGAGAATTCCGACCAAGGGAATTTATAGGACATATGATACAATACTTCCACTCCAGCAGATTCGACTCTGCTAGAGCGGATCCGCTACGGCGGACAACACCTCCGCTTAAGCGGTGTCACTTGACATATCGCCTCAGTGCCAAGGCAAGCACGACTCTATAGGAGTGGACTCGCCCTGCAGACAAACCCTCTACCACGATAGAAATCCACAAATCTTAGACTCCTGTTTCGGTGATCCAACTTCTCACCTAGGCGGACACATCGAAACAGACACTGGTGCCGCCGAAGCGGACACCAGACCCCGATAATGGGAAAACATCACCAAACCTCTACCAACCACCTAAAACACTCTCGAGACCCCCCGAACACAAACTAGATATGCTCGTCTATGGTAAACAGTGCTATGCACTTGCTCGTACCCTAGAAATTTTCCCCAATAGAAAATCTGATTCTATTCTTAAATTAAGTCTTACAACATGATCATCTAACAAATTCCAACACTAATTCATGATATTAACCCAATTTGATCCATAAACCTCCATTAAAATCAATAACATAGCTCTCTTAATCTCGAAATAAATTACAATCATTTTACCCAACTTAATAACACAATACATCACCATTAATGAACTTAGAAACACAAACTTAAGCCATAAAAGGGATGAATCTATTACCTCAAAGATGAAATTGCTCCTAGGGTACTGAAAATGCTCTAAACGACGCTAGTTTCGAGGTTTTCTAATATAGGAAAGAGAATTTCGACCTACAGAATTTATAGGACAACTGATACAGTACTTCCACCCCAACAGAATCGACTCCACTGGAGTGGATCCGCTGCGGTGGACAAAACCTCCGCTGAGGCGGTGTCACTTGACACATCACCTCTAAACGACTCTGCAGGAGCTGACTCGCCCCTGGGGACACACCCTCTACCACGATGGAAATCCAAAAATCTAAGACTCCCACTTCGGCGAGCCAATGGCTCGCCGAGGCGGATACACTGAAGAGGACACTAGGCTGCCAAAGCGGACACCAGACACCAGCAATGGGAAAACATCTCCAAACCTCTACCAACCACCTAAAACACTCTCGAGACCCCCCGAACACAAACTAGATATGCTCATCTATGGTAAATAATGCTACACACTTGCTCGTACCCTTGAATTTCACATTTAACCGAGCTAAGTCATATTTTTATAAAGAATTGTCCGAAAAACCAAGTATCCAAATTTCACAAATAAGGCCACAAAATACATCTG
Source organism: Anisodus tanguticus (assembly GCA_034509755.1). NCBI lineage: Eukaryota > Viridiplantae > Streptophyta > Magnoliopsida > Solanales > Solanaceae > Anisodus > Anisodus tanguticus. The sequence continues at coordinate 21,279,976 of CM067558.1, read as the reverse complement.
ATTGCCTCGAAAAGCAAACTAATGACTCTACTAAGTCATAAATGACCCTCCAGAACTATCGAAAGTGATAGAGCTTGGAAACGAACCCATCTAGCCAAAAGGCACCTTTGAGTCAAACTAAGCAACTCCAAGATTCTGGACTTTGAGTTTTTCATCCGGAATATAAATGGACCTCGAGATCTGTGCCACCCATCCTCGCGTATCACAAACTCCATATAGAGTCTACAGGAAAGTTCAATTAGGGAAATAAGGATCTTTAGCTAAAAATGATTAGACGGATCATTACATTAGATACCAATTAAAATAACGTCTGTCTTCGAACAGAGAGAAATGAATAGAGAAAATGTACAAGAAGAAGTGAAAAAGTCAGGGTATCTGCTCTACATATCATACTAAGTCTCCTAAGTTGCCTCCTCGATATGAAGATGCCTCTACTGAACCTTCACAGAAGCTATCTCTTTCGATCTCAACTTTCTCACCTGCCTGTCTAAAATAGCCACAGGCTCCTCCTTGAACCCTAAATTCTGATAAAGCATACAGATTCCCACTGAATGATATAAGAACTGTCGACACGATACTTCTTTAGCATAGACACATGGAAAACTGGATGGACGCGTGAATGACCTGGTGGTAGAGCCAACTCATATGCCATCTCCCCAAATCTTTGAAGAACCTCAAATAGTCCGATATACCTCGGTATCAACTTCCACTTCTTGTTGAACCTCATCACACCATTCATGGGTGAAACTTTTACAAGAATATTGTCACCAACCATAAACTCTATGTCTCGGACCTTCCGGTCCACATACTCCTTCTACCTGCTCTGCGCTGCCAGGAGCTTGTCCTGGATCATCTTCACCAGCTCTAATAAATCTCTCAACAAATCAATACCCCAAGGACTGACCTCGAAAGCATCAAACCAACCATTGTGAGATCGGCATCTCCTACCATACAAGGTCGCGAACAGTTTCATATCAATACTAGAGTGATGTTGTTGTATGCGAACTCTGTCAAGGATAAGAACTGGTCCCAATGACCACCAAAATCAATCACGTAGGCTCGTAACATGTCCTCTAATACCTGAATAGTCTACTGAGACTGACCGTCGATCTGAGGGTAAAGAGTTATATTGAGATCCAAACGAGTACCCAACTCTCTACAAAGTCCACCTGAAATGCAAAGTAAATTGAGTACCCCGATACGAGATAATAGAAATAAGAACCCCATAAAGACGAACAATCTTCCAGATGTAGATCTTAGCCAACTTCTCTGTATCATAAGTTGTCTGAATTGGAAAGAAATGCACAAACTTGGCCAATCTATCTACAATGACCTAAATAGCATCAAACTTTCCCTAAGTCTTGGGTAACCTAACAAAGAAATCCATGTCGATCTTCTCCCACTTCCACTCAGGAATGGGCATCCTCTGAGACACACTACCGGGTCACTTGTGCTCATACTTGACCTGCTGACAATTCTGACATCGAGATACAAAATTAGTAATATCTCTCTTCATCCTACACACCAATATTGATTCCTCAAATCACGGTACATCTTAGTAGCACCTGGATGAATCAAATATCTAGAGCTATGACCCTCCTCCATAATTAGTCAAGTCAAATCCCCCATATGAGGCACACATAGTCTACCTTTAATCCTCAGAATTCCCTCACTATCAATCATATCCTCTTTAGCCTCACTACTCATCACCTTATCTCAAATTTTTCACAACCCCACATCACCATACTGGTGAGTCCGAATCTGATCTAAAAGAGATGACCTCACCTCCACACAAGCTAGAATCCTACCCGAATTTGAAATATCAAGCCTCACAAAACGGTTGGCTAGAGACTGAACCTCTAATGTGAAAAGACGCTTGGAAACAACCAAATAAGCTAAACTCTACATGCTGACTGTCTTTCATCTCAAGTGATCTGCCACCACATTGGCTTTGCCTGGATAGTATAAAATGGTCATGTCATAATCTTTCAATAACTCCATCCACAACTGCTGCCTAGAGTTCAAGTCCCTCTGATTAAAACTGTGCTAAAGATTGCGATGGTCGGTATACACCTCACAATGAACGCTATACAAGTGATGCCTCTAAATTTTTAAGGTAAACACAATGGCAGCCAACTCCAAGTCATGAACATGGTTATTCTTCTTGTGCACCTTTAACTGTCTTGATGCATAAGAAATAACCTTACCCTCATGCATCAACACATAACTCAACCCAATCCTAGAAGCATCACAATACACATTAATGTCCTTTTCCTCAACCAAAAGGGATAAAATCAGGGTTGTGGTCAAAATATTCTTGAGCTTTTGGAAGCTCTCCTCACACTGATCGGACCACTAGAATGGCACTTCCTTCTAAGTCAAACGCGTAAGATGAGAAGAAATAGAAGAGAAACCCTTGATGAACCGGAGATAGTAGCTAGCAAGTCCCACAAAACTCTGAATATCCATCACGGAAGTCGGTCCAGGCTAGTTCCTGACTACCTCTATCTTCTTAGGGTCAACCATAACCCCATCCTTGGACACCACATATTCCAAGAATGCCGCAAAACGCAACTAAAACTCATACTTAGAGAACTTAGCATACAACTTCTTCTCCTTCAAAATCCCAAGAACCACTCTCAGATAACGCTCATGATCCTCATAACTCTTCGAATATATCAGAATATCATCAATGAATACAATCACAAAAGAATCCAAGTACGACTTAACTATCACATTTATTAAGCCCATAAACGTTGCGGGGGCATTATTAAGCCCAAATAACATCACCAAGAACCCATAATGCCCATAATGAATCCAAAAAGCCGTCTTGGGAATATCCTCAACCCGGATCTTTAGCTGATGATACCCGGACCTCAAATCAACCTTTAAAACACAGAAGCACCCTGAAGCTAATTGAATAGGTTATCAATACGCGGAGTCTGATACTTGTTTCTGATTGTGACCTTTTTCAACTATCTATAATCTATGCATAAGTCAATGTCTCTATCTGGAAGCATACACAACAAATCTGAAGGAATGACCTCCGCAAACTCACTAACTACCATAACAGAATTAAGGGAAGGAGTATCCGCACTCGTTTCTCGAATATTAGCATGATAATCCAAACAACCCCGGCCCACTAACTTCCTAGCCCGAATATAAGAAATAACATTCCTAGGAGTAGGGCTGGGAGCGCCAATCTATACCCAAAATAACATCAAAATCCACCATATCTAAGATAACCAAATCTACCCAAGTGTCATAACCCATGAAAGTAACTACACATATGTAATATACTCTATCTACAATCACATAATCACCGACTAGTGCAGACACATTAAAAATGATCATCAAGCATATCATACCACATCTCCAATTTAGGGAAAGGAAGGCAGACACAAAAGAGAAGGTAGACCCTGGATAAAATAACACAGTAGTAGACTGATGATCGACTAAGATAAAATATGTGATAACGGTGTCAGATGCCTCAGCCTCGACCCTACCAGGGAATGCATAGCAATAGGTGCATACTACCTCAGCCTAGATGAGCTACATCTCTTCTCGACTGGGATTCACCATGTCTAGACTGATAGCCATCACGACCCGAAAAAGATCCTCCCTAGCTACCATAACTACCACCTCTAGATAGTTACACTAGAGTCCTAGATACACGAGATGCACTCGATGTATGTCTAGGGCAATTTCTCTTGAAATGTCCAACCTCTTCACACTCATAATAGGTCTTAGCCGTTGAGGATTGATGAATAAAGAAAAAAGAACAGAACCTCCACAATCAGAATATCTAGACTGAGAACCCCTCAATGACTGACACCCATTGTAACCGTTAGTAATATGTAGAGCTGCCTGAACCGGTAGACTAGGCTAAGAATGCTGATATCTCCCTTGATACTCATAACGACAGGAAGTAGAACCACTGAACTGACCATGTCGTCTTGCCCTCTTATCAGTCTCATATCTGGATAAACCATCTCTCACAGACTCCACCATCATGGCATGCTCTGCCACAGTCTCAAAAGAAGTACTCGAAGCCACCGACTGCAATGTGGCCAACTGAAGCGGAATACACAAGCTTCTAACAAAACATCTCACTTGCTTAGTCGCAATAGGGAGCAGTGGTGCCGCATAACGTGATAAGACATGGAAGCGAGTCTCATACTGCGCAACTAAAGCATTGTCCTGACTAATCATCTAAAACTCATCACACTTGCACAGGCGTAAGATCAATGCCACATACTTCTCTAAGAAGACCGTGTAGAACGTAACCCAAGTCAATGGAGCATCCTTGCAGGCAACAAATCAACATACGCCTTCTACCTCTGCTTCATATCTTCTTTAAGCTGAAGGGCCACAAAATTAACTCCATGAGACTCCACAATACCAAAGGTATGCAACCTCTCATGACTGCTCATAATAAACTCGTATGCATCCTCTTCGGGCTATCAAAAGAACTCATGAGGCTTCATGTTCGAAAAGTGCTTCTAAATCTTTCGCTCATCACGGGTCATAGTTGTTACTCCAATAGGCCGGGGACTAAACTTTAGAGCATGAACCTCATTGATATGGGACACTGACATCACTGTTGGCTAAATACCGAGTGTATGAATCTTGGGGGTCTGAGTCTACCCCCTTCCAGCACGGTCTGAGAACTACCTGGAGTAGTAAGATGTGTGCCTATGTGAGAAAAACCATCGAGAATAATCAATAACCTGACCAACATGTCCTGTAGAACTGTAGTAGCAATAAATCCAAGTTGATTCTGTACTGGACCCATCTCATCCTCTAAGATATCAATATGAGGCTCAATATAGGGCTCTAGGGACTCTAATTTAGCATGAGCCTGACTGGCTCTCTATGCTCTACCCTAGCTGGTGCTTCTGCTCTGGCTCTACCTCGGCCCCGAGCACGACCTCTACCACAACCGCGCACTAGAGGTGCCGGTGCTTCTGCTGGTACCTTCTCTTTCACCGCATTAGTACGAGTCCTCACTATCTAGGAGAGAATAGAAACAAAGGCTCTGATACAAACTTTGTCACGGTGACATTGCTCTTGTACTTAAGACCGTTTAACCTAAGCTTTGATACAAACTTTGTCATGACCCCTTTTCAGGAATCGTGGTGGCACATACATAATCCTACCATGTAGGCGAACCACTCCCAAATTATTAACATGATATGACATAAGTACAAGCGGAAGAAATACAAATACTACATAAGTTGTCTCATAATATAAAGCGGAAGAAAATGATAAGTCAGATATATCCAAAATAACCCCTAAGTGATCTAGTCTATGGGTAAAAAAGCACTAAAATACGATACAAGTCTAGATGGGCAAGAAAGTGCCAAAACAGAATACATAGTCTCAAAATCTATAAACATATCTCTGAACTATAAGTAAAGACTATAAGAGAATAAGCAAATCCGGGGCATGCTGGAGATATCATCCTCACCGTGATAGCTGGGGATCAACTGCTCGAACTCAACCACACGGTCTCGAGCTAGCCGTCAGATCTGTATCTGTATCAAGAAAATATGCAACAAGTGTAGCATGAGTACACAACATACCCCCATAGACATCATAGGCCGACAATGACAGAAGGTACATAATCAGAGATAAATACTAAGTTGACACCAAGTAATCCTATACTACACATTCCAAAAGTCTAAGTAAAGTCATACGGTTCACATAATGATTCAAAAGCGTTTACATGTTTCCTTATTTCAATAAGAGTCTATAATACTTACGTTATCCAGTTTCCAAAAGAGTTCTATAATAACTCAAGTATCAAGAAACACGTATAATCCTTTTATGTCCAGAATTTAGTCAAGTCATCAACAATCACTGCCAACATAAGTCCAACCACAAGTAATGAATAAAATGTCATATATATGGATGATATGAATGCAATGCATATGCCAGGTACCTGTCTCATCCCGGTATACAATACGTTAAGGTTTTATAATGATTCATACACCCATGGGGGACCAACAAAGTCCATATACCCATCCATTTTAAAATAACTCATAAGATCACTGAGCCCAGCTCTTGGCTATAATAATATCATATTATAAGCGTGCAACTCTGATCCCCGTGGATCATATCTGTTGCGACGTGCAACCCGAGCCATCCGTATCATCATTATCTTAATGTTGTCATAATCTCATAGTGTTCTTCTTACCTTTTTGGCCTCTTAGGCCCACAACATCATCACTATAATGTCAGTATCACAGAACTATGAGTGTATGAATACAAATGACAATATAAGACAAGGTATCATGATATAATGAGATGCAACCAAATAAGAGATAAAATATCACATGTTTTATAGAATTTAATACACATACACAATCCAAGTACAATCCAAGATATCATATCGAAAGCATGTGTGATGAGTAAACATATCAAGCAACTATGGCGACAAGCCTAAACAATCAGTAGTCGGAACCAACTCGAGGCTGATTCCCCCTATCATCACAGTTTAACACCGGTACCCACTCAAACATTTATCACAACCGCCTGAGTGTGACCCCCATGCACGTCCAATACCTATCAATATTTATAACTAATTATGCACTTTTATCAAAGTCTGGAAAAGCTAAACCGTAGCCTACCTCAAAGTTGAGCAGGAGTGCTATGCGATCAAGCCTCGGTGACATTGCTCTTGTACTTAAGACCGTTTAACCTAAGATTCTGATACAAACTTTGTCACGACCCCTTTTCAGGAATCGTGGTGGCATATACATAATCCTACCATGTAGGCGAACCACTCCTAAATTATTAACATGATACGACATAAGTACAAGCGGAAGAAATACAAATACTACATAAGATGTCTCATAATATAAAGCGGAAGAAAATGATAAGTCAGATATATCCAAAATAACCCCCAAGTGATGTAGTCTATGGGTAAAAGAGCACTAAAATACGATACAAGTCTGAGTTGGGCAAGGAAGTGCCAAAACAGAATACATAGTTTCAAAATCTATAAACATATCTCTGAACTAGAAGTAAAGACTGTAAGAGAATAAGCAAATCCAGGGCATGTTGGAGATAGCATCCTCACCCTGATAGCTGGGGATCAACTGCTCGAACACAACCACGCGGTCTCGAGCTAGTCGTCAGATTTGTATCTGTATAAAAAAATATGCAGCAAGTGTAGCATGAGTACATAATGTACCCCCACAGACATCATAGGCCGGCAATGGCGGAAGGTACATAATTAGAGATAAATACCAAGTTGACACCAAGTAATCCTATACTACACAGTCCAAAAGTCTAAGTAAAGTCATACAGTCCACGTAATGATTCAAAAGAGTTCACATGTTTCCTTATTTCAATAAGAGTCCATAATACTTACGTTATCCAATTTCCAAAAGAGTTCTACAATAACTCAAGTATCAAGAAATAAGTATAATCCTTTTATGTCCAGAATTTAGTCAAGCCATCAAGAATCACTGCCAATACAAGTCCAACCACAAGTAATGAATGAAATGTCATATATATGGATGATATGAATGCAATGCATATGCCATGTACCTTTCTCATCCTGGTATATAGTATGTCAAGGTTTTATTATGATTCGTACACCCATGGGGGACCCGCGAAGTCCATATACCCCTCTATTACAGAATAACTCATCGAATCACGAAGCCCAACTCTTGGCTATAATAATATCATATTGCAAGCGTGCAACTCCGATCCCTGTTTATCATATCTATTGCGGCATGCAACCCGTGCCATCCGTATTATCATTATCTCAATGTTTCCATAATCTCATAGTGTTCTTACATTTTCGGCCTCTTAAGCCCACAACATCATCATACCACTCTAATATCAGTATCACAGAACTATAAGTGTATGAATGCAAATGACAATATAAGTCAATATATCATGATATAATAAGATGCAACCAAATAAGAGATGACGTATCACATGCTTTCGAGAATTCAATACACATACACAATCCAAGTACAATCTAAGATATCATATCGAAAGCATGTGTGATGAGTAAACATATCAAGCAACTTTGGAGACAAGCCAAAATAATCAACAGTCGGAACCAACACGAGGCTGATTCCCCAAACAACATCATCATAGTTCAACACCGGTACCCACTCAAACGTTCATCACAATCACTTGAGTGAGACCCCCATACATGTCCAATACCTCTTAATATTTATAACTAATTATGTATTTCTATCGAAGTTTCAAAAAGCTAAACCGTAGCCTACCTTAAAACCGAGCGGGAGTGCAATGCGATCAAGCCTCAATGACAACATTTCCCTTCATCTGCGCCTTGTGATGATTAAAGTCTATCAATGTATATATATTATCCGTTAGTATAAAGCTTACGCAATAATAAAGACATGACCTTTAACAAAGCAAGACTACAAATATCGACCCTGGGCCCTCTTCACCAAGTCTCAAACTTTAATACCCAAAAACTATTATTACGTACTAGGCAATTCTATCCCTAAGTTAATTGGAAATCTAAACTCATTTGAACCCTCAATTAAACAATAATAAAAAAGCCATAATTTGAAACCCTAAATTTCCCCAAATTGAAAATCTATATATATTCTTAAATTAAGTCATACAACATGATCATCTCACAAATTCCAACACTAATTCATGATACTAACACAATTTGATCCATAAACCTCCAATAAAATCAATAGCATAGCTCTCTTAATCTCCAAATAACTTACAATCATTTCCCCCCAACTTAATATCACACTACATCACCATTAATAAACTTAGAAACATAAACTTAAGGCATAAAAGGGAAGAATCTATTACCTTAAGGTTGAAATTGCTCCTAGGGTTCTGAAAATGCTATAAGACAGCGATGGTTTCAAGGTTTTCTATTTTAGGAAAGAGAATTCCGACCTAGGAATTTATAAGACACCTGATACAGTACTTCCACCCCAGCAAATTTGACACCGCTGGAGCAGATCCATTAGGGCAGACAAAACCTCCACTGAGGCGGTGTCACTTGACACCTCACCTCAGCGCCACGACAAGCATGACTCCGCAGGAGCGGACTTGCCCCTGCGGACATACCCTCTACCATGATGGAAATCCACAAATCTCAGACTCCCGCTTCAGCGAGCCAACCTCTCACTGAGGCAGACACACCAAAGCAGACACTAGTGCCGCCGAAGCGGACACCAGACACCAGCAATTGGAAAATATTTCCAAACCTCTACCAACTACCCAAAACATTCTCGAGACCCCCCAAACACAAACCAGATATGCTCGTCAATGGTAAACAGTGCTACGGACTTCTCGTACCCTCGAATTTCACATTTAACCAAGCTAAGACATACTTTTTAAAAGAATCGTCTAAAAAAACCAAATATCCAAATTTTACAAATAAGACCACAATATACATCTGATTGCCTCGGGATGCGAACCAATGACTCAATTAAGTCATAAATGACTCTTCGAAACTATCGAAAGTGACGGAGCCTGGAAACAAACCTATCTAGCCAAAAGTTAACTTTGAGCCAAACTAACCAACTCTAAGTTTCTGGACTTTGGGTTTTTCATCCGAAATATAAATGGACCTCAAGATCTGTTCCACACATCCCCACGTATCACAAACTCCACATAGAGTCTACGGGAAAGGTCAAATAGAAAAATAAAGGTCTTTAGCTAAAATCGATTAGATGGGTCGTTACATCAGATACCAATTAAAATAACGTTCATCCTCAAACATAGAGAAGTTAACAGAGAAAAAGTACTAGAAGAAATGAACAAGTTTGGATATCTGCTCCATATATCAGACTTAGTCTCCCAAGTCGCCTCTTCGATAAGGCGATGCCTCCACTGAACCTTCACAGAAGCTATCTCCTTCAATCTCAACTTTCTCACATACCTGTCTAAAATAGCCACAGGCTCATCCTCAAACCCCAAGTTCTGATCAAGTAATACAGAGTTTCACTGAATGATATAAGAACCGTCAGTATGATACTTCTTCAGCATAGACATATGAAAAAATGGATGGACGCTTGAAATACCTTGTGGCAGAGCCAACTCATATGCCACCTCCCAAACTCTTTAAAGAACCTTGAATGGTCTGATATACCTCGGTCTCAACTTCCCTCTCTTACCGAACCTCATCATACCCTTCATAGGTGAAACTTTTAGAAGAACCTTGTCACCAACCATAAACTCTAAGTCTCAGACCTTCAGGTCCACATACTCTTTTTACCTGCTCTACGCTGCCAAAAGCTTGTCCTGGATCACATTCACTCTCTCTAATGAATCCCTCAACAAATTAGTACCCCAAGGACTGACCTCGAAATCATCAAACCAACCAATGAGAGATCTACATCTCCCACCATACAAGGCCTCGAACGGTTCCATATCAAGATTGGAGTGATAACTATTATTGTACGCGAATTCTGTCAAGGAAAAGAACTGGTCCCAATGACAAAAAAAAATCAATCATGTAGGCTTGTAATATGTCATGTAATACCTGAATAGTCCACTCAGGCTGACCGTCGGTCTGAGGGTAAAATGTTGTACTGAGATCCAAGCGAGTACCCAACTCTCTCTACAAAGTCCACCTGAAATGCAAATTAAACTGAGTACCCTGATACGAGATGATAGAAATAGGAACCCCCTGAAGATGAACAATCTCCTTGATGTAGATCTTAGCCAACTTCTTTATATTATAAGTCATCTGAAATGGAAAGAAAGCGCAAACTTGGTCAATCTATCAACAATGGCCCAAATAACATCAAACTTGTCCTTAGTCTTGGGTAACCTAACAACAATATCCATGGCCATCCTCTCCCATTTCTACTCAGGAATAAGCATCCTCTGAGACACACTACTGGGTCACTAGTGCTCATACTTGACCTGCTGACAATTCTAACACCGAGACACAAAATCAGTAATGTCTCTCTTCATCCTACCCACCAATAGTGCTGCCTCAAATGACGATACATATTAGTAGCACCTGGATGAATCAAATATCTAGAGCTATGAGCCTCCTCCATAATCAGTCTAGTCAAATCCCCCATATAAGGCACGCGTAGTCTACCTTTAATCCTCAGAACACCCTCACTATCAATCATGGCCTCCTTGGCCTCACCAATCATCACCTTATCTCAAATTTTTCACAACCCTACATCACCATATTGCTGAGTCCGAATTTGATCTAAAAGAGACGACCTCGTCTCCACACAAGCCAACATCCTACCCGAATTTGAAATATCAAGCCTCATAAAACAGTTGGCTAGAGACTTGACCTCTAATATGAAAGGACGCTAGGAAACAACCAAATAAGATAAACTCCCCATGCTGACTACCTTTTGGCTCAAGGTATCGACCACCACATTAGCCTTGCCTGGATGGTATAAAATGGTCATGTCATAATCTTTCAGCAACTCCATCCATAACCAATGCCTAGAGTTCAAGTCCTTCTGATTAAAAACGTGCTAAAGACTGCGGTGGTCGGTATACACCTCACAATGAATGCCATATAAGTGATGCCTCCAAATTTTTAAGGTAAACACAATAGCAGCCAACTCCAAGTCATGAATAGGGTTATTCTTTTTGTGCACCTTTAACTGCCTCGATGCATAAGAAATAACCTTACCCTCTTGCATCAACACATAGCTCAACCCAATCCTAGAAGCATCATAATACACAGTAATGTCCTTTCCCTCCACAAGAAGGGATAAAATTAGGGTTGTGGTCAAAAGATTCTTGAGCTTTTGGAAGCTCTCCTCACACTGATCGGACCATTGGAATGACACTTCCTTCTAAGTCAAACGCATAAGATGAGAAGTAATAGAAGAGAAACCCTTGACGAACCGACAATAGTAGCTAGCAAAGCCTACAAAACTCTGAATATCCCTCACAGAAGTCAGTCTAGGCTAGTCCCTGACTGCCTCTATCTTCTTAGGGTCAACCATAATCTCATTCTTGGATACCACGTGTCCCAAGAATGCCCCACAACTCAACCAAAACTCACACTTAGAGAACTTAGCGTACAACTTCTTCTCCGTCAAAATTCCAAGAACCACTCCCAGATGACGCTCATGATCCTCCTAACTCTTCAAATATATCAGAATGTCATTAATGAACACAATCACAAAAGAATTCAAGTACAACTTAACTATCTCATTTATCAAGTCCATAAACGTTGTGGGGGCATTGGTAAGCCCAAATAACATTACCAAGAACTCATAATTCCCATAATAAGTCTGGAAAGCCATCTTGGGAACATCCTCAGCTCGAATCTTTAGCTGATGATACCCGGACCTCAAATCAACATTTAATAACACAAAAGCACCCTGAAGCTAATTAAATAGGTTATTAATACGCAGAATCTGATACTTGTTTATGATGGTGACCTTGTTCAACTGTCTATAATCTATGCTCATAAACATAGTGCTATCCTTCTTCTTCACGAACAAGACAAGAGCTCCCCATTGACATATACTCGATCGAATGAAGCCCTTACTCAACAAATCCTGAAGCTGCTCCTTCAACTCTCTCAACTCTGTTGGAGCCATATGATACAGAGGAATAGAAATGGGTTGAGTACCCAGCTCAAGATCAATGTAGAAGCCAATGTCTCTATCTGGCAGCATATACAACAAATCTGAAGGAATGACCTCCGCAAACTCACTAACTATCGGAACAGAATCAAGGGAAGGAGTCTCCGCACTCGTATCCCAAATATTAGCATGATAATCCAAACAACCCCGACCCACTAACTTCCTAGCCCGAATATAAGAAATAACCTTCCTAGGAGCAGGGCTCGGAGAGCCTCTCCACTCTAACCTCAGAAGATTAAAGCATAAATAACATGACCATCTTGGAATAGTAATCTAGAATCGCATGATATGGTGATAGCCAATCCATACCCAAGATAACATCAAAATCAAGATAACCAAATCTACCCAAGTGTCGTAACCCATGAAAGTAACTACACATGTAATATACTCTATCTACAATCACATAATCATCGATTGATGTAGACACATGAATAAGAACATCAAACATATCGCACCACATCTCCAATTTAGCAGAAAAGTAGGCAGACACAAAAGAGAAGGTAGACCCTGGATCAAATAACATAGTAATAGACTGATGATCGACTAAGATGATACTTATGATGACTGCGTCAGATGCCTCAGCCTCGACCCTACTAGAGAATGCATAGCAATAGGTGTATCTTACCTCAGACCGAGTACCCTGCTAGCTACCTAAGCCTAGATGAGCTACATCTCTCCGCGACTGGGATTCACCATGTCCAGACTGATGGCCACCACAACCCAAAAAAGATCCTCCCTAACTACTCTAACTACCACTTCTAGATAGCTGTGTTGGAGTCCTGGATACATGAGATGCACTCGATGTATGTCTAGGGCAATCTCTCTTGAAATGCCCAACCTCTTCACACTAAAAATAGGTCCTAGCCGTTGAGGGTTGATAAATAAAGACCAAAGAACCCGAACCTACACAATCAGAGTATCTCGACTGAGAACCCCTAAATGACAGACCCCCATTGTAACCGTCAGTAATCTGTAGAGCCGCCTGAACTAGTCGACTGGGCTGTGATTGCTGATATCTCCCCTGATACCCATAACCACATGAAATAGAACCACTGAACTGACCATGTCGCCTTGCCCTCTTATTGGACTCATATCCAGAAAAACCACATCTCACAAACTCCACCATCCTAGCATTCTCTGCCATAGTCTCAAAAGAAGCTCTCGAAACCACCAACTACAATGTGGCTAACTGAAGTGGAATACACAAGATTATACCAAAATATCTCACTTGCCCAGTCGCAATAGGGAGAAGCGATGTTGCATATCGCGATAAGATATGGAATAAGTGTCATACTACGCAACTGAAGAATTGTCCTGACCAATCTTCTGAAATTCATCACACTTGCACAAACGTAAGATCAACGACATATACTTCTCTAAGAAGACCCTGTAGAACCTAATCCAAGTCAATGAAGCATCCCTGCGAGTAAGCAATTAACATACGCCCTCCACCTCTACTTCGCATCTCCTCTAAGCTGAAGGGCCACAAAATTAACTATGTGAGACTCAATAATACCCAAGGTATGCAACCTCTTATGGCTGCTCATAATAAACTCGTATGCATACTCTTCGGGCTATCCAAAGAACTTAGGAGGCTTCATGTTCGAAAAGTGCTCCTAAATCTTCCGCTCATCACGGGTCATAGCTGTCGCTCCAATAGGCTAATAACTCTAGAGCATGAACCTCATTGATACGGGGAACTAGCATTGCCGCTGGCTAAATACCGAGTGTATGAAACTTGGGGGTCTGAGTCTACCCCCTTCCAGTACAGGTCTGAGAACCACCCTGAGTAGTAAGATGTGTGCCTATCTGAGAAAAACCATCGAGAATAATCAATAACCTGACCAGTGTTTCATATAGAACCAGAGTAGCAATAAATCCAGTTGATCTTGTGCTGGCCCCACCTTCTCCTCTAACATATCATAATGAGGCTCTATATAGGGCTCTAGAGACTCTGATCTAGCATGATCCTGACTAGCTCTCTATGTTCTGACCCTAGCTGGTGCCGCTACTCTAGCTCTACCTCGGCTCCGAGCACGGCCTCTACCGCAATCGCGCACTACAGGTGCCGGTGCTTCTGCTGGTACCTCCTCTCTTGCCACGTCAGTACGAGTCCTTTCCATCTGTGAGAGAACAGAAAAAAGGCCAGATACTAATTTGATTAAACTTAGCACGAAAGGAATGAAGAAAGTGAAGTTTTCTAAATATCGCATAGCTTCCCAAAGATAAGTACAGACGTCTCCACACTGATCCACGAGACTCTACTAGACATTGCTCTTGTACTTAAGACCGTTTAACCTAAGGCTCTGATACCAACTTTGTCACGACCCTTTTTCAGGAATCGTGGTGGCACATACATAATCCTACCACGTAGACGAACGACTCCCAAATCATTAACTGATATGATATAAGTACAAGCGGAAGAAACATAAATACTACATAAGCTGTCTTATAATATAAAATAGAAGAAAATGATTAGTTAGATATATCCAAAATAACCCCAAGTGATCTAGTCTATGGGTAAAAGAGCACTAAAATACGATACAAGTCTGAGATGGGCAAGGAAGTGCCAAAATAGAATACATAGTCTCAAAATCTATTAACATGGCTCTGATAATAAGCAAATCTGGGGCATGCTGGAGTTAGCATCCTCACCCTGATAGCTGGGGATCAACTGTTCAAACTCAACCATGCGGGCTCGAGCTAGTCATCAGATCTGTATCTGCATCAAGAAAATATGCAGCAAGTGGCAACATACCCCCATAGACATTGTCGCGCCCGATTTTGACCTGCGGGCTTCGCGACACGATGGCGTCGATCACCTCCGGGTTGGACAAAAATGCTTGCTTTGAGGAGTCGCCACCTAATTATTCTAAGGTGAATTAGGACACCTAAATTCTAACTAAAAAAATACAAAATAACTCCAATTTGTGGTCTGCGAAACTAATGAGATTCTACGTAAGGGTTCTTTATTATCCTAAAGGGAAGGGGTTAGGCATCCTTTAAGATCCGCTAACTTGCGGTTATCCGATCAAACTCAGATTAATTATTGTACTAAGAAAATGCATGTTTTTACAAGTATAAAAATAATGTTGCAAGTAGATAATAAAATGATGCATTTTGTACATGTAAAGTTGAGAGACAAAATAAATAAATATGCATCTGTATGAAAATTGATAAAAATATATGCAAGGTGATTGTTATGGGCAACGGGCCTAAAAATAGATAAACTAGCGATTAACGATTTTTAAACTAACCGAGCCTAAAAATAAATAAACTAGCGATGGGTTTCAAGTTTTTGACTAGCCTATTAATTAATCTACATATTCTAAATATTTCAATAATTTCAGGAGTACAATAATATTACAATACATAATGAAATAAAGCTAAATTAAAGAATGTAAAAAAGCAACAATAAAATAAATAATCTCCGAGGAGTATTCGCCTTCTTTGACTTTATCCCTTGCAAGCTGTCAAGAATAAACAATTAGAAACAATTGAATATACATAACTTCGGATCCGTATCCAAAACAGCAAATGTTTTAATTACGGAGGGCTCAGACTTAAATTTTGAAAAGATCATTCCAATAACGTCGTGGCTGCGAACATATGACTCGTTGGTCATTTTAGTTGCCTTGCCTACCGAACATGTTGGTCTCTCGGGTGAAAAGATTTATGTTTTCATCATTTGCCCAGAAGCTTTATTTTCCGTCTTTACAACTGTGGAGGCCTCAAAAATCGACGGATATTTTTTCATCGGCCAATGTGCGGTATTTGGTTAAAAACAGTAAAATAATACCAAAAAAAGTAAATCATAAATTATCCAAAACAAGAAACCGAAACGGGGCAAAAACGAAACAGAGAATTAATTGCTGAAACAGAAAAACGAAAAAATGCGGCCTCGAATTCAATTTCATCGGCCTAAATGCAGTATTTATATAAATCAGTAAATCAGTAAGGCAATCCGTGCACGGATGTTTAAATGCCAAAATAGTGAACTGAATCAGAAACGAAAAAAAGCGTAGCTTCGAATTCAATTTCATCGGCCTAAATGCAATATTAGTTAAAAACAATAAAACAGTAAAACAATAAAATATCCGTTGCACGGATGTTTAAAACAGTAAACAGAAAACAGAGAAACGAGACGAGAGAAAAAAAGAAGAAGCGCGGCCTCGAATTTAATTTCATCGACCTAAATGCAGTATTTAATTAAAAAACAGTAACCTAAACCAAAACAGTAAAACTGAGATCGAGAAGAAATTCCCAAAAAGACACGATATTTTAGTTTAAAACAGTAAGACAGTAAAATAGTAAATATCCGTTGCACGAATGTTTAAAACAGTAAACAGAAAATAGAGAAGCGAAAAAAAAGCGCGGCCTCGAATTTAATTTCATCGGCCTAAGTGTAGTATTAGTAAAAACAAATAAAACAGTAATCCGTTGCACGGATGTTTAAAACAAAAAACAGAAAAGAGAGAAACGAAATGAAAGAAAGAAAAAAAAGCGCGGCTCGAATTTAATTTTATCGGCCTAAATGCAGTATTAGTTAAAATGATAAAACAACAAAATACAATATATCCGTGTATGAATATTTAAATGCCAAAATAAGCCCACAGTTTGCAATTGAAACGTCCGACCCGAGTTCTGAAATTTGACCCGACTCGGACACTGAACAGTGATCCGGCCCAGATTTCAGGTTGACCCGACCCGAATTCAAACATTTTTTTTGGTTTTCAGATAATAAACAACAAGATATTAAAACACAAAATCTGGAAATTTATTCGAACCGGGTCGACCCGACCCGAAAGAGTGATCCGACCCGGAACAGTGACCCGACCCGAATCGGATATTTCAACCCGAATCAAATTCTTCCCAAATTTTCAGGTAACCAAAAACACAATATAAACATACAGAATTTAACCGAACTGGGTCGACCCGACACGGGTCAGTGACCCGACCCGAATCAGATGTTTTTCTACCCGAATCATTTTCTCCAAATTTCAGGTAACCCACAACACAATATAAACATACAAAAATCTGGAAATTAACCGACCCGGGTCGACCCGACCCGAGTCAGTGACCCGACTCGAATCGGATTTTTTTCAACCCAAATCGATTTTCTCCAAATTTCAGGTAACCAACAACACACATAAAACATAAAAATCTGGAAATTCATTCAAACCGGGTCGATCCGACTAGGGTCAGTGACCAGACCCGGAACAGATTTTTTTCCAAATCTTCAGATAACCAACAAGAAGATATAAAAGCATAAAAAATATGGAAAAACTTACCTAAATCGGGTTGACCCGACCCGACCCGACCCGACAATGAGCAAAAAGGGGCAAAATAATACTCGATTTCCGACATAAGCTCCGACCAAACCTCCCTCTTTTCGGACAAAAAAATCCACAAAAATCGACCCCCCAAACAGTGAACAAAAAAAGGGGTATTTTATGTATGGGTTTTCGAATTTTGGGGGTGTAGGTATGGGTGAAGTGATGGGGTAGGTTGGTGGTGTTGGGCGACGGTGTCGGCGTCGTGGTGGTGATGTGGGTGTAGGGTCGCGTCGGCGTGGTGATCGATGACGTGGGGTCGCCGGTGTGGGGGTGCGGGGGTGTGTGGCGGCTGATTTTTGGGAGAAAGAGTAAGGGTTTTGGTTTTTTGTTTTGTTGTTGTTGTAAAGTGTGATAGGGTTAGGGGGATAAAAAGGGGGGAAATAAAGGGAAATGGGATTGGGCCGGTTCGGGTGTGGGCTTGGGGAGTTGGGCCACCGGGCTTGGGGAAATAAGGGGTGATGGGTTGGGCTTGGACAAAATTGGGTTTTAGTTTGGATTGGGTAGAAATTGTTTTGGGTTGAGTAGAAGTTGTTTTGGGGGAAATGAAATGGGTTATGGGCTTAAAATAAAAAATGGTTTTATTATATATAACTAAATAAAAAGCTTTGCAAAATTATAAATTGTAAAGATGACAATATGATAAAATATAATATTTGCGAAATGCTTGGTGCTAAAAATAAAAAATAAAAATGCGATATCGTGTTGTCAAAATAAAATAACATATAATATTAGGATAAAAGTATGATTATGATATAAAAAATGCAAATGACAAATAAAATGCAAATAATAATAAAAATGATGATATATACACATATATATGCCTATATTTTAAAATTGTCTTAAGGTGTCAAAAATATTAAAAATTACAAATAAAATCAGAAAAGATGGGACAAAATTGGGTGTCAACAGAAGCCCCTCTTTGGCCGGAGACGATGAAAGAGTTTTCTGCCAAAGAAGTTGACTGAGTAGCCGATTTTGTCCTGATCATCGGGACTCGAGGGAAGATGAGAGATGCATGGGAAGAAATAGAATCCCGAGGGAAGAGAGAAGTTGCAAAAGATGGTGCAGATTCAAGAAACAATGCCCTAGTGTCGAGTTATGATGACACTGGTTGCAGATGTGGCGAGATACTGGGAAAGGGCTGAACGATGTTCGAAGTATTTCCCAATGTAGATGATGATGTAGCATAAGCGTGATGAGGTGACGTCGTTGCTTAGACGTTATGCAGATGGCGCCGTTGCATAGGCGTGATGAGATTAAAATACCTGCATTAGAGGGTGGACGCCTGACTGGAATTAAAATACCTGTATTAGGAGGTGGGTGCCTGACTGAAATTTAAACACTCGCATTAGGAGGTGGTCGCCTGACAGAAATTAAAATACCCGCATTAGGAGGTGGGCGCCTGACAGAAATTGAAATACCCGCATTAGGAGGTGGGCGCCTGACAGAAATTAAAATACCCGCATTAGGAGGTGGGCGCCTGACTGAAATTGAAATACCCGCATTAGGAGGTGGGCGCCTGACTGAAATTAAAATACCCGCATTAGAAGGTGGGCGCCTGACAGAAATTAAAATAGCCGCATTAGGAGGTGGGCGCCTGACAGAATTTAAAATACCCGCATTAGGAGGTGGGCGCCTGACTAAAATTTAAATACCCGCATTAGGAGGTGGGCGCCTGACTGAAAATGAAATACCCGCATTAGGAGGTGGGCGCCTGACAGAAATTAAAATACCCGCATTAAGAGGTGGGCGCCTGATTGAAATTAAAATACCCGCATTAGAAGGTGGGCGCCTGAAATGACGTCGTTGCTTAGACGTGATGCAGATGCCGTCGTTGCATAGACGAGATGAAATGACGTCGTTGCTTAGACGTGATGCAGATGCCGTCGTTGCATAGACGAGATGAAATGACGTCGTTGCTTAGACGTGATGCAGATGTCGTCGTTGCATTGACGAGATGAAATGACGTCGTTGCTTAGACATGATGCAGATGTCGTCGTTGCATAGACGAAATGTAAAATAACGTCATTGTTTAGACGTGATGCAGATGTCGTCGTTGCATAGACGAGATGAAATGACGTCGTTGCTTAGACGTGATGCAGATGTCATTGTTGCATAGACGAGATGAAATGACGTCGTTGCTTAGACGTGATGCAGATGTCATCGTTGCATAGATGAAATGTAAAATGACGTCATTGTTTAGACGTGATGCAGATGTCGTCGTTGCATAGACGAAATGTAAAATGACGTCATTGTTTAGACGTGATGCAGATGTCGTCGTTGCATAGACGAAATGTAATGACGTCGTTGCTTAGACGTGATGCAGATGTCGTTGTTGCATAGATGAAATGAAATGACGTCGTTGCTTAGACGTGATGCAGAGTGTGACCCTAAGGTCGAATTGCTATGTCATCAATCTAGATTAAAAGTTAATGCGCAGACATAAGCGATGTAAAAGGAATGGATAAGGATGAGAAATATGACTCTGTGAGTCGAAATATCATCCTTGTACGGACATAGCAGCTAGGACCTTGTAGGTCAAGATGATTTTTTTTTGTACAGACGCCCAATAGGAACGTGATCCTTGTGGTGAGCGGCGATGCGGGAATTCTTTGCGAAATTAAGCCTCATATCGCAGCTTCTCGCCTTTGTCAACCTGAAGACCTGCACTCAAAGAAATTTGTGAGTTTGGGGGGCAGGGGCGGTTGATTCGCATTGACTTTGTTGTTTTTGCCCTTGACGCTTGCAAGCTCAGACTGGTTTAGATTGAAAACTTAGTTGTATGGCATTTTCCAAGTCCATTGGCATATTCTTGCAGTGAACCCTTAAAATATGCCCCAGTTTCTGGTATATATGAAGATGCCGAACTTCCAACGGGACAAAACCGAGTTTGTGCGAGCAACTTGCTTGTCCTATCAAGGCGATCATGTGAGCCTATTGCGTTGTGTGCAAGATAATGGAAGAAAATTTCCAATGGTGTGACCGAAGCCGATATAGGCCGCCTGCGTATTCCGACAAGGAAAATCAGGTCATAACGTAGTTCGTTGCAAGATGGATTGTGAAGTTTTCCAAAATGGGACCGAAGCCGATGTGGCTGCCTACGTATCCCGCCGAGGGAATCAGGTCATAACGTAGTTCATGCGGCAAAATGGATT
This sequence comes from Anisodus tanguticus, assembly GCA_034509755.1. NCBI lineage: Eukaryota > Viridiplantae > Streptophyta > Magnoliopsida > Solanales > Solanaceae > Anisodus > Anisodus tanguticus. Next base: position 21,258,886 of record CM067558.1, on the reverse strand, counting down.
TTGTAAGGGTTTTTAAAAAATGAGACCGAAGCTGATGTGGCCGCCTACGTATCCCATCGGGGAATTAGGTCATAACGTAGTTCATGCCAAAAGGATTTTGTAAGGGTTTTCAAAAAATGAGACTGAAGCTGATGTGGCCGCCTACGTATCCCGCCGGGAAATCAGGTCATAACGTAGTTCATGCGGCAAAAGAGATTGTGAACTTTTCCAAAATGGGACCGATGCCGATGTGGCCGCCTACGTATCCCGCCGGGGAATCAGGTCATAACGTAGTTCATGCAAGCAAAATGGATTGTGAAGTTTTTTTTTTTTTTTTTTCCAGAAATGGGACCGAAGCCGATGTGGCTGCCTACGTATCCCGTCGAGGGAATCAGGTCATAACGTAGTTCATGCAAGCAAAAAAGATTGTGAGGATTTTCTAAAAATGGGACCGAAGCCGATTTGGCCGCCTACGTATCCCGCCCAGGGAATCAGATCATAACGTAGTTCATGAGCAAAGGATTTGTAAGTTTTTAAAATGTTTTTTTTTTTGATAAAAAAGAGAGTGACTAGAGTTTGAAAAATGATGCAGTATTTTTGCTAGGTTTTTGATTTTTTTTTGTTTGAAAATATGAAAAAGACAGAATCATATTTTGACTTCAGTTGATACCAACAATTAGTAATGTGCCTAGGGTTCCCGTTACTGCTCTCTGTATAACTGAGGCTGACTTCAGGGTAATTCCTACAGCTTTAGATGCTACCTCAGACATACCTGAGTATCGACACTTGCTTCAAGCCAAGGTTTTGACATATGCAACCTCATGTTTCAAATGCCCTCACTGAAAGAAAGTCCCTTTCTCAAATGTATTTCAGTATTTTGAACTTTGGGATGTCTAGAGAAATACACTCACCCTCAGAAAGATGTTCAATACATTTAATTGTGATACCATAGGCTTGGCCGTCATGTGAGTATCCACTAATGTGAGAACCCTCGGTATAGGATCATGTAGGGCTTGTTATGGATTTGTAACGTAGGCTTGGGGAAAGGAAAGGATATCATTTGGGTAAGGAGTGACTAATCCTTCCTTGAGCGTTGGAATATGTCCGCGCTTGTTATTTGTGTGCCTTGATGCCGATTTGCTTCTTTTTGCCCCCTTTATTTTGTACCGACTTCTTTTGAATATTTCGTTTGGAGCTTTTTCCCCTTTTTCGGAGTTATGTTTTTTTTTTGATTTTGATATTGTCGGGGCTTTTTACTTCATTTTTTGTGAAGTCGTCCCTTTGTTTTGTTTCATTTCCTCTTTTGAGAACATTGCAACTTCAACTCGGATCTTTTTCAGCAATTTGCATATTTATGACGCGCTCAAGGAGGTCGGGCCAAAAGAGGGATAGTGCGTGTACGCACTCAGAAAGGGTATAGGCATAAGATGTGGTTGTTAAAAAAAATAGGCTTCAGGCTCAAAGGGGAAGTACTACGGATAATGTTATTTGGTAAGCTGGAAAGGCTCAAACAGATCAAAGAAAGCCTACGATCCTTTCCTATACCAAGTGTTACTCAGGATTTCACCTCAACAAACATTCGAGCCAAGTTCTAGATCACAATGCAATGCAATTGAACTTATTCTAAAAACTCACCACACAATGCACATGAAACGATGAGGTTGGCTTTATTCATATCTTGGAATCATGCAAAACAATATTTAAATGTCAACACAGGCGTGAATGAGAGGTACCAGAAGAATCTATGGTTTACCACAAAGTTAGTCTTCTCCGCTTGTTCTTTCCTATGCACACTCTTAACTGTGTTGGTATCAACCAAGTCAATCAATGATTCTTAAAATATATATAATTTTTTTTGTATTTTTGAAAAAAGGGTACCGAACCCAAATAGGGCTGCCTACGTATCTCATCTTTGACGAGAATCAGGTGTGCGTAGTTCGTGCAGATAGGTTATAAAAAATGTATGATTGAAAAAGGATTTATCCACGATAGGATAGTAAGTAAAAACTGTATAAAACAAATGATTGTCCACTATGGGACGAATGCAAAGTAAAATGACTGTCCATGATATAATGAATGTAATGAAAAAAAAATGATTATCCACATTAGGATGAATGCAATGGAAAAAATAATTGTCACAATAAGATGTAATGAAAAAAAAAAAGTTTGTCCATTAGGATGTAATGAAAAAAAGATTATCCATTAGGATATAATGAGAAAAAAAGATTGATTTACCATAATCATTTTTTTTTATTTGATTTGATTTTTTTAGGGGTGTCGCACCCGAAAGGGTTACCTACGTATCACACCGTATAGTGAGAATCAGACACTCGTAGTTTCGTAAGATATGTTGTAAAAATGGTATGATATAAAGAAATTATGTAACGAAAATTCAACATATCAACTGAATTTGCAAATATGTAACAAAAAACAAAAGTATAGACAAATTAAAGTGATGACTCGTTGAATCTGGTGTTGGCTGACTTTTTCCAGACAAAACATCTTTCGGTCATCTTTGTGAAAGCCTTTGCCTTTGTTCTTTCCCGGAGTATATCCAGGAATAATCTTTTAGAACGACCGCCCCCAACTGTTCGCGAGGACGATCTTCCTGCAAAAAATAAGAGCACCGAGTGAAAGGAGGAAAGTCACTAAAAGAATAATAAAATGTAGAAGTGTGAAAGTATGGTCAAAAACTCCCCTGATTGCTACACGAGGTCCGAGTCTTGATGTTCAAGAACGCTTTATCCTAGGGCAGTGACACAATTTATGTTCAAGAGTCGCAAGCGACATGGTATGATATGTACAAAATTGAAGCAGCTAATTATTGCATTAAATAATATGTACAGAGATAAAAGAAGAAAAATAGCAAACAAATTGTGCGGGAATTAAATATGCGTCCTATCATGCATGGAGCCTCTCTTATGCCAGAGGTGGGCCTAAAAGCCAAATATGAGAGATAATGACAGAATAATACAAGCTGTTAAACTGCAATGCTTTTGTTGGAAATGAAGACAAAACATATGTACATTTTCCAATATCAACATGTCATGATTAGGCTTGGATTAGTCCATCATTATCACGCTACAAATAATATGTTGATGGTCGTTGGGGGAGCGAGACCCGTCGACAATTTTGGTGGATTTCTTAATTGTGGAGTCGATGCCAAGGATCGACCCACCTATGGTGTATGTATGCATGATTAAAAATAAAAAGGTATAGCTCTATCCTAAATTTACTAAGATTGGGCTTACTGGACTCAAGGTTCCCGAGCGGACTACTCGAGTGAGAAGGCTACGCGGCCACCGGATGGTCCGGAGACTCCGCGCATACGCCAACTCTCCTAAAATTTGGTAATTAGAAAGAATTTGCGAGTGCGCAAAACACACCTCGCGTGTAATGTGTGATAGTGTCAATTTTCCATAGTGGAATAAATATGAGCGGAATGCCAATTTAAGGAAAGCAATAAAAGAATATAGCAATTAAAGAAGTTAAACATACAAAATTTCAAAAAGAAAACAATTAGAAGCAATAGAATAAATAAAAAGCAAAATAAAGCGCAATAATAATTAACCTGAACTTGCTATGGTTAAGAACCTGATTCCCCAGCGGAGTCGCCATGCTGTCGCGCCCGATTTTGACCTGCGGGCTTCGCGACACGATGGCGTCGATCACCTCCGGGTTGGACAAAAATGCTTGCTTTGAGGAGTCGCCACCTAATTATTCTAAGGTGAATTAGGACACCTAAATTCTAACTAAAAAAATACAAAATAACTCCAATTTGTGGTCTGCGAAACTAATGAGATTCTACGTAAGGGTTCTTTATTATCCTAAAGGGAAGGGGTTAGGCATCCTTTAAGATCCGCTAACTTGCGGTTATCCGATCAAACTCAGATTAATTATTGTACTAAGAAAATGCATGTTTTTACAAGTATAAAAATAATGTTGCAAGTAGATAATAAAATGATGCATTTTGTACATGTAAAGTTGAGAGACAAAATAAATAAATATGCATCTGTATGAAAATTGATAAAAATATATGCAAGGTGATTGTTATGGGCAACGGGCCTAAAAATAGATAAACTAGCGATTAACGATTTTTAAACTAACCGAGCCTAAAAATAAATAAACTAGCGATGGGTTTCAAGTTTTTGACTACCCTATTAATTAATCTACATATTCTAAATATTTCAATAATTTCAGGAGTACAATAATATTACAATACATAATGAAATAAAGCTAAATTAAAGAATGTAAAAAAGCAACAATAAAATAAATAATCTCCGAGGAGTATTCGCCTTCTTTGACTTTATCCCTTGCAAGCTGTCAAGAATAAACAATTAGAAACAATTGAATATACATAACTTCGGATCCGTATCCAAAACAGCAAATGTTTTAATTACGGAGGGCTCAGACTTAAATTTTGAAAAGATCATTCCAATAACGTCGTGGCTGCGAACATATGACTCGTTGGTCATTTTAGTTGCCTTGCCTACCGAACATGTTGGTCTCTCGGGTGAAAAGATTTAAGTTTTCATCATTTGCCCAGAAGCTTTATTTTCCGTCTTTACAACTGTGGAGGCCTAAAAAATCGACGGATATTTTTTCATCGGCCAATGTGCGGTATTTGGTTAAAAACAGTAAAATAATACTGAAACAGAAATCAGTAAATTATCCAAAACAGCAAAACTGAAACAGGGCAAACAGAAACAGAGAATTAATTGCTGAAACAGAAAAATGAAAAAATGCGGCCTCGAATTCAATTTCATCGGCCTAATTGCAGTATTTATATAAATCAGTAAATCAGTAAGGCAATTCGTGCACGGATGTTTAAATGCCAAAACAGTGAACTGAAACAGAAATGAAAAAAAAGCGTAGCCTCGAATTCAATTTCATCGGCCTAAATGCAATATTAGTTAAAAACAATAAAACAGTAAAACAACAAAATATCCGTTGCACGAATGTTTAAAACAGTAAACAGAAAACAGAGAAACGAGACGAGAGAAAAAAAAGAAGCGCGGCCTCGAATTTAATTTCATCGGCCTAAATGCAGTATTTAATTCAAAAACAGTAACCTAAACCAAAACAGTAAAACTGAGATCGAGAAGCAATTCCTGAAAAGACACGATATTTTAGTTTAAAACAGTAAGACAATAAAACAGAAAACAGAGAAGCAAAAAAAAAGCGCGGCCTCGAATTTAATTTCATCGGTCTAAGTGTAGTATTAGTTAAAACAAATAAAACAGTAATCCGTTGCACGGATGTTTAAAACAAAAAACAGAAAAGAGAGAAACGAAACGAAAGAAAGAAAAAAAAGCGCGACCTCGAATTTAATTTCATCGGCCTAAATGCAGTATTAATTAAAATGATAAAACAACAAAATATAAGATATCCGTGTATGAATATTTAAATGCCAAAATAAGCCAACAGTTTGCAATTAAAACGTCCGACCCGAATTCTGAAATTTGACCCAACTCGGACACTGAACAGTGATCCGGCCCGGATCTCATGTTGACCCGACCCGGATTCAAACATTTTTTTTGGTTTTCAGATAATAAACAACAAGATATTAAAACACAAAATCGGAAAATTTATTCGAACCGAGTCGACCCGACCCGGAACAGTGACCCGACCCGAATCGGATATTTCAACCCGAATCAAATTCTTCCCAAATTTTCAGGTAACCGAAAACACAATATAAACATATAAAAATATGAAATTTAACCGAACTGGGTCGACCCGACACGGGTCAGTGACCCGACCCGAATCGGATGTTTTTCAAACCGAATCGATTTTCTCCAAATTTCAGGTAACCAACAACACAATATAAACATACAAAAATTTAGAAATTAACCGACCCGGGTCGACCCGACCCGACCCGAATCGGATGTTTTTCAACCCGAATCGATTTTCTCCAAATTTCAGGTAACCAACAACACACATAAAACATAAAAATCTGGAAATTCATTCAAACCGGGTCGACCCGACCGGGTCAGTGACCCAACCCAGAACAGTGACCCGACCGGGTCAGTGACCCAACCCAGAATAGTGACCCGACCCGGAACATATTTTTTTCCAAATCTTCAGATAACCAACAAGAAGATATAAAAGCATAAAAAATATGGAAAATCTTACCTAAATCGTGTTGACCCGACCCGACCCGACAATGAGCAAAAAGGGGCAAAATAATACCCGATTTCCGACATAAGCTCCGACCAAAACTCCCTCTTTTCGGACAAAAAAATCCACAAAAATCGACCCCCCAAACAGTGAAAAAAAAGGGGGGTATTTTATGGATGGGTTTTCGGATTTTGGGGGTGTAGGTATGGGTGAAGTGATGGGGTAGGTTGGTGGTGTTGGGCGACGGTGTCGACGTCGTGGTGGTGATGTGGGTGTAGGGTCGCGTCGGCGAGGTGACCGGTGACGTGGGGTCGCCGGTGTGGGGGTGCGGGGGTGTGTGGCGGCTGATTTTTGGGAGAGAGAGTAAGGGTTTTGGTTTTTTGTTTTGTTGTTGTTGTAAAGTGTGATAGGGTTAGGGGGATAAATAGGGGGGAAATAAAGGGAAATGGGATTGGGCCGATTCGGGTGTGGGCTTGGGGAGTTGGGCCATCGGGCTTGGGGAAATAAGGGGTGATGGGTTGGGCTTGGACAAAAATGGGTTTTAGTTTGGGTTGGGTAGAAATTGTTTTGGGTTGAGTAGAAGTTGTTTTGGGGGAAATGAAATGGGTTATGGGTTTAAAATAAAAAATGATTTTATTATATATAACTAAATAAAAAGCTTTGCAAAATTATAAATTGTAAAGATGACAATATGATAAAATATAATATTTGCGAAATGCTTGGTGCTAAAAATAAAAAATAAAAATGCGATGTCGTGTTGTCAAAATAAAATAACATATAATATTAGGATAAAAGTATGATTATGATATAAAAAATGCAAATGACAAATAAAATGCAAATAATAATAAAAATGATGATATATATACATATATATGCCTATATTTTAAAATTGTCTTAAGGTGTCAAAAATATTAAAAATTGCAAATAAAATCAGAAAAGATGGGACAAAATTGGGTGTCAACAGACATCATAGACCGACAATGACAGAAGGTACATAATCAGAGATAAATACCAAGTTAACACCAAGTAATCCTATACTACACAATCCAAAAGTCTAAGTAACGTCATACAGTCCACGCAATGATTCAAAAGAGTTCACATGTTTCCTTATTTCAATAAGAGTCCATAATACTTACGTTATCCGGTTTCCAAAAGAGTTCTACAGTAACTCAAGTATCAAGAAACAAATATAATCCATTTATGTCCAGAATTTAGTCAAGTCATCAACAATCATTGCCAATATAAGTCCAACCACAAGTAATGAATAAAATGTCATAATATGGATTATATGAATGCAATGCATATGCCAGGTACCTATCTCATCCCAATATACAATACGTTAAGGTTTTATTATGATTCATACACCCATGGGGGACTAGCAAAGTCTATATACCCATCCATTCTGAAATAACTCATATGATCACCGAGCCCAGCTTTTGGCTATAATAATATCATATTGTAAGTGTGCAAATCCGATCCCCGTGTATCATATCTATTGTAGTGTGCAACCCGAGCCATCCGTATCATCATTATCTTAATGTTGCCATAATCTCATAGTGTTCTTACCTTTCCGGCCTCTTAGGCCCACAACATCATCATACCACTTTAATGTCAGTATCACAGAACTATGAGTGTATGAATGCAAATGACAATATAAGGCAAGATATCATGATTTAATGAGATGCAACCAAATAAGAGATGAAATATCACATGCTTTAGAGAATTCAATACACACACACAATCTAAGTACAATTCAAGATATCATATCGAAATCACGTGTGATGAGTAAACATATCAAGCAACTATGGCGACAAGCCCAAATAATCAGTAGTCGGAACCAACACGAGGTTGATTCCCCAAACCCTATCATCACAGTTCAACACCGGTACCCACTCAAACATTTATCATAACCGCCTGAGTGGGACCCCCCCACACGTCCAATACCCCTCAATATTTATAACTAATTATGCACTTCTATCGAAGTCTGAAAAAGCTAAACCGTAGCCTACCTCAAAGTTGAGCAGGAGTGCTATGCGATCAAGCCTTAGTGAGATCCTTGCTCTTCCTCTACTCCTTGTGACAATCGAAGTCTATCATATATATATATATATATATATATATATATATATATATATATATATATATATATATATATATATACTATCCATTAGTGTAAAGCTTACACAACAATAAGGACATGACCTTTAACAAAGCAAGACTACAAATATCGACCTCGGGTCCACTTCACCAAGACTCAAACTTTAATACTCAAAATCTATTATTACGTACTAGGCAATCATATCCCTAAGTTAATTTGAAATCTAAACACATTTAAACCCTCAATTGAACAATAATAAAAAGCCCTTATTTGAAGCCCTAGAAATTTCTCCTAATTGAAAATCTATTTCTATTCTTAAATTAAGTCTTACAACATGATCATCTAACAAATTCTATCACTAATTCATGATATTAACACAATTTGATCCATACGCCTTCACTAAAATCAATAACATAGCTCTCTTAATCTCCAAATAACTTACAATCATTTTCCCCAACTTAATAACACACTACATCACTATTAATGAACTTAGAAACATAAACTTAAACCGTAAAAGGGAAGAATCTATTACCTCAAGGATAAAATTGCTCCTAGGGTTCTGAAAATGCTATAAAATGACACCGGTTTTGAGGTTTTCTATTTTAGAAACGAGAATTCTGACCTACGGAATTTATAGGACACCTGATACAGTACTTCCACCCCATCAGAATCGACTCCGCTAGAGTGGATCTGCTGCGACGGACAAAACCTCCACTGAGTCGCTGTGACATGACACCTAACCTCTACACGACTCCGCATGAGCGGACTCTCCCATGCAGACAGACCCTCTTCCACAATGGAAATCCATAAATCTTAGACTCCCGCTTCGGCAGGCCAACCTCTCGCCTAGGCGGACATTCCGGAAAGGACACTGGTGCTGCCAAAGCGGACACCAGACACCACTAATAGGAAAACATCTCCAAACCTCTACCAACCACCCGAAGCACTCTCGAGACCCCCTGGACACGAACTAGATATGATCTTCTATGGTAAAAAGTGCTATACACTTGCTCATACCCTCGGATTTCACATTTAACCAAGCTAAGACATACTTTTCTAAATAATCGTCCGGAAAAAACAAATATCCAAATTTCACAAATAAGGCCACAAAATACATCTGATTGCCTTAAGAAGTGAATCAATGACTCAACTAAGTCATAAATGCCCTTCGGAACTACCGAAGCGACAAAGCCAAAAAACGAACCCATCTAGCCAAAAGTCAACTTTGAGTCAAATTAACTAACTCTAAGTTTCTAGACTTTAGGTTTTCATCCAAAACTTATATAAATGGACCTGAGGATCCGTGACACCCATTCTCACGCATCACAAACCCCACATAGAGTCTACAAGAAAGGTCAAATAGGCAAATAAGAGTTTTAGCTAAATATGACCAGACGGGTCGTTACAATAAGATTTCACAGTGATCTAACCTTATATTAATGGAAATATATCTTTAATAGTTGTCCAATAATATATTAGTCATAAAATTCCATTATCGGATGAAGGAGATATGATCTTCGGAAGTTGACTGCTCAAATTGGTAGAAATTTTGGAAAATTCCAGATTTCCAAAAAAATAATTATAACATGTGATAGTGTGCATCCAGAAGTAGTTTTGGGTGTTATACATATCATTTTAAAAGTTTTTTTAAGGGCTTTGTTTTGATGTATTTGGCGCACGTCATGAACTCAAAACTCTTTAATTTTTGTAAGAAGAAAAAAGTTTCACAAACCTGAATGTTTTCTTAAAGAATAAAAAAATTGTGATAATGTTTTTTTGTAATTGATTCATGAACGTGTTTACTTTTAAAATAACAAAGTGAAATGTTCATTTTTATGGTTTATGTCACTGTTATAAAAATATTGACATGTTTTATTTCTGAGTGGGAGTTCTAAATTGGTAGACAACTTGCTCATTTAGAATTATTATTATTATTTGATTTGCTCATAATTGATATAGAAAATATTGGTATGCTTAAGGTTATATGTGATGAAAGTAAGACAAACATAGACTTTTGGACATGGGCCTATAGTATATCGATATTAATTTAGATGCAATTTTTGAAGCAAATATATATTGTGTATGTGCTCATTTGTGCTATATTTTTTATGTGCTTAGATTTTTTTTGAAATGGTTTCAAATACAATCATTGCTGAATTGAATAAGGGTGAGAAACTAAATGGTGACAATTATGATATTTGGCACCGCAAAATTTAATACGTCCTTGAAGAGCAGGATGTTTTGGAGACTCTCAACAATGTGATGGTTGAGTCGTCTAGTGGAAACACATAGCATCATATGAAAGAAAATGAGGCTTTTCAATCATGGAAGAAAAAGAATAGTATTGCTCACATAACGGTACTGAGCAATATGGCTGATAATCTGATATGTGAATTTGAATCCTACACAACGACTCAAGCAATGTGGATATCACTGAAAGATAAGTTTAGTGACACTTTTGCTACAAAACTTAGGAGATTGACCATCAAGTTTGACCTATATATTGTGCCCTAACACATCGATGAGGCAGCATTGAAGAGATATGTCTAATATGATGAAGGGGCTAAAATCAGCTGGTCATAATCTTTCTGATGAGCAATCAGTGCAAGCTATTATAAGATCTCTTCCTGCTTGTTGGGAATATATGAAGGTTCATATGATCCATAATAAAAGTATCAACTCTTTTCAAGACATTAAACATCATCTTGTTCTTGAATATGAGAGTCGTGATGCTTCAAAAATAATTGAACAAGATTTTCTAGCTGAATCAACTGGGTCTTCAAATCCTAAGCAAAAGAATACGAATAAGAGAGCTTGGAAGAAGAAGGGATATGGTAATCCAAATCAGAAGGGTAAACCTCAATTTAAGAAGTGAGGAAAACTTGGCGATAAAAAGGTTGATCTGACCAAAATGGAGTGTTATTCATGCCACAAGATGGGTCATTATGCTCGGGATTGTCAGGAGCAGCATAAGGTAACACCATATACTAAAAATCCTCAATTTGTTTTTATCTCCAGTACATCATTAATGGATTATGCTAATTCTTTGTGGACTGTAGACTTAGGTGCCACAAACTACATAGCCAGAGACAGAGGATCGTTTATTGAGTACCACCGATTGTCTTTAGGAAGCAGATGGCTTTAGGTAGGAAATAATGCTTCAATTGAAGTAAAAAGGATTGATACATACAAACTAGAATTATGTGGCGGTCGAACCCTACTTCTACATGATGTTTTTTATGTTCCAGATATTCGACAGAACATAGTTTCAGTTGTTTCTCTTCTTAAATTAGATTTCAGTTTAAATTTTCACAATAATTCTGCTAAAATTGTTCATGGCAATAATTATTATGGTTCTGGTTATTTATCTGATAGTTTTATTGTGTTGGACAAAATTTGTAGTTTTAATTATATATCTATTAATCATGGTTGTTTTGCTTTAACAACAACCCCTATTTTAGATGTAAATACTTGGCATGCTAGACTTAGACATATAGGTCTTGAAAGAATGAATAGATTGACAAAACAAGAATTGTTGGGGTCCTTAACTAAAGTTGAAATGCCAATTTGTGAACATTTTCTAGCAGGGAAAACAACTAGAAAACCATTTGGAAAGGGAACTAGAGCTAAGTTTCCATTGCAACTCATTCACTATGATATATGTGGTCCTATGAGTGTGAGGGCAAGGCATGGAGACTCATATTTCATCACATTCATAGATGATTATACTCGTTACTGTGATGTTTATTTGATCTCCCATAAGTCAGAAACATTGGAATGCTTTAGACAATTTATGAATTTGGTGGAAAATCAATTAAACTTGAGAATAGAAGCATTAAGAACTAACTGTGGATGTGAGTATCTATCAGATCAATTTAAGGATCTATGTGATGAAAAATAAATTGTAAGATAGTTAACAGTTCCATACACTCCTCAATAAAATAGAGTAGCCGAGCAAAGAAATAGAACCTTTGCTTAAAATGGTTAGGTCTATGATGGCACATGACAACTTGCTAATTTCCTTTTGGGGAGATGCATTGATGCCTGCAGCTTTTGTGCTTAACTGTGTGCCCTATAAGTCTGTTACTTACATACCCTATGAATTATGGACAGGTAGAAAACCAGACTTAAATGTATTGCGACCTTGGGGGTCTGCAACATACATGCATGATTTTCTCATAAATATGAGAAGTTGGGCCCAAGGGGCAAGAAATGCATCTTTATTGGTTATTCAAAGCAATCAAAGGGTTATATCTTCATGGGAGAAAATGAAGATGGAAGCATAATAGAACTTGAGTCGCGAGATGCCACATTTATAGAGGCACAATTTCTTAGTAAATGTAATATTGATAGAACTGTGTCATTTTATGAAGTTGTGGATTAGCAAGAGAATCTACAAGATAAAAAAAGCGAGGACCAAAAAGTTGTACCTTTTCCTACTGATCCAAGTGGGAAAATTATTCATTTAGAGGATATTCCTCGAGAGACACAGTTACGTAGGAGTACGAGAGGAACTGTTCCCCGATATCATTTTGAGATTGAAGGAGAAGCATTAATAGTTACTCTGCAAGATTATGAAGAGCCTAATTCAGTTTACGAGGCTCTTTCAGTCCCTACTAAGGATAAGTGGATGAAAGTTATGTTATAGGAAATGGAGTCCATGAGGACAAACCATGTTAGGGATTTGGTTGATCTTCCGCCAAGCCAAAAGGCAATTGGGAGAAAATGGGTTCTCAAAATTAAAAGAAAAGTGTATGGTCCTATCGAACGCTACAAAGCTCATTTGGTGGATAAGGGGTACACACAACAAGAGGGTATTGATTATGAGAATACATTCTCTCCAGTTGTGAGATTTAACTATATTAGGCTAATTTTAGCTATAGTTGCAAGTATGAACTTGGAGTTACATCAGATGAATGTAAAGACCGCGTTTCTCAATGGAGAACTACATGAAGAAATTTATATGGAAAAATCATTAAGTTTCATCCAAAATGGTCAAGAGCGCAAAGTTTCTAAACTCAAAAGGTTTATTTATGGACTTAAATAATCATCTAGGCAGTGGTACTTGAGATTTCATTGAGCTATTACGTCTTATGACTTTAATATGAATGATAAAGAACTCTGTGTGTATATGAAGCGGTCTGAAATTGATGGTAAAGTTGCTGCCATGTGACCAGGAGGTCATGAGTTCAAGCCGTGGAAACAACATCTTACAGAAATGTGAGGTACGGCTGCGTACAATAGACTCTTGTGGTCCGGCTCTTCCCTGGACCCGCGCATAGCGGGAGCTTAGTGCACCAGGCTGCCCTTTTATGTGGATGATATACTATTAGCTAAAAATAACATTAATTTCGTAAAGACTATAAAAAGCTGGTTGTCCCTCAATTTTGAAATGAAGGACATGGGTAAAGCAGATTACATCCTTGGGGTTAAAATTCATAGAGATCGCTCTAAGAATCTAATCTCTCTGTCACAAGAGTCATAAATAGAAAATATTCTTGAGGGATTTAGAAGGAAAGACTAACCAATAGATACTCTTGTAGCTAAAGGTGAAAGTTTTAGCCTTGAAATGTGTCCCACAACTCAAAGTGAAAAAGAAGCCTTGAAGAGGATCCCATATTCAAGTGCAATTGGGAGTTTAATGTATGCAATATTGTGTACATGTCCTGACATTTGTTATGTAGTTGGTCTTATAAGCCGTTATCAGTCCAATCCAGGACAAACACGCTGGAAAGCTGTTAAGAGAATCTTGAGATACTTAAGGGGAACTGCTGATTATAAAGTATGTTACCAAGGGAGTGATTTACACTTGGTAGGTTACTCTGATGTTGACTGGGGTGCAGACTTAGATGAAATAACGTGCACTTCTAGTTATATATTCTTGCTTAATAATGGTACCATTTTGTGGAGTAGCAAGAAACAAACATGCATAGCTTTGTCAATTATGAAAGCAGAGTTTATTGCATGTTCTGCAACAGTAAAATAAGCTGTGTGGATAAAGAGATTCATGGAACACTTAGGGGTCATTGACAAGCCAATGGTGGTTGATCCCTTGACAAATCCAATACCTAGGGATGTTTTTATAGAGCATGTGAAATCTCTAGGCTTGCACAAATTGTAGAGTGTTGTATTTCCTTTTTTGGATTCTTTGAATACAATACATGGATATTTCTTTTTTAAAAAATACACATATTTATTTTATTTTATGAATATTCCAATCATATTTGTTAATTGACACATACACAATATTAGAGTATGTCGTATAGGATGACAATGTTGATTTTCTCACACGAGCAACCGCCTTGTTCGCTTATGGGAAGCGAGCCTATATAAGACATTCATGGTTATTATAGCTAAAAGGACAGTTAACAAACACCATATTGCGAGTAAGAACACATTATTTAATGTCACCCTATTGGATGACTAGGATGAGATGCTAAAGAAATGTCAAATAGAAAGATCAAATTATGGATTCTCACCATCCATAATATATGTAGCCAGATGTGAGATCTCATCTAGAAGCTGTGAGAGGCTATCAGAGTGGTAGAAATCAGGTAAGGTAAACGGTTTACCAAGACCAAGATCTGTACGGTGTAAGCAAAAAAAAAAGACATACACTATAGCAATCAGAGTTTCACTGTAGCATGCATTTCATACTGCATGTGCTTTATAACCGTAAATTGGAAGGTAAGTGAATGAACCATGATTCACTACTGTGTGAGATCCAGAAAAGAATTAAATCCTTTCATTGGTGTGCTTATGACTTTGACAATATCATATGGTGATAGGTTAGTGTATTCTACTTTAGTATGCATCCAAAGGTTATGATAATACGACCTAAATGAGTAATGCTAGAAAAGCAGTTAATCTTGATCTTAATGATATGTGGGCGAAAGGATGATATGTCAAATGTATACATATTATGCTTCTGTCTTAGACCAGTCCATTATGAAGCCTATTTTAGATGGAATTATAAGTGTGGACATAACACATATCTAAAATGAGAATGACACGAGGGTTAGAGAAGCCAAATGTATATAGACATGTCTAGGGCATCTGAGACACTTTATATTACATTATGAGATTTCATAAATAACAAATGGGTAGTAGTATCTTATACTGAATCTGAAAAGGATTTCTAGTTTAAGAGCTCCAAAAATTAGTGTCCAAGCGGTCATGGCAACATACTCAGTATGATAGTCCAAAAGGAAGTTTATTTTCAAAGCTCTATGTGATTCACCCATCATGTGTGAGTGGAAGATGCTGAAAACAGATGTACACCTACTGATGAGAAAATCCAGAACTTGCTTCATTCATGAAGGCAAGTTACAACTGCACTAAATAACTCCCTATAGTAAAGAGAGAAAGAGTTATGTGATTTATGAATTAAGTGGGAGTTACGGGATAAAGAGTGATGTAACTCTTGAATGAATTGGAGTAATAAGTTTTAACATTTTCCTATAAAAGGGATGAGTTGAGATCATCCAAAGACAACACAAAAGAAAAAAGTCTTGAGTGAGTTTTCCTTAAACAAAAGAGTGTAGTTGATGTGGATAATTACGAGACTCCACAAGTGATTTTGTAAGAAACTGTTCGGCAATTGGTGGTAGTAGCACACATCCATCCTAGAGAAGAAGGTATGTATTATTCCGCATAAATCTATGAGTTTAATTTCTTCAAACAAATAAGACAGATTTAAGTATCACTTCTTTTCCTGTAGGGCTTAAAAATATTTTTCCAATCTTTTATTTTAGCCTTCACTCTATCTTTAATAAACTCCATTTTTTTTCAATTTTCCAACTACGGCAGATAAACCCAAATACAACCCTAAATTATTCCGTTATAATTGTCCTAATTCTGCAATAATACCTTTTTTCTCAAGTTCTGAAGTATTTTTACTAAAGAAAATAGCAAATTTGTCAAAATTCACCTTTTGACCCGAACAATCTTCATAATTTTTTAATATTTCATTACTCGTGTTTGCCCCCACCCAAATTAATTACACTAATGCCTACCCACGATAAAATAATTGCCCGTGTTTTCCAAAACAAACTAATGCCGACATTCTTAGAGAAATGACAACTAAGACACATTTCTTACCAAAGGAAAAAAGGTAAATGTCAGATGGTTCAAGCACAATTAATGCATACGTGTAAAACTCAATTTTCTTGATGCTTACATTTGTCAAAGTAGCCATTAAAATGAACAAAAGTACAAAATGAGTGGGTACAAGGATTTGGTTTGTTTGAAAAGCAAAAGAATAAGAAAAGAAATATATTTCAGTCTAAATATAATAAAATTAAATAAATATACTGTAACAAGAAGTAGTTAAGAAAAATATTAAAGTCATTAGCTTATTTATTAAAACTAAATTATAAAAAATATATTTATATAAGAAAATTCTTTTGTAAATAAAAACAAAACTTATATCTAAAATATGACTCTATCTTTTAGTTTTTTTTCACAAGTGAAACTTGCTAAATTATATATAATTTTTTAAAATATTTTTTAATATATATTTTTATTTTGAAGTAATGGACATGTCCTTTATGATGTCTTCAGTATATGATATATACCATATATGTATTATGGATGAATGAACGTTTTTAAAAGAATGAACCAGTCCTTTATACCATGTTAGTATATCATATATACCAAGTTGGTATCATAGAGGATTGTTGAAGAATGTGTGAAAGACTGCAATAGTCCTGCATGATATAATCTCAGTATATTTTTATATCATGATGGTATCATGTAGGACAATTGAAGAGTGTTTCATTGAAGGACTGCAACAGTCCTGCATGATACTATCTCAATATATTTTTATACCATGATGGTATCATGGAGGGATGAGAACTTTTATTCAAGGACTTCAACAGTCCTTCATGATACCATCATGGTATATACCATATTAGTATATTTTTATATAATGATGGTAACATGGAGGACCGTTTAAGAGTGTTTTATTGAAGGACTGCAGTAGTCCTGCATGATACCATCTCAGTATATTTTTATACCATGAAAGTATCATGGAGGATTGAGGACATTTATTCAAGGACTTCAGTAGTCCTTCATGATATCAACATGGTATATACCATCTCAGTATATTTTTGTACCATGATGGTATCATGGAGGACTGTTGAAGAGTGTTTCATTGAAGGACTGCAACAATCCTGAATGATACCATCTCAATATATTTTTATACTATGATGGTATCATGGAGGACTGAGGAGTTTTATTAAAGAACTTCAGCAGTCCTTCATGATACAATCATGATATATAACATCTCAGTATATTTTTATACCATGATGGTATCATAAAGGACTATTGAAGAGTGTTTCATTGAAGGACTGCAACAATCCTGCATGATACCATCTTATTATGATGGTATCATGCAGGACTTTTGAAGAGTGTTTCATTGAAAGACTGCAGCAGTCCTTCATGATACAATCTCAGTATATTTCAACTGCTACTGATTTGATAAACTATATACTAGAAACAAATTATTTTTTGAGATATAAAAAATAAAATAAATAGAAAAGATAATATATCAGTTATCCATTTTATTGAAAAATATAAGGAGCCAAAAGGTTTGTAGAATTAGATTATGAAAAAATTAAAAATTAAAAAATAATTTAGAAAAAATGAAATTAGAAAAGGAGAAAAATTAAATGAAAATCACCTGAAAGTAAAAAAAAAGGTGAATGAAATTAGATTATGAAGATAAAACATAAAATAAAAAGAAACAAATGAAATTAAAAAAAGAAACAAGTAATAAAGAAATAAAAAAATGAAAAAAATGAAAAATAAAGAAGTTAGAATTAAATATGGAATGAAAAATAAAATAAAATATAGTATTAAAAAAATAAATGAACAAAAAAGAGAAAAAATCTGAAAAAAGAAAAGACTAAAAGAAAAAAAGAAGAAGATAAGAAATAGAGAAATAAAAAAAGAAAAAAGAGACAATTTAATAGAAAGAAGAAATAAAAAAAGAATAGAGAAAAAAGAAAATGAAAGAAGCTAAAATTAAATATGGAATTAGATTATGGTGAAAAAGAAAATGAAATATAGTATAAAAATCAATAAATGAACAAAAAAGGAGGAAAAACGAGAAAAAAAAGATAAGAAGTAGAGAAATAAAAAAGAAAAGAAGAAAAAAGAGACAATTTTATAGAAAAGAAGAAATAAAAAAATAGAAAAAAATGAAATGAAAGAAGCTAGAATTAAATATAGAATTAGATTATGATGAAAAAAAGAAATTAAAGAATACCATGATTTGAAAAAATGAAACAAAAAAGAAGAAAGCAAATAAAGAAAAAAAGAGACAATATGAGAAAAGAAGAATATAAGTAGAGAAATCAAAAAAGAAAGGAAGGAAAAAGAGACATTACCTACAAAAATTATAATGGGACAAGAGGGAGTTGCTCAGATGGTAAGCGTCCTCAACTTTCAACTCGAAGATTGCGAGTTCAAGTCACCAAGGAAGCAAAGAAGGGAGCTCCTGGGGGAGGGGTTAAAAAAATAAAAAAAAAGTACCAAGGGTAAATAATTTTGGGATATGAAAGTAATGGGGGTATGGAAGAATAATTATTTTGTGTTTAGTGTGCATGTGTGTTCTTTCCCTTAAAAATACTCTCAAGTTTTTTAGTGGCTTAAAAATACCCTTTCTTCCATCCTTTAGTCTAAAAACACCTTCAAACTTTATTTTTGACTCAAGAATACCCCCTCCTTCCACCTTTGGACATCCTTCAACAATATCATTTTTTTTTTTTAAATAAGAATATCATCTGATTTTTTGGCTTCAGAAAGGGTTATTATCCTTTATCTATGCACTATGTATCATTGTACGTCCATGCGTTAAATATGATATTAAAAATTTATTCTTTATTCTCATTTCTGTAATTATTTTTGTATTTATTTTCATAAAAATAGGTAATAGTACACGAGTTTAAATTTGGTGCATTATCGGTATATTTCTTTTTCACACTATAAGATAATTTAACCAGTTATAGTGTTGTTGTTGTTACAGTGCCGGTGAAAAAAAGGTACGAGAGAGCAGAGTGGGTGGTGATTCCTCAACGTTGTACCGTTAATTA
Organism: Anisodus tanguticus; assembly: GCA_034509755.1. Lineage (NCBI taxonomy): Eukaryota > Viridiplantae > Streptophyta > Magnoliopsida > Solanales > Solanaceae > Anisodus > Anisodus tanguticus. Next base: position 21,239,596 of record CM067558.1, on the reverse strand, counting down.
TAACTCATCCCATCAACCGAGTTTCTGAAATTTAATCAAGAATTCAACCAAGAAAGCATTTTGAGGCCATGTCCTCAAATGAGTTTTCTCTAAATGCAGTGTCTTTGCAGTATGGTGAGTTTGTTCTTAATGTAAAAAAAATGTAGTCTTTAATATTTACTCGTTTTTTAGTTCAATTAATCTTCTTTCACGTTGCTCTTTTTTTCATTTTGGATTCTTTCTATTGGTGCTACAAGTTTCTACCAGGTGATTGATGTATTACTTATCATATTTAATTATGTAATTCCATAAATTATGGCTTTGTAGGTTTACTTACTTTTAATACTTAATTTTCTGTACTCACAACTGAAGTTATTTTCTTGATATGCTGGTATAATTGTTTCTTGTTTCTCTGCTAAACTCAAGTTTAAAAGTGAAACCATCAGAGAATTTTCATGCTGGATTCATTTTTATTAGTATTTATCATAATTAAAAAATTAAGCATGTAATTCTAAGTTGAAACCGGCAGATTGTTTTTCTTATAAAGAAAATAAAGTTAAAGTTAATGCTTGAGTTACTATGAGTAGAATAATGTAAATCTCCTTGAGTTGAGTCATTTTATTAATATAATATATATAGTGTATACAATTGTAGGCCTAATGGAATAAAGATATCTACTTTACATAATTACACTAACATATTAATTACATAATATTACAGAATATACGATGAATATATATAAATATATTTACTATCACACCCCCTCCGCGGAGGGGAGGAGGCTGGACGCTAAGACTGTATATGAAGTCAAGGAACAGTTGCCGAGGAAGCCCCTTAGTGAAGATATCTGTGTACTGATATGAAGAAGGAACATGCAACACCCTAACGTGACCTATTGCAACCTTCTCACGAACAAAGTGAATATCCATCTCAATATGTTTGGTTCGCTGATGCTGAATTGGATTATGAGACAAGTAGATAGTAGATATGTTATCATAGTAAACCAAAGATGCCTTACGTAAGGGACAATGAAGCTCAAGAAGGAGATTCCTGAGCCAACATAGCTCTGCAACAACGTTCGCAACGCCTCGATATTCTACTTCTGCACTCGAATGGGAAAGCGTGGCTTGCCTCTTGGCAGAACACAAAATAATATTATCCTCCAAAAATACACAATAGCCGGACGTAGAGCAATATCATCCGCATATGAAAGAAGATAAGCTATGTCAGTACCTCTATGAAAAATAAAAAGGGAATGATCACTCTTGCTACACACGAAACCAATCTGTATGACGTATGTAGCAAACCTCTCATACCAAGCCATAGGGGTTTGTTTCAAACCATATAGTGACTTACGAAGATGGTAGACATGATGAGGAAAATCCAGATGAACAAAGCCAAGCGGTTGATGCATATAAACGGTTTCTTTCAAATTCCCCTGTAAGAAAGCATTTTTTACATCAAACTAGTGAATATGCCAATTTTCCCCATAGCTATGCTCAACACTGTGTGAATGGTGGTTGGTTTGACCACCAGACTAAAAGTCTCACCACAATCAACTCCTTCATGCTGACCAGTACCATTAGCCACAAGTCTTGCCTTATGGCGTTAAAGCTCTCCAATATCTCAGAATTTGTGGTGATAGAGCCACATACAACGAATCACATTCAACCCCTCTGGTTTCGGAACTAGATCCCAAGTGTGCTGATTGGTCATCACATTAAACTCCTCACGCATGACCACATTTCAATTTGGATCAAGTTTGACTAATTTTGGGTTTCTAGGAATAGGTGAGATGGTTTGAGTGGATAGGTTAAAGTGAACTTTAGGTTGGAAAATCCCGTGTTGTGCTTGAGTTTCAATTCGGTGTGTGGGGACGGTCACGGGTGGGGAAGAGGGTTTGGGTGGTGACGGGCTGGACTAGGAAGTGTTGTCGGGCATGGGCTGGTAGGGTGACGGGTAGTGTGGTGGGGCAGTGCGGTGAGGCAGTTGTTGGCAGGGTGATAGACAATGTGATGAGGCAGTGGGGTGGGATAGTGTGGTGGTAGGCCGTCGGGTGGGAGGGGCTATGAGGCGGGTGTATCGTCGGGCAGAAAGGTCGACATGACGGGTGGGGTCGACGGGACGGGTGGGGTCGATGGGACGAGTAGCGGTACGACTTGAGGGTGCGGTTTTGTAGTGCATTTTGTACTAGAGGTGAGGTGTTCGAGTCATCAAGAAATCCGTAATCAGTGGGTCGGAATTGGTGGATGTTGGCAAAGGGTAAGATGTTCTCCTCAAACGTGACATGATGTGAGACTATGATTTTGCATGTAGACACATTACAGCATAAGTACCCTCTATGGTTTGACGGGAACCCTAAGAAGACACATAGAGTGGAACAGGATGCTAATTTGTGAGGGATAGTGGAGGCCAGATTCGGGTAGCAGAGACAACCGAAAATCCAAAGATGATCATAGGTAGGGATTCGACAAAATAGGAACTCGGTAGGGGTCCTGTTTTGGAGCGTACAGGTAGGTAGTAAATTATGAAGGTATTCTGCCATTTTTAATGCATATACCCAAAAGTTGGGGGGAAGAGATGCGTGAAAAAAGTAAGGTACGAATCATATTGTTAATGATGCAGAGAATTCGTTCAGCTTTACCATTTTGAGGGAAAGTATGGGGGCAGGAGAAACGAAAGACCATGCCATTAGCCGCACATAATTTATGAAAGAGAGAATTGTTAAACTTACGACTATTGTCACATTGAAACGTTTTTATTTCTTTTTCAAATTGTGTTTTAACATACGTACGAAATTCAAGAAACTTGGAGTAGACCTGAGATTTAAAGTGGAGCGGATAGACCCATAGGAAGTGAGAAAAATCATCCAAGAATATTAATAATATTTATGACCAAATTTGCTAGTAATAGGAGAGATCCAAAAAACTGCATGAATAATATCAAAGGGAGTAAAAGTAATATTTAAAGATGACGTAAACGGAAGTCTAACATGCTTTCCAAGATGACAAGAATAGCAATTTCGGGCAAGTTTCCCTTTATTACATTTAATAAAATTGTGGTTTCTAATAAAATAAAAAATATGAGGTCCGGGATGTCCAAGTCTACTATGCCACGTTGAGGAGGAGATTACAGCTAGTGATGTGGAAGGATTGATACTCGCAGTGGACGTGGATAGGAAAGGATAGAGGTCCCCCACACTATTGCATCTTATAAGAAGTCTTTTCGTACGTAGGTCTTTCACAGAAAAACCAAACGGGTCAAAATAGATAGATACAGAATTATCAGTGGAAAATTTTCTAACAAAGATTAGGTTCTTGACAATGTTAGGGGCATATAGGACGTGTTTAAAAGAGAAGTGGGGGAGCGGTGGTGATGTTAGTGTATGGCCAAACCCTAGAATTAGAATGCGATGACCATTTCATACCATAATAAATTGAGGAGTATTTAAATTGTGCAGTTGAGGAAGATTACCAGAATTGTGGGTGAGGTGAGACGTGGAAGCCGTATCCATATACCATGCATCATCGGGCTGTTGAAGATTCAAGAAACTGAAGGCTTGGCCCAAGTTGGTTGGAATGGTGCCGGATACGGACTATTGGGCTTGTGAAAAATGGGCATGATGGGTGCCTGGTTGTGGCGTTGGATGGGATCCCAGTATGTTGGCCTGCGGTTGTTGCCATTGCTGCTGTTGGGTCGTGGCTACTAGGGAGGCCCAGTTTTAAAAAATATGCCATGGCAGTGGGCCGGCCCACTTTGTTAGGTGCTGGGCTTGCTGCTGCTGGCTGACTTCCTAGCCTCGAACCCCTCGGCCTTTTCATTTGCTTCCCCAACCACCCCCACGGCCTCTACCTCTACCGCCACCGCAGTTGTTCTGCGACGGGTGGTGGCTGACCGGCGGGTGTGGTGGTTGTCGTGGTAGCGTCGACTACCAATGCCTTGGGGTTGTGTTCGTCCTATTTTGCTCATCTCGGCTCCTCTAATAACAATTGAGACCATGCTTTGTTGAAACTCGGTAGGGGATCAAATTGTTGGATCATCGTCGCAAAGGTGTCGTATTCACCTTTCGGTAAACCATTAATCAATTGCAAAACCATCTTTGTGTCTGAAATCGGGTTGCCCACATTAGATAATTGATCGGCAATCAATTTTAAACGTTTGTAGTAGTTGGTCATATTTACAAAAATTTTAAGACAGGTGGTTTTGAACGATCCTAGAGATACACGGCTCGTGTATGTTTGTTGTCTTGCAAAATCTCTTCCAACCGTGTCTATAACTCGTGAGTCGAGGCTCCGATCTTCATAATAGTATGAAGTAAGTCCTTGGAGATAGTGCCATAGATCCACTGCTTGACGATAGCGTCAAGCCTCCTAGACGTCACGTTGTCGACGTCGGGTGGGCGGGGATAGGTGGTATCGATGTGGTCTAGCACATGCATGAATATGGAAGAGTTCAACCCATAACGCGTATTATCCATCCTCCTGATCAAGAATCAACGAAATGAAGTTCTTGATATTGGTTACGGCAAAAGCCGGATGAAAGGTGGTGGAGGTGGAACAGGTGTTGAGGAAGAGGAAGTGAGAGAAGCTATGTGGGCTGCGGGTGGTTCCATGGGGGCTGCCGAAAATTAGTAGAGGAATATAGGGTTTGTGGCAACTGTATATCAGTTGTATGCCAGAGGTATACAAGCCTGGTCGGGAGATATGAGGTTCGGGTTGGTTGTATATCACCTGTATATCAGATGTATACGGGCCTGTTTGGAGAAGAAGAAGGGATGTGGCGGTTGTCTATTAGCGGGGAGCAGTGGTATACCGGCGGTATACGATTGATTTGCGCCTGAAAAGGGAGAAGGAAAATTAGGGTTGTGGCGGCCAACAGTAGGGTTTAGGGTAGGGAGGGATTTTTGGCTCTTGATACCATGTAGAATAGTGTAAATCTCCTTGAGTGGAATAATGTCAAGAAATCCTAATGGAATAATGATCTCTACTTTACATAATTACACTAACATATTAATTACAGAATATACGGTGAATATATATAAATATATTCACTATCACTATGGAATAGTCCTTTAAATGTATTTTTCAGAATCAAACGTAGAAAGTTCTTAAACTCTTGAGAATTTTGGCTTTGACGATGGGATGATTAGAATAATTGCAATCTCTTGATATTTTAGAATGGCACATATGAACGTATTACTTATATTCTAATAGTATGAGAGATATTTTCAAGTATTTTTTGTCGTGAATGATTTTCTGGTCTTGCTTGATGTTACTTACAATTTATTATTGGTTGTGTTATTATTAGGAAACATTAACAAAAACAGGTGATGAACTAGTAATTGTTTTGCTCCCCCTAGATTATTCTTCGATAAGTTGAATCGACTGATACCAACAATAATGTCAACGCCAAGATTTAAGACAAGAGAGGTATTCCACTATACCAGTTGCGACCGATCTTTGCTGGTAAGCAACTTGAAGATAGGCCTACACTGAAAGACTATAATATCCCAAAAGAGTCGACTCTACATACCATGAGGCTTAGTGGTGGGATCATCAAGTTCCCTTCTTTGTTTGTGTCAAGGTTTGGTGTCACGATCCAAATCGTGGGTTATGGTGGCACCTACTCTATCCCCTCGGGTAGGCGAACCATAACTCAACATTTGGAAGAATCAAGTTAAATATGCGGAAATTAAGTAATAATAAATTAACAAGTCTTTAATACTATTATAACTAGAAATATTCAACATCCCTAAAATCTGGTCAAAGGGTACAAGAGCTCTAATACAATCTGAAATACAAGTCTGAAAATGTATGAAGGCTACATAATGTCTGCTGATAGAAATACAAAAGTAAATAAGGAGGGTCGTTCAGGGGCCACAGATGACCAAGTAGCTCACCTTGAAGACCGAGAGATATCACCTTCTCTTATCAGCTATGGGGGCGTAGAATTGGAGCCTGGATCGTACTCTGCACTCAACAAAAAATGCATCAAGAGTAGTATCAGTACAACACTAGTACTGGTAAGTATCATAGGCCGACAATGATTAGATAACACATGAAGAAGTGGAAACTAATAGGTAGCACATAGAGCAAACATGTATGGTCATGTATCATATACGAGTAAGTGTCAAGAAATCATGTAATCAACCAAAGACAAATATGAGTCACCAATGATCAGTTAAATATATGAATGGATGAATGGAATGCTAGAGTCACCTCTCTAACTCCACTCTCGTACACACATGCTAAGGTCAATGCCTCAAAGTCATGACCCATGGGGGATCCGCGAAGTCTATGTACCACTCGTGTTCTCTGGAAGAAACCTCAGAGCTTATCAATCACTCTCGTTCTCCGGCAAAGACCTTGGAGTCTCTCTATTACTCTTAAACTCCGGCGAAGACCTCGGAAGCTCTCAATCACTCACCTCACTATCATGATAATATAAGAGTAATATGGAAAACATGCCATGCATGATATCACTCTCAACAACATCACCAATATACAATCAACAAGTACAAGTCATATTATTGTTCACATTTCAATTATAAATATTACCATTCCCTTTCATGAATGAGTGAGCTATCATATGACAGAGATACAAATAGATAATAATCATAGAAAATAACACATATGGAGATATGCCCACACAACATCTGACGGAACCAACCGAATTGGAATTCACCTCCACGTCATACCCAAAGGCCTATCATGTTATCCCCTTAAATTTCAAAAAAAGTCTGTCTACAAAAAAGTCAACTATTAGTCAACACTTTCACTCTTTAAGGTTCTAATTTCTCAACTTCTACTAGAATCGTTCGATAACTTCAAGATTCGAGTTAATGGGGGTAAAATGGTTAAAGTACATGTAACGACGGAATATGTCGTTACATCAGATACTAATTAAACAATCGTTCGTCCTTGAGCAACAAAGAAAAAAAATAGAGAATAGTACCTGGGTCAACAAATAACTGAGGATATCTGGCACGCATATCAGACTCTATCTCCCAAGTAGCCTCATTAACAGGACAATTCTTCCACTGAACCTTCACGAAAGCTACCTCCTTAGTCCTCAACTTCCTAACCTGCCTATCTAAGAGTGTTATAGGCTCATCCTCATAGGATAGATTCTCATCAAGCAACACTGAATCCCAACGAATGATATAAGACCCGTCTGAATGGTACTTCTTCAACATAGAAACGTGGAAAACTGGAGGAACACACGACAAGCCTGGTGGCAAAGCCAACTCATAAGTAATAACACCAATACGATAGAGGATCTCGAATGGACTAATGTATCTCGGACTCAACTTGTCCCTCTATCCAAAATGCATCACACCCTTCATGAGTGATATCTTCAGAAGAACCTGCTCACCATCCATAAACTCTAAGCCTTGGACCTTTCTATCCGCATGCATCTTCTTTCGACTCTGAGCTGCCAGAAGCTTTTTCTGAATAAGCTTCATTTTGTCTAGGGACTCCCTCAACAAATATGTACCCCAGGGTCGGATCTCAAAAACATCAAACCATCCTATGGGAGAACGACACCTCCTACTATAGAAGCCTCAAACAGTGTCATATCAATGCTGTAATGGTAGCTATTATTGTATGCGAACTCATCCAAGGGTAAGAACTAGTCCCAATGACCACCAAAATTAATAACACATGCTCTCAACATATCCTCGAGCACCTGAATAGTCTTCTCGGACTGTCAGTCAGTCTAGGGATAAATAGTGATACTAAGATCCAACTGAGTACCAAACTCTGCCTGTAATATCTGCCATAAATGGGAAGTAAACTAAGGGCCTCGATCAGAGATGATAGAAATAGGAACCATGTGCAATCACACAGTCTCATGAATGTAAATCCTGGCTAACTTCTCTGCATTGTAAGTAACCTCAACCGGTATGAAGTGCGCAAACTTAGTCAGCCTATCCATAATGACCCAAACTTGCCCAAGGTATTCGAAAGACCTACCACAAAATCCATAGCAATCCTCTCCCACTTCCACTCGAGAATGAGCATCCTCTGAAGCACCGCCAGGTCTCTGATACTCTTTTTAACCTGCTGATAATTTCCACATCGGGCAACAAAATCTGCTATATCTCTCTTCATCCGACCCCACTAGTAGTGTTGTCTCAAATCGCGGTACATCTTAGTAGCACTAAGGTGAATGGAATATCGGAAACTACGGGCCTCATCTAATATCACATGAATGAAATCCCCAACACAAGGAATGCACACACATCCCTTGATTCGTAGAACTCCCTCACTATCAAGCACGACCTCCTTGGCCTCATTATGCAACACCTTATCACGTATCTTACACAACTGAGGATCCTCAAACTGTCGAGCCCTAATCCCCTCTAAGAGAGACGAACTCACCTCAACATATGCTAAAACTCTGCCCAGATGCAAAATATCCAATCGTACAAAACTGTTACCCAAAGTCTGAACCTTCATGGCTAAGGGATGCTTCAAAACAGCCAACCGAGCTAAACTACCCATACTTACTGCCTTGCGACTCAAAGCATCAGCTACCACATTTGCGTTACCCGGGTGGTAAAGTATGGTGATAACATAATCCTTCAGAAGCTCTATCTAACTACATTGCCTAGAATTTAGATCTCTATGAGTGAATGCATGTTGTAGGCTGCGATGATTGGTAAACACCTCACAGTAGACCCCATAAAGATAATGCCTCCAAATTTTCAAAGCAAAGACCACCGTTAACCACTCCAAGTCATGTGTAGATTAGTTCTTCTCATGAATCTTCAACTGTCTGGAAACATTGGCAATGACCTTGCCCTCCTGCATCAATACCGCACCCAACCAATATGGGACGCATCACAATAAACCAAATAATTCTTACCCTCCACGGGGAATGCCAAAATCGAAGACGTAGTCAACAAAGTCTTGAGCTTTTAAAAGCACTCCTCACAAGCATCGGACCGCTGAAAATAAACCTCCTTCTAAGTCAATCTAGTCATATAAGATGCAATAGAAGCAAGTCCTTTCACGAACTGGAGATAATAATTGGCCAACCCCATAAAGCTACGAATCTCAATCACGATAGTGGCCCTCAGCCAGTCTCTAACAACCTCAATCTTCTGGGATCAACCATAATCCCCTCATTTGTCACCACGTGGCCCAAGAATACCATTGACTCAATCCAGAACACACATTTTGAAAACCTTATATAAAGCTCCTTCTCCCTCAATAGACCAAGGACAATCTTCAAATGTTATTCATGTTCCTACTTGCTTTTTGAATATACCAAGATATCAGCGATGAAAAAAATAACAAAGGAATCCAAGTATGGCTTGAAAATGCCATTCATCAAGGTCATAAACGTCGTCGGGGCATTTGTAAGCCCAAAATACATCACAAGGAACTCGTAATGACCATAATGAGTCCTAAAGGCCATCTTTAGAATATCCTCGGCCCGAATCTTCAGCTGGTGATAGTTTGACCTCAAATCAATGTTTGAAAATACTAAAGCACCCTGAAGCTGGTCGGATAGATCATTAATATGAGAAATAGGGTATTTGTTACTAATGGTGACCTTGTTCAACTAGCGGTAATCTATGCTCATCCTCATCCTCATCCTCATCATACCATTTTCTTCTTCACAAATAACACTGTAGCACCCCAAGTGGAGATACTCGGTCTAATGAACCCCTTGTTCAGAAGATCCTGCAATTGCTCTTTTAGCTCCCTCAACTCAGCAAGTGCCATCCTATAAGGTAAATAGAGATAGGGCGAGTGCCCAGCTCTAAATCGATGTAGAAGTCAATATCACAATCGGGTGGAATACTTGGCAAATCGGCAGGAAACACCTTCGCAAACTCACAAACAACCACCATAAACTCAAGGGTTGGAGAATCAACACTGGTATCACGAATGCGGGCCAAATAAGCCTAACATCCCTTGTCAACAAGTTTCTTCGCACGGAGATAAGAAATAATCTTCTTCTTAGTGGGACTATAAGTATCCCTCCACTCGAGTCTAGGAATCTCAAGCATGGGTAAAGTAATTTTCTTAGCATGATAGTCCAAGATCGCATGGTATAGAGATAACCAAGTCATGCCTAATATAATATCAAAATCTAACATATCCAGGATTATCACGTCTACCCACATGTCGTACCCCATAAAAGTAACTAGGAAATTCCGATAGACTCTATCAACCAACGGAGAATCCCTAACCGGAGTAGATATATAAATAGACAAGTCAAGATGGGTCACAAGTCATATCCCAACCAACCGAATGATAAGTAGATATACATGAATAGGTAGACCCTGGATCAAATAATACTATAGCTGGCCGATGGCGAACAAATATGTTACTTGAGATCATAGTATCAGAAGCCTCTGCCTCTGGCCTACCCGAAAATGTATAACATTGTGCACCAACACGCTCGCTCTGACCAGATTGTGCTCCTCCCCTGGAGACCTGAGAAACACCTCTCCTGAATTGATGTTCGCCCCTAGAAGACTGAGAACCACCATGACCTGACTGAGCATCACCCCTTGCTGAAGAACCACCCCGACTACTAAAAGACACCGAAGTCCTAGGGTCCTAGAATCTGGAACCCTGCTGAGTCCCACTCTATCTAGATCAAGGATAATCTCTCCTAAAGTGACCTGACGCACCACAATCATAACAAACTCTGGGTGATGGAGGCTGATACACAGAGGCTGAAGAACCGGAGGGACCACCTCGGTCGGCTGGCCAAGAGAAGGAACCTCCTTGAGACTGTCCAGCCCCATACCCACTTTGCCTAGAAGGGCAAAACGCGAACTGAATGGGATGGATGAAGGCTGAATGATAGGTCTTGGAAAACTAGCCCCCACCATTGTGACTAGAAAAACCACTAAATACACCATGCTGATGGGGACTCTTCTCACTAGATTCTCCAAAAGATCGAACAGTGGCATCCTCAACACTCATAGCATGATCTACTACCATCTGGAATGAAGACCCCATAGCCACATGCTGAAGTCATGGAACATGAAGTGAAAGCACAAGTCCATTGATGAATCTACGGACCCTCTCTGCCTCTATCAGAATTATGTGTGTCGCATACTGAGCCAAAAACAAGAATCTGGAATCATACTCAGCCACCGACATACCCTTCTATCGCAAATGAGTGAACTCATCCCTGCGCTGATCCCTCAAAGTACGAGGCACGTATTTTAACAAGAAAACCTGATAAAACTAAACCCATGTGAGTAGAGGTGAACCAGCTAGCATGCTCTCAATGTAGTACCTCCACCAAGTCTTCGCCTCATTGCAAAGCTAAAAAGACACATAGTCCACGCCATGGAACTCAACAATCCCTATCTTCTACAACCTCTCATGCATGTCAATGATAAACTCATACACATCCTTACTGCGGGTACCATGAAACCTTGGCGGCTCCATCTTTAAGAACCCACCAATGAGCTCCTAGTCTTTGAGTGTCAAAGCCTGGGCTGCTACCAGCCTAGGTACGCCCTCATGAGCTGGAAACCATTGATGTGAGGGGTAATGGCAGCAACAGGCTACATCCCATGTATCTGTCCCTGCTCGGGAGTATGCATCCCTGCTTTGGTATGAGAACCACCTGGAGTGACATTGCCCGTATCTTACTAGGCATCAAGATGCAATAATATACGGGCCAGTGTGTCCTGAAGTGTTAGGTCGGACATAGCCTCGGGGTGAGTCTGGGCTGGCCCCAAACCTCTCCCACCTATTTTCTCTACCTCGGGCTGACGCTATGGAGAAGCTGAGCATGTCTATCTCTGTCCAGCCATAGGAGCCTTGCCCCTGGCTGGTGCCTCTCTACGCCCTCTAGCTCAGTCGCGACCTTTCGCTCATCCTGATCCTCGAGCACCGGCCCTAACAATGGGATTGGGCTCACCGTCCCTTGCAAGGTCAACTCGTGTCCTCACCATCTGTGAGAGAATAGAAATGAATCAGATACGAATTTGAGTAAAGTATCACGAAAGAATTAAGAAAATTGAAGTTTCCTAAATGTCCCATAGCCTCTCGTCAATAAGTATGGAGCTTTTCGTACCCATTCGCAAGACTCTACTAGACATGCTCTTGTACTTATAGACCAGGTAACCTAAGGATCTAATACCAACTTATCACGACCCCAAATCAATAAGTCATGCGGGCACCTAGCATTCCCACCTCGGTAGGCAAACCCTTCCCTTAATCATCAATTCATTAACAATACAGTAAAGCGAGAAAGTTAAACATAAGTCTAAATCATAATGTTGACACCCAATTTTGTCCCGTCTTTTCCAATTTATTTGCAATTTTAAATATTTTTAACACCTCAAAACAATTTTAATCTATATGCATACATGCGTGTATATATATATATATTATTATTATTATTATTATTATTATTATTATTATTATTACTATTCTCTTATTATTATTATTATTCGCATTTTTCACTATCATTTATCATAATCATAAGTTTTATCCGAAAATTCTATCTTATTTTATTCTCACAAAATTGCATCGCATTTCCATTTTTTTTAAGCATTAAACATTTCGCAAATATTATATTTTATTATTATCACATCGTTATGTTATTTTAAATAATTCACATCTTTTACAAAAAAAAAATATTTTAATGTTAAACCCCTTTTATATTTTTAAACACATAACCTATTCATTTCCCAACCCAAAACAATTTCTACCCAAACTAAAACCCATTTCACCAAAGCCCAACCCATCACCCATTTAATTCTACTCAACCCAAAACAATTTAACTCCCCTTTCTCTTATTTCGGCCCACCCGAAATTCCATCACCCCAGCCCAAAACCGAAGCCCAACCATCCATTCCCAATACCCTTATTCCCTTCCCCTTTATTTCCCCCCAATTTCCACAACCCATCAGCCAATCCCGCAGCCCACACCCCAATTCAAACCCACCAAAACAGTCCAAACCAAACTCCCCAATTAAATTCCCTTATACCCAAACCCACAAAACAAAGGCCCAATCGGCCAAACCCAATTCACCCTCACCCGTCGGCCCACCTGAAACTTCCAACCGGACCGGCCCAATCACCCGACCCATTCCCCTTACCCCTTTAAACCTATCCCCCTTACCCCATTTTTTTTTAAAAAAGAAACCCTAACACCCTAACCCCACCAATCCGCCGTACCCTACACCCCTACCCCCCACGCCGCCACCCTACACCTCTACGCCTGAAACCACCAGTCGCCACACCGCCGCCTGACACCACCAATCTACCCCATCACCTTTCTGCAACACATGCCCCAAGAACACGCCCCAAAAATCAGATTTTTGTTCCCTCTTTATTTTGAAATTTGAATTCGTTTTAAGGGGGTATGAGGGGGTTGAATGTTGGGGTGAGTATCTATAAACCCCCCCCCCCCCTTGCTCACTGATTTGGGGGGTGGCTTCTTAGAATTTTTGGGTCATTTTTAGGTCCGAAATTGAAGAAATCCGAAATCTCCTTAAAGGTTCGGCATTATATTTTGTTTGTGTTGTTCTTCACTAAAAAAAAGGCAATCCAAAATCTTTGTTTGTTCTTGCATGTGTTCTTCAACTTAAAGATTCCGAAATATAGGTCGAAATTATTATTTTTTTGTGTTGAAGAATCTGGATTTTTAGCTATTTTTTAACTGTTTTTCGGTCTAATTCGGGTCGGGGTCACTGCCGGGTCGGGTCGACCCGGTTTGAGTATTATTTCCAAAATTCTTGAATTTCATATTTTTGTATGTTGGTTATCTGAAATTGGCGAAAATAATTTGATTCGGGTTGAGCACCTGATTCGGGTCGACCCGGTTTGGATTTTCCAAATTTCTTGCATTGTTGCTGTTATTATTATTGGTTATCAGAAATTGATGGAATAATTTGATGTCGGGTTGAATCTCCAATTCGGATCGGGTCACTGACCCGGGTCGGGTCGACCCGGTTTGGATTTTCCAAATTTCTTGCATTGTTGCTGTTGTAATTATTGGTTATCTGAAATTGATAAAATTAGTGGATTCTGGGTTGAACACATGATTCGGGTCGGGTCACTGACCTGGGTCGGGTCGACTCGGTTTGGATTTTCCAAATCTCTTGCATTTCATATCTTGTATATTGGTTATCTGAAAAAATGAAAAAAAAATCTGATTCGGGTCGACCCGGTTTTGGTATATTTCCATATTATGGCATTTTTTATATTTGTTGCTGGTTATCTAAAAAATCTGAATTTCTGATTTAATTCGGGTCACCGTTCAGGATCCGGGTCGCGTAAAATTTCAGAATTCGGGTCGGACGTTTTAATTGCGAACTGCTGCTATTTTTTTTGGCATTTTAAACATCTGTTACACAGCTATCTTGTTGTTTTAACTAATATTGCATTTAGGCCGATGAAATTGAATTCGAGGCCGCACTTTATTTTCGTTTCTCTGTTTTCAGTTTACTGTTTTAAACACCCATGCAACGGATATTTACTATTTTACTGTTTTAAACTAAACATCGCGTCCTTTTTCGGAAATTGCCTCTGTTTTTTTGCTTACTGCTTACCGCCTCTCTGTTTTCTGCTTACTACTGCTGCTTACTGTTTCCAATTTAATTTTGCTGATTCGAACACGATACTACACTGGCCGATGAAAAATATCCGTCGATTTTGAGGCCTCCACAGTTGTAAAGACGGAAAATATAACTTCTGGGCAAGGATGATGCTTAAACCTTTTATTTCATCCGAGATCAACATGTTTAGTAGGCGAGGTGACTAAAATAACCAACAAGTTATATATTCGCAGCCACGACGTGATTATAGTGATCTTTTCTTTTTCATCCGAGAGACCAACACGTTTAGTAGGCGAGGCAATAAAAAATAACCACTTAGTCATATGTTTGCAGCCACGACGCGATTGGAATGGTCTTTTCAAAATTTAAGTCTGAGCCCTCCGTGATCAAAACATTTACTGTTTTGGATACGGATCCGAAGTTATTTGTATTTAGCTGTTTCTAACTGTTTGTTCTTGACAGCTTGCAAGGAACAAAGTCAATGATGGCAAATACTCCTCGGAGTTTATTTATTTTGTTCTTTTTACTTTCTTTAAATTCAGCTTTATTTTGCTTTGTATTGTAATATTATCTATTGTACTTATGTAATTATTGAAATGCTTAGAATAGGCAAACCTAGAATTAATTCATAGGGTAGTTTAAGACTTGAAACCCGTCGCTAGTTTATTCATTTGTAGGCTCGGTTAATTCAAACTTAGAAACCCCTTCGCTAGTTATTTATTTTAGGCTCGTGGTGCATGTTCAAAATTTTCTAAACAACTTTGATCATCTTCTATTCATTTTATCAATCATACAAATAAGTTTATCTTTTTAATTTGCAACTCAATGATTTCCAAAAGATTTACTTCTCAGGCATTATAAATAATTTGTTTTACTATCGTTAAAAATGAATACTTTTCAACTTTACATATATTTCTTTAAATACCATACAAATGCATACTTGTACAAAAAATGCATTCTTTTACTAAATAGTTGCAATATTAGTTTAACCTCTTCCATTAATTATTTGCAAACATCTTTTTTTAACTTCATATTTTTAAACATGCATTTTTCTTAGTATAATATTAACCTGAGTTTGATCGGATAACGCAAGTTAGCGGATCTTAAAGGATGCCTAACCCATTCCCTTTAGGATAATAAAGAACCCTTATCTAGAATCTCACTAGTTTCGCAGACCATTAAAATCGGAGTTTACATTGCAGCATTTAGTTTAAATATTTAGGTGTCCTAATTCACCGTAAAAAATAATTAGGTGGCGACTCCTCAATCTAATACCCATGGACCACCCGAATACGTCTGTGCTCCGCTTCCGACCTCTCGCGGGGTCGGGGCAAAAAAAAACGGGCGCAACAGCATGGCGACTCCGCTGGGGAATTTCAGGTTCTTAACCATAGCAAATTCAGGTTAATTATATTATGCTTTATATTCCTCCTTATTTGATCTATTGTTTTTAATTATTTCGTTTTGATATTTTGTATGCATAACTGCTTTTGTTGCTATACTCTCTTACTGATTTCCTTAAATTGGCATTTCGCTCATATTTCTTCCACTCTGGAAAATTGACACTATCACACATTTCACGCGAGGTGTGCTTTGCGCACCCGCAAACTTCTTTCAAATTTCCAAATTTTTAGGAGAGTTGGTATATGCGCGGAGCGTCCGGACCATCCGGTTGGCCGCGTAGCCTTCTCACTCGAGCAGTCCGCTCGGGAACCTTGAGTCTAGTCAGCCAAATCTTAGAAAATTTAGGATAGAGCTATACCACCCTTTATTTTAAGTCATGCATGCATACACCTTAGGTGGGTCGATCCTTGGTATCGACTCCACAATTAAGAAATCTACCAAAAGTGTCAACGGGTCTCGCAACCCAACGATCAATCAGCATATTACGTGTAGCGTGATAATAATAGACTCCAAGCCTAATCATGACATGCTGAAATTGGAAAATGTACATTCATTTTATCTCATTTCCAACAAAAGCATTACAGTTTAACAGCTTGGATCAATCTGTCGTAATCTCGCATATCTGGCGTTTAGGCCCACCTCTAGCATAAGAGAGGCCCCATGCATATTAGGACGCGCATATAATCTGTTTGCTATTTTTCTCCTGCTTTTTACTCGTGCATATTATTTGAAGCAATAATTACTCGCCTTATACTAACTTGGTTTTCTTCATTTTTCAGCAGGTTTATTTTGCCTAATTTACTTCCACAAAAGGTTGATTCGTGTTGACTAAAAACTGACGGAGCACCCATCTTTTATTCCAAATCATGCCTACCCAAATTGTATTAGCGCTAACTTAATGAAAGAATACGATTTAAATTGAAGCATGAATCACTTTTTTGCATTTTAATGTATTTTGCCTCCACATTTTGAAAGCTTAGAATGATAAATCCGCATTGTTTTTGCTATTTTAAAATCTGTTTTGTTTAATAAATTTCTTTTCTCTTTCATCATGCAAACTAATAAATTTGTCGATAATATGTGACATATAATGAAACAAGCAAACAAAGTCTCAAACAACGAACAAGACTTCGAAGAATATGAGGAAGGCTTCCAACCGGAAGAACTGGGGCATAAGCCAAAGCCAGGTTTGGATGAAACATCAAGATGGTTGATAATTACCAAGCATTAGTACGAGCATTTTCTACTGGGGCATCGATAGATCTTTCGAAGCCAAGTGGATACAGAATCATGTACGAAGAGACTGATTGATGAAAAGCAGATGGACGCAGTTTGTCCGGGGCCACTTTATCAGAATAGAATGGAACAGATGCAATGAACGGATACCATATTTAAGATTTGTTATTCTCTATGTAATACTTTTTTCTATGTTGTAAAAGTTGCGCTCCCTCGACGGGACACGCATAAAACCCACATAGGGTTTCATCTCTTTAAGACAGAAGTTTCCCGAAAAAATTGCATTTTTCTATTAATGAACTACGTTATGACCTGATTCCCTCATGGGATACGTAGGCGGCCTAAATCGGCTTCGGTCCCACCATTAGGAAATATTTTCTCCTTTATCCCACATATGACAAAATGCACCCATTTGATCACCCTGATAGGACAGGCAAGCAACCCACACAACACTCGGTTGTCCGTTCGAAAGTTCATCATCCTCACATATAAAAAACTGGGGCATTTTTTTAAGGGATCACTGCCAGAGGACGCCGATAAACATGGAAAAGCATCGGCAAACTAAGTCTTCAGCCAGAAGAAGGATTTTGGATAAAACGTTTTCTTTGTTTCACCGCATGTCACTGCTCGACAGACATTTACATATATGCATACTTTCTTATAAGCAAATTATTTTCAACAAATATTTTCATTAGAGTTCGACAAGAAATTTTTACTGATAAGCATACTTTCTTATGAACAAATTATTTTCAACAAATGTTTTCATTAATGGTTAGCCGAGACCGGAAACCAGACAGGGGCTACAGGTCCGAATTAGCAGGATATGCAACTATCAAGAGCAGAAGCTACAAAGTCAACGCGAATCAACCGTCCCTCCCCCGAACTCACAATTTTTTCTTTGAGTACAGGTTCTTCAGGTTGAAAGAAGCAGGGAAGCCACATCACTTGTGATCAACTTCACAAAGAATTTTTGCATGACGGCTCACTGCAAGGATCACACTCCTATTTTGCATCTATACAAAGACATCGTCTTGACCTACAGAGGCCCAGCATTATGTCTGCACAAGGATTTTATCTCGAATCACAGGGAGCTTAAACACAGCAAATCGACGTGGAACCATCTATTTCAGTAAACTAACGGCAAGAACGTCACTTACATCAAACGACGACAAGGACGTCGCATCATATTTTCGTCTGGGGCGATATTTCAATTCACAGTCCACAGGAGTTTGAATTGGCAGAAGATTCAGCACAACGTGGAACTATCTTTTACAGCATCTCAACGACGTCAACAGAATTACAATGACGTCTTCAGCGCAACAGCTATCTTTTACCGCATCTCAACGACGTCAACATCATTACAATAACGTCTTCAGCACATCAACTATCTTTTGCAGCATCTCAACGACGTCAACAACATTATAATGACGTCTTCAGCATATCAACTATCTTTTACAGCATTACAACGACGTCTTCAACACAACACATTACAACAACGTCCATGACGTTACGGCGGCACAACATCTATTTTTTACAGCATTACAACGACGTCAACAGCATTACAATGACGTCTTCAGCACATCAGCTATCTCTTATAGCAAACAATATTACAACAACGTCATCGACGTTACTGCAGCACAACAATTATCTTTTACAGCATTACAACGACGTCAACAACATTACAACGACGTCTTCAACACAACACATTACAATAACGTCCACGACGTTACGGAAGCACAACAATTATTTTTTACAGCATTACAACGACGTCAACAGCATTACAATGACGTCTTCAGCACAACAACTATCTCTTACAGCAAACATCATTACAACAACATCATCGACGTTACTGCAGTACCACAATTATCTTTTACAGCATTACAACGACATCAACAACATTACAACGATGTCATCAGCAAACAGCATTACAACGATGTCATCAGCAAACAATATTACAACAACGTCATCAACATTATGACAGCACAACAACTACATCTTACAGCAGATCGCATTACAGCAACGTCCTCAGCATTATGTCTACACAACACGACTATATGACGACGTCTTTGACACAACACGTCAATACAACGACGTCATCAACAACATTACATTCTTGCAACAACAATATCACAATGATGTCTTCAACACAACACGTCCATATAACGACGTCATGAACATCATTACAACGACGACATCAGCAACACGCCCATACAATGGCGTCATCAACAACGCGCCCATACAACGACGTCATGAACAACACGCCTATGCAATGACGTCTTCTGCAAAACAACTATCTTTTACAGCATTACAATGACATCAACAGCATTACAATGATGTCATCAGCAACGCGCCCATACAACGGCGTCATCAACAACACGGCCATGCAACGGCGTCTTCTGCACAATATTTATTTTTACAGCATTACAATGACGTCAACAGCATTACAACGACGTCTTCAATACAATAATTATCTTTTACGGCAAAACAGCATTACAACAATATCCTCGACGTTACAGGCAGTACAACAACTGTCTTTTATATTACTACAACGACGTCAACAATATTACAACAACGTCTTCAACAGAACACGTCAATCCAACGACGTCATTTCAGGCGCCCACCTTATAATGCGGGTATTTTAATTTTAGTCAGGCGCCCACCTCCTAATGCGGGTATTTTAATTTCAGTCAAGCGCCCACCTCCTAATGCGGGTATTTCCAAGTTATATTCTCTATAATTTTTCTCAGCAGTTATACACTAATTTTATCTTAAGCTTTAGTTTGCAGGAGCTTTAATTTGCAGGAACTTCATCACAATGTGGAACTATCTCTTACGGTGAACCGAGGCAAATTGGTCAACGACCTGCTTCGAACGTCGTTCCTCTCTTCCCCAATAAGTTTTCACATCTGCAACCAATGTCGTCATAACTCGACACTGGGGCATTATTTTTGGAATCTGCACCATCTTCTACAACTTCTCTCCCCTCGGGATTCTATTTCGACCAAGTGCACCCCTAATCTTCCTTCAAGTCCCGTTGATCAGGACAAAATTGGCTACTCAGTCAACTTCTTTGGCCGAAAACTCTTTCATCATCTCCGGCCAAAGAGGGGCATCTGTTGACACCCAATTTTGTCCCGTCTTTTCCAATTTATTTGCAATTTTAAATATTTTTAACACCTCAAAACAATTTTAATCTATATGCATACATGCGTGTATATATATATATATATATATATTATTACTATTCTCTTATTATTATTATTATTCGCATTTTTCACTATCATTTATCATAATCATAAGTTTTATCCGAAAATTCTATGTTATTTTATTCTCACAAAATTGCATCGCTTTTCCATTTTTTTTAAGCATTAAACATTTCGTAAATATTATATTTTATTATTATCACATCGTTATGTTATTTTAAATAATTCACATCTTTTACAAAAAAAAATATTTTAATGTTAAACCCCTTTTATATTTTTAAACCCATAACCTATTCATTTCCCAACCCAAAACAATTTCTACTCAAACTAAAACTCATTTCACCAAAGCCCAACCCATCACCCATTTAATTCTACTCAACCTAAAGCAATTCAACTCCCCTTTCTCTTATTTCGGCCCACCCGAAATTCCATCACCCCAGCCCAAAACCGAAGCCCAACCGTCCATTCCCAATACCCTTATTCCCTTCCCCTTTATTTCCCCCCAATTCCCACAACCCATCAGCCAATCCCGCAGCCCACACCCCAATTCAAACCCACCAAAACAGTCCAAACCAAACTCTCCAATTAAATTCCCTTATACCCAAACCCACAAAACAAAGGCCCAATCGGCCAAACCCAATTCACCCTCACCCGTCGGCCTACCTGAAACTTCCAACCGGACCGGCCCAATCACCCGACCCATTCCCCTTACCCCTTTAAACCCGTCCCCCTTACCCCATTTTAAAAAAAAAGAAACCCTAACACCCTAACCCCACCAATCCGCCGCACCCTACACCCCTACCCCCCACGCCGCCACCCTACACCCCTACGCCTGACACCACCAGTCTCCACACCGCCGCCTGACACCACCAATCTACCCCATCACCTTTCTGCAACACATGCCCCAAGAACACGCCCCAAAAATTAGATTTTTGTTCCCCCTTTATTTTGAAATTTGAATTCGTTTTAAGGGGGTATGAGAGGGTTGAATGTTGGGGTGAGTATCTATAAAACCCCCCCTTGCTCACTGATTTGGGGGGTGGCTTCTTAGAATTTTCGGGTCATTTTTAGGTCCGAAATTGAAGAAATGCGAAATCTCCTTAAAGGTTCGGCATTATATTTTGTTTGTGTGGTTCTTCACTAAAAAAAAAGGTAATCCGAAATCTTTGTTTGTTCTTGCATGTGTTCTTCAACTTAAAGATTTTGAAATATAGGTCGAAATTATTGTTTTTTTTGTGTTGAAGAATCTGGATTTTTAGCTATTTTTAACTGTTTTTCGGTCCAATTCGGGTCGGGGTCACTGCCGGGTCGGGTCGGGTCGACCCGGTTCGAGAATTATTTCCAGAATTCTTGCATTTCATATTTTTGTATGTTGGTTATCTGAAATTGGCAAAAATAATTTGATTCGGGTTGAACACCTGATTCGGGTCGACCCGGTTTGGATTTTCCAAATTTCTTGCATTGTTGCTGTTGTTATTATTGGTTATCTGAAATTGATGGAATTATTTGATGTCGGTTTGAATCTCCTATTCGGGTCGGGTCGACCCGGTTTGGATTTTCCAAATTTCTTGCATTGTTGCTGTTGTTATTATTGGTTATCTGAAATTGATGAAATTAGTTGATTCTGGGTTGAACACATGATTCGGGTCGGGTCACTGACCCGGTCTGGTCGACCCGGTTTGGATTTTCCAAATCTCTTGCATTTCATATCTTGTATATTGGTTATCTGAAAAAATGAAAAAAAATCTGATTCGGGCTGGCATCTGATTCGGGTCGGGTCGACCCGGTTTTGGTATATTTCCATATTATGGCATTTTTTATATCTGTTGCTGGTTATCTAAAAAATCTAAATTTCTGATTTCATTCGGGTCACCGTTCAGGATCCGGGTCGGGTAAAATTTCAGAATTCGGGTCGGCCGTTTTAATTGCGAACTGCTGCTATTTTTTTTTGTCATTTTAAACATCTATTACACAGCTATCTTGCTGTTTTAACTAATATTGCATTTAGGCCGATGAAATTGAATTCGAGGCCGCACTTTATTTTCGTTTCTCTGTTTTCAGTTTACCGTTTTAAACACCCATGCAACGGATATTTACTGTTTTACTGTTTTAAACTAAACATCGCGTCCTTTTTTGGAAATTGCCTCTGTTTTTTTGCTTACTGCTTAATGCCTCTCTGTTTTCTGCTTACTACGCTTGCTTACTTCGTTTCCAAATTAATTTTGCTGATTCGAACACGATACTACACTGGCCGATGAAAAATATCCGTCGATTTTGGGGCCTCCACAGTTGTAAAGACGGAAAATATAACTTATGGGCAAGGATGAGGCTTAAACCTTTTATTTCATCCGAGATCAACATGTTTAGTAGGCGAGGTGACTAAAATAACCAACAAGTTATATATTCGCAGCCACGACGTGATTATAGTGATCTTTTCTTTTTCATTCGAGAGACCAACACGTTTAGTAGGCGAGGCAATAAAAAATAACCACTTAGTCATATGTTTGCAGCCACGACGCGATTGGAATGATCTTTTTAAAATTTAAGTCTGAGCCCTCCGTGATCAAAACATTTACTATTTTGGATACGGATCCGAAGTTATTTTTATTTAACTGTTTCTATCTGTTTGTTCTTGATAGCTTGCAAGGAACAAAGTCAATGAAGGCAAATACTCCTCAGAGTTTATTTATTTTGTTGTTTTTACTTTCTTTAAATTCAGCTTTATTTTGCTTTGTATTGTAATATTATCTATTGTACTTATGTAATTATTGAAATGCTTAGAATAGGCAAACCTAGAATTAATTCATAGGGTAGTTTAAGACTTGAAACCCGTCGCTAGTTTATTCATTTGTAGGCTCGGTTAATTCAAACTTAGAAACCCCTTCGCTAGTTATTTATTTTAGGCTCGTGGTGCATGTTCAAAATTTTCTAAACAACTTTGATCATCTTCTATTCATTTTATCAATCATACAAATAAGTTTATCTTTTTAATTTGCAACTCAATGATTTCCAAAAGATTTACTCCTCAGGCATTATAAATAATTTGTTTTACTATCGTTAAAAATGCATACTTTTCAACTTTACATATATTTCATTAAATACCATACAAATGCATACTTGTACAAAAAATGCATTATTTTACTAAATACTTGCAATATTAGTTTAACCTCTTCCATTAATTATTTGCAAACATCTTTTTTTAACTTCATATTTTTAAACATGCATTTTTCTTAGTATAATATTAACTTGAGTTTGATCGGATAACCGCAAGTTAGCGGATCTTAAAGGATGCCTAACCCCTTCCCTTTAGGATAATAAAGAACCCTTATCTAGAATCTCACTAGTTTCGCAGACCATTAAAATCGGAGTTTACATTGCAGCATTTAGTTTAAATATTTAGGTGTCCTAATTCACCGTAAAAAATAATTAGGTGGCGACTCCTCAATCTAATACCCAGGGACCACCCGAATACGTCTGTGCTCCGCTTCCGACCTCTCGCGGGGTCGGGGCAAAAAAAAATGGGCGCGACACATAACATAAATGTCAAAGGTGCGAAAATATTATACTAATACAACCCCAAAGGAAAATGGTCTAGAACAACACAAGAGACACTAATAAAATAGATCTGAATAGTACATAGGTCTCAAATGTCAAAATACTGTCTCATAATAGGTGTCTCCGGCAGTGGATCCATCAGCAATGCTCACCCTAAAAGACTCAACAGCAGCCTCGGATCAGTCTGGAGGGGTAAAGGTAGAACCGGTCACGTACTATGCACTCAAAAGAATGCATCAATGTAGTATCAGTACAAACACTATTTAGATATCATATGCCGACAACAGTTAGCTATCATATGCATAAGAAAGAAACTAAAGAATAGACATGCTTGCAATCAAGTACAAGTAATATCACAATCGAAGGATAATCAACCCAAATGTATAGAATCAAGTCAGGATCTAAGTAAATGAGTGTAATAATGAGTAAATATGCAATGCAATGGCCAATGTAATCTCCGTACACACATGCTCCAGTCGGAATATATCATCATCCCAGTAGTTACGACCCATGGGGGACCCGCGAAGTCCATGTACCAGTCGCTCTGTATACTCATGCCAGAGATGACTCTTACACCGAACACCCCGCTAGCCATCGCGTATCACTCAATTTATAATGGTTATGCAATGAATATGTAATAAGAATCACTATTGTTTCTTTCTCATTTATCACCATCACGCCAATCACAGATAGTATCAATGTATCATGGAAATGAGTATCAGTGCAATGACAATATCAAGTATATCATATGAATCCCAATCATGCCATTTATGGACACATATCACAATATCATTATCAAGTTAAGTTTTTTTCTCTATCCATGATAATATCAAAGTAAGTGAGAAACAACTATATCACATGTACGACATGGCAACCACATACAGATCCAGTAACCACAAAGAGGCAACATGTCACACTCAGTCACAATAACTAACCTAGGAAATCCATCTCAACTCCATACCCCGAAGGTGTACATGATTTCTCCAACAGAATCGAACTACACATACGCTTCGCT
Organism: Anisodus tanguticus; assembly: GCA_034509755.1. Lineage (NCBI taxonomy): Eukaryota > Viridiplantae > Streptophyta > Magnoliopsida > Solanales > Solanaceae > Anisodus > Anisodus tanguticus. Next base: position 21,214,653 of record CM067558.1, on the reverse strand, counting down.
AACCGAAGTCTAACTAGAAGGTAAGTCGTAACCTACCTGGAATGTCAAGCGAGAGTCACAACGAATCACACTTGTGCCTTGCCCTTTCGCAGATCATGATCGTACTCGAAGTATAATATTATCAAAATCTAAGTTAGAGCATGAAAGTAACAACACTCATAACATTAAACTATCCTTCGAACCCAATCCAACTATGGAGAAAGGGAAAATAGTCTTATGGGGGTAAAACGGTCATTTCAAAAGTGAAATATGAATTTCAACATTCTAGGTGTTCAATACTACTCATTAAGTGCTAATTCAACTCAAGATTAGGCCATTTTCATCAATTACAGCAAAACTCTCAATTTGGGTATGAACCCTAGTTTTTCTACAATTAAATTCTCAATGTTAATGGAAGATTCAAGCTTAACAAGTACTGTCTAGTGGAATCCATACTTAGATTAACAAAACCCATAAATTAATTCTCAATTTCAAGCCTAAAACTCAAAAAAAACCCTAACTAGTTTGAACTCATCTTCCCCAACTAGATTCTAGGTTGTTTTCATTATCAAAACAACCTAAGTTAAAGGAAGGTAAAACAATGCTAAGGGAGTTTACCATAAGAAGAAATCACTAAAAGTTGCTTAAAATCGCCTCAATGGTGCTTTGGAGGATTATTTTCGAAATGGAGGAAAAGAAGGGTTTAATGACACTTAAAGAATTCTGGAAAAATCCGTCGTCCGCTGTAGCGGACCTGCGCCTGTGGCCAATCTACCCGCGCTCGCGATCCATACGAAAACTCAACAGCTCGCTGCAATGGATTGACGTCTGCTACAGTGGTCACTCTCCGCTGGGGCGCACTGTGGCTTGCCCCAGCGAGTACACCAGAAACCAAAAATGAGAAACTTAAAGCCTTTTACAATTTGAACTCGAAACCCAATAATCACCCGAGACCTCCCCGACATAAACCAGATATGTACACATATGTAAAAACACGCTACAGACTCACTCGGGGTCTCAAAATTTCCATTAGAGGTCCATTTCTTCGGGTCAACCCCCAACTGCCCAAACTAACCAATAATAAAAAACACTCCCGAGAGCCTCGAGATTCGAACCAACTATCTAACCAAGTCATAAATGATCCTCCGAACCTCAGGAAATCGATGGAATTCTGAAAAAGGTCTGTCTACATAAAAGTCAACTATTGGTCAACACTTTCACTCTTTAAGGTTCTAATTTCTAAACTTCTACTAGAATCATCCGATAACTTCAGGATTCAAGTTATTGGAGGTAAAATGGTCAAACTAAACGTAACGGCGAAAAAGGTCATTACATTTATCTTCTCATAAAATTTTCAATCAAGTTTGGTTCTTTGGTGACTAAAAAAATGAAATGGATCAAAATAAAGGATAAACAAAATCCTTCAAGGAATTGTATTAACCGTGTAAATCATTACCATAATTAGAATACATGTCATATATGATGTAATATTTAGTGATGTATAATTATGGTAGATATAAGATCATTATTATATTAGGATTCCCCATTGTGCACTATATATATTTGTATTAATGAGAAAGGCTCCCCAAGAGAGATTAATATATTCTTACATGGTATCAAGAGCCAATAATCTTTCCCGACCTAAAACCTAAAGTTCGGTCGCCCTTACCTTGCTATTTTCGGTGCCAAACCGCCAGTATACCACCGGTATACCTCTGATATACATTGATATACAATTGTCCAACCCTCTAATTCTACAAACAGCCCTGTATACATCTGGTATATCTCTGATATATAGCCATTTCTTATTCCCTATCTCTATCACATGCCGTATACCCTTCGTATACATCTCATATACGTCAATATACATTATGTATACGACTGTTATACCTTTCCCGTCACTGTATACTGCCGTATACAGCTTTCTTAAGCCGCTAGCCCTAAATCTATACATCTCGACCCCTCATATTATTTTCTTTTCTCTCGCCTCCTCTCCGGTAGACTCCATAGCAGAGAACAACCTTGGGTGTGGCAGTAGCCACCGAGGTCGTGGTGGTAGATTGGCTCAGGCAAGCCACTAGTGGCAGCAAACGTCCATCTGCCTAGGCACACAATCAATGGGCCACAAGTAACAGGCCCATCCTCAGGTAGCCCCATCAGTAGGCCACAACATGCAGGCCCTAGCCTAGTCGATGGGCCCTAATCAACTGGTTCAGTTTTGTGCGGCCCAACAGTGGTCCATCAGACAAGGAGCCCCATCAATGGGCCACAACACGCAAACCCAACTTCTTGGAGCCCAACAGTCCGCTCCAGGCCCTCTCCAATCTAATTTGGGCTAGACGTTTGCCACATTGACTCCTCGGCAGCCCGATAACGCATGGTATATGGATACGGGGGCCACATCTCACCTCACCAATAATTCTGGTAATCTTACTCAACTGCGAAACTTAAATACTCCGCAGTCTATTATGGTCGGAAACAGTCATCGTATTCTAATTTAAGGATTTGGCCACACGCTGACCCCACCACCCCATCCCCACTTCTCTCTAAATAACGTCCTTTATGCCCCACATATTATCAAAAATCTAATCTCTATTAGAAAATTTTCCACAGATAATTCTGTATCAATTAATTTTGATCCGTT